>JANJXV010000399.1:637132-719632 GCA_024803745.1 Megascapheus bottae | reverse complement strand
AGTTTGGGTAAGGGTAAGGGTTAGGGTTAGGTTATATAAGGGTAAGTGTTAGGGTTAGGGTTAGGGTTGGGGTTAGGGATAGGGTTAGGGTTAGGGTTAGGGTTAGGGTAAGGGTAAGGATTAGGTTTAGGGTTAGGTTTAGGAGAAGGGTGAGCGTTAGGGTGAGGGTTATGGTTAGGTTTAGGGTTTAGGGTTCGGGTTAGGGTTAGGGTTAGGGTAAGGGTTAGTGTCAGGGTTAGGGTTAGGTTTAGTGTAGGGTTAAGGGTTAGGGTTAGGGTTAGGTTTAGGGAAAGTGTAATGGTTAAGGTTAGGGTTTGGGTTAGGGTTCGGTTAAGGATTAGGTTTCGTGTTAGTGTTAGGGTAAGGGTTAGGGTTAGGGTTAGGGTTATCATTAAGGTTAGGGTTAGGGATAGGGTAAGGGGAAGGGTTAGGTTTAGGGTTATGGTTATTGTTAGGTTAAGGGTTAGGGTTAGGGTTAGTGTTAGGGTTTGGGTTAGGTTTAGGGTTAGGTTTAGGATTAGGGTTAGGGTAAGGGTTATTGTTAGGGTTATGGTTAGGGTTTGGGTTAGGGTTAGGGTAAGGGTTAGGGTTAGGTTTAGGGTAAGGTTTAGAGTTAGGGTTAGGGTTAGGGGTAAGGGTTAGGGTTATGTTTAGGGTTAGGGTAAGGGTAAGGTTTAGGGTTAGGTTTATGGTTAGGGTTAGGGGTTAGGGTTAGAGCTTTGTTTAGCGTTAGGGTTAAGGTAAGTGTAAGGGTTAGGGTTAAGGTTAGGGTTAGGGTTAGGGTTAAGGTTAGGTGTTAGGGTTAGTGTTAGGGTATGGGTTAGGTTTAGAGTAAGGTTTAGGATTAGGGTTAGGGTAAGAGTAAGTGTTAGGGTTAGGGTTAGGGTTAGGGTAAGGGTAAGGGTTAGGGTTAGGTTTAGGTTTAGGGTTAGGGGTTAGGGTTAGGGTTAGCGTTAGGTTTAGGGTTAGGGTTAGGGTTAGGGTAAGGATTAGGCTTAGGTTTAGGGTTAGAGAAAGGGTTAGGGTTAGGGTTAGGGTTAGGGTTAGTGTAAGGGTAAGGTTTAGGGTTAGGTTTATGGTTAGGGTTAGGGGTTAGGGTTAGAGCTTTGTTTAGCGTTAGGGTTAAGGTAAGTGTAAGGGTTAGGGTTAAGGTTAGGGTTAGGGTTAGGGATAGGGTGAGGGTTAGGGTTAGGTTTAGGGTAAGGGTAAGGTGTAGGGTTGGGGTTAGTGTTAGCGTAAGGAAAAGTGTTAGGGTTAGGGTTAGGGTTAGGATGAGGGTAAGGGTTAGGTTTAGGATTAAGGTTAGGGGTTAGGGTTAGGGTAAGGGTAAGTGTTAGGGTTAGGGTTAGGGGTTAAGTTTAGGGTTAGGGTTAGGGTTATGTTTAGGGATAGGGTTAGGGTAAGGGTAAGGGTTAGGGTTAGGGTAAGGGTTAGGTTTAGTGTAAGTGTTAGGGTTAGGGTTAGGTTATGTAAGGGTAAGTGTTAGGGTTTGGGTTAGGGTTAGGGTTAGGGTTAGTCTTAGGGTTAGGGTTAGGTTTATGGTTAGGGTAAGGGTTAGGGTTAGAGTAGGTTATATAAGGGTAAGTGTTAGGGTTAGGGTTAGGGTTAGTCTTAGGTTTAGGGTTAGGGTTAGGGTTAGGGTTAGGGAAGGGTAAGGGTTAGGGTTAGGGTTAGGGTAGGTTAAGAATTAGGGTTAGTCTTAGGGTTAGGGTAAGAGTTAGGGTTAGGGTTAGGGTTAGCACTAAGGTTAGGGTTAGGGTTAGGTTTAGGGTATGGGTAAGGGTAAGGGTTAGGATTAGAGTTAGGGTTAGGGTTAGGGGTTACTGTTATGGTTAGGTTTAAGGTTAGGGAAAGAGTTAGGATTAGGGTTAGGGTTAGTGTTAGGGTTAAGGTTAGGGTGAGGGTAAGGGTAAGGGTTACGGTTAGGGGTAGGGGTAGGGATAGGGTAAGGGTTAGGGTTAGTGTTAGGGTTAGGGTTAGGGTTATGTTTGGGGTTAAGGTTAGGGTTAGGGTAAGTGTAAGGTTAGGTTAGGGTTATGGTTAGGGTTAAGGTCAGGGTTAGGGTTAGGTTTAAGGTTAGGATTAGGGTTAGGGTTAGGGTTAGGCTTAGTGTTAGAGTAAGGGTAAGGGTTAGGGTTACGGTTAGGTTTAGGGTTAAGTTAGAGGTTAGGGTTAGGGTTAGGGTAAGTGTTAGGTTTAGGGTTAGGGTAAGGGTTAGGGTTAGGGTTAGAGTTAGGGTTAGGGTTAGGGTAAAGGCAAGGGTTAGGGTTAGGGTTAAGGTTAGGGTTAGGGTTAGGGTTAGGGTAAGTGTTAGGGTTAGTGTTAGGGTTAGGGTTAGGTTTAGGGTTAGGGTTAGACTAAGGGTTAGGGTTATGTTAGGGTAAGGGTTAGGGTTAGGGTTAGGGTTAGGTTTTGTTTAGGGTTAGGGTTAGGGTTAGGGTAAGGGTAAGGTTTAGAGTTAGGGTTAGGGTTAGGGTAGGTTTAGGGTAAGGGTAAGTGTTATTGTTAGGGTTAGGTTTAGGATAAGGGTAAGGATTAGGGTTAGGTTTTGGGTTAGGGTTAGGGTTAGGGGTTAGGCTTAGGCTTAGAGTAAGGGTAAGGGTTAGGGTTAGGGTTAGGGTTAGGGTTAAGTTTGAGGTTAGGGCTAGGGTTAGGGTTAGGGTAAGGGTTAGGCTTTGGGTTAGGATAAGGATAAATGTTAGAGTTAAGGTTAGGGTGAGGGTTAGGGTTAGGGGTATGATTAGGGTTATGGTTAGGGTAAGGGTTAGGGTTAGATTTAGGGTTAGGGTTAGACTTAGTGTTAGGGTAAGGGTAAGGGTTAGGTTTAGGGTTAGGGTTAAGGTTGAGGTTAGGGTTAGGGTAAGGATAAATGTTAGAGTTAAGGTTAGGGTGAGGGTTAGGGTTAGGGTAAGGGTTAGCGTTAGGGTTAGGGTTAGGGTTATGCTTAGTGTTAGGGTAAGGGTAAGGGTTAGTTTTATGGTTAGGGTTAGGGTTAGGTTTAAGTTTGAGGTTAGGGTTAGGGTTAGGGTTAGGGTTAGTGTAAGGGTTAGGGTTAGGGTTAGGGTTAGGGTAAGGGTAAAGGTTAGGGTTAGGGTTAGGGTAAGGGAAAGTGTAAGGGTTAGGGTTAGGGGTTAGGGTTAATGTTAGGGTTAGGTTAAGGGTTAGGGTTGGAGTTAGGGTTAGGGTTAGGACCAGGGTTAGGGTTAGGGTAAGGGTAAGTGTTAGGGTTAGGGTTAGGGTTAGGGTTTGGGTAAGGGTTATAGTTAGGGTTAGGGTTAGGTTTAGGGTTGGGGTTAAGGTTAGGGTTAGGAAAATGGAATGTGTTAGGGTTAGGGTTAGGGTTAGGTTAAGGGTAAGGGTTAGGGTTAGGGTTAGGGTTAGGGTTAGGGAAAGGGTAAGGTTTAGGGTAAGGTTTAGGGTTAGGGTAAGGATTAGGAAATGGGTTATGTTCAGGGTAAGTGTTACGGTTAGGGTTAGGGTTAGTGTTAGTGTTAGGATTAGGGTAAGGGTTAGGGTAAGGGCAAGAGTTAGGGATAGGGTTAGGGTTAAGTTTAGGGTTAGGATTAGTGTTAGGACTAGGGTTATGGTTAGAATTAGGGTTAGGGTTAGGGTAAGGGTTACAGTTAGAGTTAGGGTAAGGGTTAGGGTTAGGGTTAGGGTTAGGGTTAGAGTTAGGTTTATGGTTAGGGTTCGGGTTAGGCCTAGGGTTAGGGTTAGGGTAAGGGTTAGGGTTAGGTATACTTTAAGGGTTAGGGTTAGGGTTAGTGTAAGGGTAGGTGTTAGGGTTAGGGTAAGAGTTAGGGTTAGGGTTAGGGTTAGGGTTAGGGTTCGGGTAAGGGTAAGGGTTAGTTTTTGTATTAGGGTTAGGTTTAGGGTAATGGTTAGGGTTAGCGTTAGGGTTAGGTTTGGGGTTAGGGATAGGGTAAGAGTAAGGGTTAGGATTAGGGTTAGGTTTACGGTTGGGGTTGAGGTTAGGTTTAGGGTTAGGGTACGTTTAAGGATTATGGTTAGGGTTAGGGTTAGGGTTATGCTTAGGGTTAGGTTTAGGGTTAGGATTAGGGTTAGGGTTAGGGTTAGGGTTAGGGTAAGGTTATGTGTTAGGTTTAGGGTTAGGGTTAGGCTAGGGTTAGGGTTAGCGTTAGGGTTCGGGTTAGGGTTAGGGTAAGGGTTAGGGTTATGTTTAGGATTAGGGTAATGGTTAGGGTTAAGGTTAGGGTTAGGTTTAGGGTTATGGATAGGGTAAGAGTAAAAGTTAGTGTTAGGGTTAGGTTTAGGGTTGGGGTTAACGTTAGGTTTAGGGTTAGGGTTCATTTAAGGATTAGGGTAAGGGTTAGGGTTAGGGTTATGCTTAGGGTTATTGTTAGGGTTAGGATTAGGGTTAGGTTTAGGGTTAGGGTTAGGGTAAGGGTTAGCGTTAGGGTAAGGTTATGTGTTATGGTTAGCGGTAGGGTTAGGGTTAGGGTTAGGGTAAGTGTTAGGCTTAGGTTTAGTGTTATGGTTAGGGTTAGGGTAAGGGTAAGGGTTAGGGTTAAAATTAGGGTCAGGGTTAGGGTTAGGGTTGGGGTAAGGGTAAGGGTTAGGGTGAGGTTTAGGTTTAGGGTAAGGGTAAGGGTTAGGGTTAGGGTTAGGGTTAGTGTAAGTGTTAGGGTTAGTGTTAGGGTTAGGGTAAGGGTTAGGGTTAGTTTTAGGTTAAGGGTTGGGGTAAAGTTTAGGGTTAGGGTTAGGGTAAGGGTAAGGGTTAGGTTAGGGTTAGGGTTAGGGTTAAGGTTAGGGTTAGGTTTAGGTTTAGGGTTAGGATTAGGGTTAGGGTTAGGGTAAGGGTTAGGGTTATGGTTAGGGTAAGGGTAAGTGTAAGGGTTAGAGTTAGGGGTTAGGGTTAATGTTAGGGTTAGGTTAAGGGTTAGGGTTAGAGTTAGGGTTAGGGTTAGGATAAGGGTTAGGGTTAGGGTAAGGGTAAGTGTTAGGGTTAGGGTTAGGGTTAGAGTTTGGGTAAGGGTTAGGGTTAGGGTTACGGTTAGGTTTAGGGTTGAGGTTAAGATTAGGGTTAGGAAAATGGAAAGTGTTAGGGTTAGGGTTAGGGTTAGGTTTAGTGTAAGGGTAAGGGTAAGGTTTAGGGTTAGGGGTTAGGGATAATGTTAGGGTTAGGTTAAGCGTTAGGGTTAGACTTAGGGTTAGGGTTAGGATAAGGGTTAGGGTTAGGGTAAGGGTAAGTGTTAGGGTTAGGGTTAGGGTTAGGGTTAGGTAAGGGTTATGTTTAGGTTTAGGGTTAGGTTTACGGTGGGGTTTTAGTTTAGGGTTAGGAAAAGGGAAATGTTACGGTTAGGGTTAGGGTTATGGTTAGGGTTACGGTTAGGGTAAGGGTTAGTGTTATGGTTAGGGTTAGGGTTAGGTTTAAGTTTGAGTTTAGGGTTAGGGTTAGGGTTAGGGTTAGGGTAAGGGTTAGGGTTAGGGTTAGGGTTAGGTTAAGGGTAAGGGTTAGGGTTAGGGTTAGGGTAAGGGTAAAGGTTAGGGTTAGGGTTAGGGTAAGGGAAAGTGTAAGGGTTAGGGTTAGGGGTTAGGGTTAATGTTAGGGTTAGGTTAAGGGTTAGGGTTAGAGTTAGGGTTAGGGTTAGGATCAGGGTTAGGGTTAGGGTAAGGGTAAGTGTTAGGGTTAGGGTTAGGGTTAGGGTTAGGTTAAGGGTAAGGGTTAGGCTTAGGGTTAGGGTTAGGGTTAGGGAAAGGGTAAGGTTTAGGGTAAGGTTTAGGGTTAGGGTAAGGATTAGGAATAGGGTTATGTTCAGGGTAAGTGTTACGGTTAGGGTTAGGGTTAGTGTTAGTGTTAGGATTAGTGTAAGGCTTAGGGTAAGGGCAAGGGTTAGGGATAGGGTTAGGGTTAAGTTTAGGGTTAGGATTAGTGTTAGGACTAGGGTTAATGTTAGGGTTAGGGTAAGGGTTACGGTTAGAGTTAGGGTAAGGGTTAGGGTTAGGGTTAGGGTTAGAGTTAGGTTTAGGGTTAGGGTTAGGGTTCGGGTTAGGCCTAGGGTTAGGGTTAGGGTAAGGGTTAGGGTTAGGTTTAGTTTAAGGGTTAGGGTTAGGGTTAGTGTAAGGGTAGGTGTTAGGGTTAGGGTAAGAGTTAGGGTTAGGGTTAGGGTTAGGGTTAGGGTTCGGGTAAGGGTAAGGGTTAGGGTTTGGATTAGGGTTAGGTTTAGGGTAATGGTTAGGGTTAGCGTTAGGGTTAGGTTTGGGGTTAGGGATAGGGTAAGAGTAAGGGTTAGGGTTAGGGTTAGGTTTACGGTTGGGGTTGAGGTTAGGTTTAGGGTTAGGGTACGTTTAAGGATTAGGGTTAGGGTTAGGGTTAGGGTTAGGGTTATGCTTAGGGTTAGGGTTAGGGTTAGGATTAGGGTTAGGGTTAGGGTTAGGGTTAGGGTAAGTTTATGTGTTAGGGTTAGGGTTAGGGTTAGGCTAGGGTTAGGGTTAGCTTTAGGGTTAGGGTTAGGGTTAGGGTAAGGGTTAGGGTTATGTTTAGGATTAGGGTAATGGTTAGGGTTAGGGTTAGGGTTAGGTTTAGGGTTATGGATAGGGTAAGAGTAAAAGTTAGTGTTAGGGTTAGGTTTAGGGTTGGGGTTAACGTTAGGTTTAGGTTTAGGGTTCATTTAAGGATTAGGGTAAGGGTTAGGGTTAGGCTTATGCTTAGGGTTATTGTTAGGGTTAGGATTAGGGTTAGGTTAGGGTTAGGGTTAGGGTTAGGGTTAGGGTTAGGGTTAGGGTTAGAGTTAGGCTTAGGGTAAGGGTAAGGGTTAGGTTTAGGGTTAGGGTTATGGTAAGGGTAAGGGTTACTGTTAGGGTTAGGGTCAGGGTAAGGGTTAGGGTTAGGGTTAGTGTTGGGGTTAGGTTTAAGGTTAGGGTTAGGGTTAGGGTTAGGTTTAGGGTTAGGTTTAGGGTTAGGGGTTAGGTTTAGGGTTAGGGTAAGGGTAAAGTTTAGGGTTAGGTTTAGGGTTAGGGGTTACGGTTAGGGTTAGGGTTAGGGTAAGTGTAAGGGTTAGTGTTAGGGTTAGGGTTAGGTTTAGGTTTAGGGTTAGGGTTAGGGTTAGCGTTAGTATAAGGGTACGTTTTAGGGTTAGGGTTAGGTTAAGGGATAGGTGTTTGGGTTAGGGTAAGGGTTAGGGCAATGGTTAGGGTAAGGATTAGGGTTAGGATTAGGGGTAGGTTTGGGGTTAGGGTTAGGTTAGGGTTAGGGTTAGGGTTAGGGTTAGGGGTAGGTTTGGGGTTAGGGTTAGATTAAATAAGGTTAAGTTTAGGGTTAGGTACAGGTTAAGCATAGGTGTTAGGGTTAGGGTTAGGGTTATGGTAAGGGTAAGGGTTAGGGTTATGGTTAGGGTTAGGGTAAGGGTTAGGGTTAAAGTTAGGGTTAGGGTTAGGGTTAGGGTAAGGGTAAGGGTTAGGGTTAGGGTTTGGGTTAGGGTTAGGGCAAGTGTAAGGGTTAGGATTAGGGTTAGGGTTAGGGTTAGAGTTAAGGTTAGGGATAGAGTAAGGGTTAGGGTTAGGTTTAGGGTAAGGATTAGGGTTAGGGTTAGGGTAAGGTTATGGTTAGGTTAGGGTTAGGATTAGCATTAAGTTAGGGTTAGGTTTAGGGTAAGGGTAAGGGTTAGGGTTAGGGTTAGGGTTAGGGTAATGGTAAGGGTAAGGGTTAGGGTTAGGGCTAGGGTTAGGGTTAGGGTTAGGGTTAGGGTATGGTTAGGGTTAGGGTTAGAGTTAGGGTTATGGAAAGGTTTAGGGTTAGCGTTAGGGTTAGGGTTAGGGTTAGGTTTAGGGTTAGGGTAAGGTTTAGTCTTAGGGTTAAGTGTTAGATTTAGGGTTAGGGTTAGGGTTAGGGTAAGTGTAAGGGTTAGGGTTAGGGTTAGACTTAGGTTTAGGGTTAGGGTTAATGTTAGGGTTAGCGTTAGGATAAGTGTAAGTTTTAGGGTTAGGTTTTGCTTAGGGTTAGGGTTAGGGTTAGGGTTAGGATAAGGGTTAGGGTTGGAGTTAGGGTAAGGGTAAGTGTTAGGGTTATGGTTAGGTTTAGGGTTAGAGTAAGGGTTAGGTTAGCGTTAGGGTAAGGGTAAGGGTTAGGTTTAGGGTGAGGGTTAGGGTTAAGTGTAGGTTTAGGGTTAGGGTTAGGGTTAGGGTTAAGGTTAGGTTTAGGTTTAGGGTTGGGGTTACGGTAAGGGTAAGAGTTAGGATTAGGTTTAGAGTTAAGGTTAGGGCTAGGGTTAGGGTTAGGCGTTATGGTTAGGATTAAGGATAGGGTTAGGGTAAGGGTAAGGTTTTGGGTTAGGGGTTAGAGTTAGGGTTGAGGTTAGGGTTAAGGTAAGGGTAAGGGTTAGGGTTCGGGTTAGAGTTAGGGTTAGGGTTAGGGTTAGCGTTAGGTGTTAGGGTTAGGGTAAGGGTAAGGGTTAGGGCTAGGGTTAGGGTTAAGGTTAGGTTTAGGGTTAGGTTTAGGGTAAGAATAAGGCTTAGGGTTAGGGTTAGGGTTAGGGCGAGGGTTAGGGTTAGGGTTAAGGGTTATGGTTCGGGTAGGGTTAGGGTAAGGGTAAGGGTTAGGGTTAGTGTTAGGTTTAGGGTTATGGTTAAGTGTTAAGGTTAGGGTTAGTTTTACAGTAAGGGTGAGGGTTAGGGTTAGGGTAAGGGTTATAGTTATGGTTAGGGTTAGTGTCAGGGTTAGGGTTTAGGATTAGAGTTAGTTTTAGGGTAAGGGTTAGGGTTAGGGTTAGGGTATGGTTAGGGTTAAGGTTAGGGTTAGGGTTAGGGTAAGGTTTAGGGTTAGGGTTAGGGTTCGGGTTAGGGTTCGGGGTTAGGTTTAGGGTTAGGGTTAGTGTATGGGTAAGGGTTACTGTAAGGGTAAGGGTTAGGGTTAGGGTTAGGGTTAGTGTTTAGTGTTAGGGTTAGTGTTAGGGTAAGGTTAGGGTGAGGGTCAGGGTTAGGGTTAGGGTAAGGGTAAGTGTGAGAGTTAGGGTTAGGGTTAGGGTTAGGGTTAGGTTAAGGGTACGGGTTAGGGTTAAGGTTATGGTATGGTTAGGGTTAGTGTTAGGGTTAGGGAAAGGTTTAGGGTTAGGGTTAGGGTTATGGTAAGGGTAAGGTTTAGGCTTAGGGTTAAGTGTTAGATTTAGTGTTAGTGTTAGGGTTAGGGTTAACGTAAGGATAAGGGTTAGGGTTAGGGTTAGGTTTAGGGTAAGGGTAAGGGTTAGGGTTAGGCTTAGGGTGAGTGTTAGGTTTAGGGTTAGGGGTTAGGCTTCGTGTTAGGATTAGGGTTAGGGTAAGGGTTAGGTTTAGGGTAGTTTAGGGGTTAGGGTTAGGTTTAGCGTTAGGGTAAGTTTAAGTGTTAGGGTTAGTGTTAGTGTTAGGGTTAGGATTAGGGGTTAGGGTTAGGGTTAGGGTTAGTGTAAGGGTTAGGGTTAGGGTTAGGGTAAGGGTAAGTGTTAGGGTTAGGGTTAGGGTAAGTGTAAGTGTTAGTGTTAGGGTTAGGGTTAGGTTTAAGGTTAGGGTTATGCTTACGGTTAGCGTTAGGATAAGTGTAAGTGTTAGGTTTAGGCTTAGGTTTAGGGATAGGGTTTAGGTAGGGTTAGGGTATGGGTAAGGGTTAGAGTTAGGGTTAGGGTAAGGGTAATGGTTAGGGTTAGGGTAAGTATTTGGGTTAGAGTTAGGGTTAGGGTAAGGGTAAGTGTTAGGTTTAGGGTTACTGTTACGGTTAGGGTTAGGGTTAGGGTTAGGGTAAGGGTTAGAGTTAGAGTAAGGGTAAGGGTTAGGTATAGGGTCAGTTTTAGGGTTAAGTTTAAGTTTAGGTTTAGGGTTAGGTTTAGGATTAAGTTTAGGTTTAGGTTTAGGGTTGGGGTTACGGTAATGGTAAGATTTAGGGTTAGGGTTAGAGTTAAGGTTAGGGTTGGGGTTTGGGTTAGGGTTAAAGTTAGGGTTAGGGAAAAGGTAAGGGTTAGGGTTAGGGCTAGGGTTAGGGTTAGGGGTTAGGGTTAGGGTTAGGGTTAGGGTAAGGGTAAGGTTTAGGGTTAGGGGTTAGAGTTAGGGTTAAGGTTAGGGTTAAGGTAAGAGTAATGGTTAGGGTTCTGGTTAGGGTTAGGGTTACGGTTAGGGTTAGGGTTAGGTTTAGGGTAAGGGTAAGGTTTACGGTTAGGGTTAGGTTTAGGTTTAGGGTAAGGGTAAGGTTAGGGTTTGGGTTAGGGGTTAGGGTTACGGTAAAGGTAAGGGTTAGGGATAGGGTTAGGGTTAAGGTTAGGTTTAGGCTTAGGGTTAGGGTAAGGATAAGGGTTAGGGTTAGGGTTAGTGTGAGGGTTAGTGTTATGGTTAGGCGTTAGGGTTCGGGTTAGGGTTAGGGTAAGGGTTAGAGTTAGGGTTAGGGTAAGGCTTAGGGTTAGGGTTAGGGTTAGGATAAGGGTAAGGGTTAGGGTTAGTTTTAGGTTTAGGGTTAGGGTTAGTGGTTAGGATTAGGGTTAGTTTTAGGGTAAGGGTTAGGGGTAAGGGTTAGGGTTAGGGTTAGTTTTAGGGTTAGGGTTAGGGTTAGGTTAGGGAAAGGGTAAGGTTTAGGGTTCTGGTTAGGGTTGGGGTAAGGGTTAGGGTTAGGATTAGGGTTAGGGTAAAGGTTAGGTTTGGGTTCGGGTTAGGGTTAGGGTTAGGGGTTAGTGTTATGGTTAGTGTTAGGGTTAGGATAAGGGTAAAGGTTAGGGTTAGGTTTAACGTTAGGGTGAGGGTTAGGGTTAGGGTTAGGGGTTACGGTTCGGGTTAGGGTTAGGGTAAGGGTTAGGTGTAGGGTAAGGGTAAGGTTTAGGGTTAGGTTAGGGTAAGGTTTAGGGTTAGGGTAAGGGTTAGGTTTAGGGTTAGGGTTAGGGTTAGGTTAAGGGTTAGGGTTAGGGTTAGGGTTAGGTTTGGGGTTAGGTTTGGGGTTAGGGATAGGGGTACGGTTAGGGTTAGGGTTAGGGCAAGGTAAGGGTTAGGTTTGGGGTTAGGGTTAGAGTTAAGGAAAGGGTAAGGGTCAGGGTTATATTTAGAGTAGGGTAAGGGTAAGGGTAAGGTTTAGGGTTAGGGTTTGGGTTTGGGAAAGAGTAAGGATTAGGGTTAGGGTTAGGGTAAGGATTAGGGTTAGGGTTAGGGTTAGGGTAAGGGTTATGTTTAGGTTAGGGTTAGAATTAGCATTAAGGTTAGGGTTAGGGTTAGGGTCAGTGTAAGGGTTAGGGTTAGGGTTAAGGTTAGTGTTAGGGTTAGGGGTTAGGGTTAGTGTTAGGCTTAGATTAAGGTTTAGGGTTAGGGGTAGGGTTAGGGTTAGGTTTAGGGTTAAGGTTAGGGTTAGGTTTAGGGTTAGGTTTAGGGTAAGGGTAAGGGTTAGGGTGAGGGTTAGGGTTAGGGTAAGGGTTCGTGTTAGGGTTAGCATTAGGGTTAGGTTTAAGTTTAGGGATAGGTTTAGGGTTAGGGTTAGGGTTAGGTGTTAGGGTTAGGGTTAGGGTTAGGGTTAGGTTTAGGGTAAGGGTAAGGGTTAGGTTTAGGGTTAGGGTTAGGGTAAGGGAAAGGGTTAGGGTTAGGGTTGGGGTTAGGGTTAGGGTTCGGGTTAGGGTTAGATGTTAGGGTTAGGGTTATGGTTAAGTTTAGGGTAAGGGTAAGGGTTAGGTTTAGGGTTAGGGTTAGGGTAAGGGAAAGGGTTAGGGTTAGGGTTAGTGTTGGGGTTAGGTTTAAGGTTAGGGTTAGGGTTAGGTTTAGGGTTAGGGGTTAGGTTTAGGGTTAGGGTAAGGGTAAGGTTTAGGGTTAGGGTTAGGGTTAGGGGTTAGGGTTAGGGTTAGGGTTAGGGCAAGTGTAAGGCTTAGAGTTAGGGTTAGGGTTAGGTTTAGGGTTAGGGTTAGGGTTAGGGTTAGCGTTAGTATAAGGGTAAGTTTTAGGGTTAGGGTTAGGTTAAGGGATAGGTGTTTTGATTAGGGTTAGGGTTAGGGTAAGGGTTAGGGTAATGGTTAGGGTTAGGATTAGGGGTAGGTTTGGGGTTAGGGTTATGTTAAATAAGGTTAAGTTTAGGGTTAGGTATAGGTTAAAGTATAGGTGTTAGGGTTAGGGTTAGGGTTATGGTAATGATAAGGTTTAGGTTTAGGGTAAGGGTTAGGGTTAAAGTTAGGGTTAGGGTTATTGTTAGGGTAAGGGTAAGGGTTAGGGTTATTGTTTGGGTTAGGGTTAGGGCAAGTGTAAGAGTTAGGTTTAGGGTTAGGTTTAGGGTTAAGGTAAAGGTAAATGTTAGGGTTAGTGTCAGGGTTAGGGTAAGGGTAAGGGTAAGGTTTATTGTTAGGGTTAGGGTTAGGGTTAAGGTTAGGGATAGAGTAAGGGTTAGGCTTAGGGTTAGGGTTAGCGTAAGGATTAGGGTTAGGGTTAGGGTTAGGGTAAGGGTTATGGTTAGGTTAGTGTTAGGATTAGCATTAAGGTTAGGGTTAGGTTTAGGTTAAGGTAAAGGGTTAGGGTTAGGGTTAGGGTTAGGGTTAGGGTTAGGGTAAGGGTTAGGGTTAAGGTTAGAGTTAGGTTTAGGGTAAGGGTTAGGGTTAGGGTTATGTTTAGGTTAGGGTTAGGGTAATGGTAAGGGTTAGGGAAAGGGTTAGGTGTAGGGTTAGGGTAAGGGTAAGGTTTAGGGTTAGGTTATTGTTAGGTTTATGGTTAAGGTTAGGGTTAGGGTTAGGGTAATGTTAAGGGTTAGGGTAAGGGTTAGAGTTAGGGTTTAGGGTTAGGGTTAGGTTTAAGTTTAGGGTTAGCGTAAGATTAGGTTTAGGCTTAGGGTTAGGGTGAGGGTTTAGGGGTAGGGTTAGGGTTAGGGTTAGGTTTAGGGTTAGGGTAAGGGTTAGGGTTCAAGTTAGGGTTGGGGTTAGGGTAAGGGTTAGGATTAAGGTTAGGGTAAGGGTTAGGGTTAGGGGTTAGGGTTAGGGTTAGTGTAAGGGTTAAAGTTAGGGTTAGGGTAAGGGTAAGCGTTAGGGTTAGTGTTAGGGTTAGGGTTAGGGTTAGGGGTTAGGGTGAGGGGTAGGGTTATGGTAAGGTTTAGGGTTAGGTTTAGTGTAAGGGTAAGTGTTAGGGTTAGGGTTAGGGTTAGGTTAGGGTAAGGGTATGGGTTAGGGTTGGGGTTAGGTTTAGGGTTAGGGTTAGGGTAACGATAATGGTCAGGGTACGTGTTAGGGTTAGAGTTAGGCTTAGGGTAAGGGTAAGGGTTAGTGTTAAGTTTAGGTTTAGGGTTATGGTTAGGGTAAGTGTTAGGGTTAGGGTTAGGGTAAGTGTTAGGGTTAGGGTTAGGGTTAGGGTTAGGGTTAGGGTTAGTTTAAGGGTAAGGGTTAGGGTTAGGTTTAGGGTTAGGGTTAAGTTTTGGGTTAGGGTTAGGCTTAGTTTTAGGGTTAGGGTAAGGGTTAGGGTTAGGGTTAGGGTTTCGGTTAGTGTTAGGTTTAGGGTTAAGTTTAGAGTTAGGGTTATGGTAAGGTTAAGGGTTAGGGTTAGGGTTAGGGTAAGGGTAAGGGTTAGGGTTAGGTTTAGGGTTAGGTTTTAGGGTTAGGGGAAGGTTTAGGGTTAGGGTAAGGTTAGGGTGAGGGTCAGGGTTACGGTTAGGGTTAGGGTAAGGGTTAGTGTTATGCTTAGGGTTAGGGTAAGGTTAACTGTTAGGGTTAGGGTTAGGATTAGGGTAAGGGTTAGGGTTATGGTTAGGGTTAGGGTAAGTTTAAGAGTTAGGTTTAGGGTTAGGTTTAGGGTAAGGTTAACTGTTAGGGTTAGGGTTAGGGTTAGGGTAAGGGTTAGGGTTATGGTTAGGGTTAGGGTATGGTTAAGTGTTAGGTTTAGGGCTATGGTTAGGGTAAGGATAAGGGTTAGGGTTAGGGTTAGGGTGAGGGTAATGGTTAGGGTTAGGGTAAAGTTAGGGTTAGGGTTAGAGTTAGGGTTAGGTTTAGGAGTAGGGGTAGGATAAGGGTCAGGGTTTGGTTTGGTTTAGGGTTGGGGTTAAGGTTAGGGTTAGGTTTAGGGGAAGGGTAAGGGTTAGGGTTAGGGTTAGGGTTAGGGTAAGGGTTAGGGTTAGGTTTAGGGTTAAGTTTGGGCTTAGGGTTAGAGTTAGGGTTAGGGGTTAGGGTTCAAGATAGGGTTGGGTTTAGGGTAAGGGTTAGGGTTAAGGTAAGGGTAAGGGTTAGGTTTAGGGGTTAGGGTTAGGGTTAGTGTAAGGGTTAGAGTTAGGGTTAGGGTAAGGGTAAGCGTTAGGGTTAGTGTTAGGGTTAGGGTTAGGGTTAGAGGTTAGGGTGAGGGGTAGGGTTAGGGTAAGGTTTAGGGTTAGGTTTACTGTAAGGGAAAGTGTTAGGGTTAGGGTTAGGGTTAGGTTAGGGTAAGGGTATGGGTTAGGGTTGGGGTTAGTTTTAGGGTTAGGGTTAGGGTAACGATAAGGTTTAGGGTAAGTGTCAGGGTTAGAGTTAGGGTTAGGGTAAGGATAAGGGTTAGTGTTAGGGTTAGTGTTAAGTTTAGGTTTAGGGTTATGGTTAGGGTAAGTGTTAGGGTTAGGGTTAGGGTAAGTGTTAGGGTTAGGGTTAGGGTTAATTTTAAGGTTAGGGTTAGGCTTAGGTTTAGGGTTAGGGTTAGTGTAAGGGTAAGGGTTAGGGTTACGTTTAGGGT
Source organism: Megascapheus bottae (assembly GCA_024803745.1). Lineage (NCBI taxonomy): Eukaryota > Metazoa > Chordata > Mammalia > Rodentia > Geomyidae > Megascapheus > Megascapheus bottae. The sequence continues at coordinate 705,016 of JANJXV010000399.1, read as the reverse complement.
TAGGGTTAAGTTTTGGGTTAGGGTTAGGCTTAGTTTTAGGGTTAGGGTAAGGGTTAGGGTTAGGGTTAGGGGTTAGAGTTAGGGTTAGGGTTTCGGTTAGTGTTAGGTTTAGGGTTAAGTTTAGAGTTAGGGTTATGGTAAGGTTAAGGTTTAGGGTTAGGATTAGGGTAAGGGTAAGGGTTAGGGTTAGGGTTAGGGTTAGGTGTTAGGGTTAGGGGAAGTTTTAGGGTTAGGGTAAGGTTAGGGTTAGGGTCAGGGTTAGGGTTAGGGTTAGGGTAAGGGTTAGTGTTTTGCTTAGTGTTAGGGTAAGGTTAACTGTTAGGGTTAGGGTTAGGGTTAGGATTAGGGTAAGGGTTAGGGTTATGGTTCGGGTTAGGGTAAGGTTAAGTGTTAGGTTTAGGGTTAGGGTTAGGGTAAGGTTAACTGTTAGGGTTAGGGTTAGGTTTAGGGTAAGGGTTAGGATTATGGTTAGGGTTAGGGTATGGTTAAGTGTTAGGTTTAGGGTTATGGTTAGGGTAAGGATAAGGGTTAGGGTTAGGGTTAGGGTGAGGGTAAGGGTTAGGGTTAGGGTAAAGTTAGGGTTAGGGTTAGGGTTAGGGTTAGGTTTAGGATTAGGGGTAGGATAAGGGTCAGGGTTAGGTTTGGTTTAGGGTTGGGGTTAAGGTTAGGGTTAGGGTTAGGGGAAGGGTAAGGGTTAGAGTTAGGTTTAGGATTAGGGTAATGGTTATGGTTAGGGTTAGGTTAAGGTGAGTGTTAGGGTTAGAGTTAGGGTTAGTGTTTAGGGTTAGGTTTAGTGTTTAGGGTTAGGGATCGGTTTACGCTTAAGGTTAGGGTTAGGTTTAGTGTAAGGGTGATGGTTAGGGTTAGGGGAATGGGAAGAGTTAGATTTAGGGTTAGGGTTAGGGTTAGTGTTTAGGGTTAGGGATAGGTTTAAGCTTACGGTTAGGTTTAGGTTTAGTGTAAGGGTGAGGGTTAGGGTTAGGGGAAGGGGAAAGGTTAGAGTTAGGGTTAGGGTTAGGGTTAGTGTTTAGGGTTAGGGTTAGGGTAAAGGTTAGGGTTAGGGTTAGGGTTAGGTTAAGGGTAAGTGTTAGGGATAGGGTTAGTGTTAGGGTAAGTTTTGAGTTAGGGTTAAGGTTAGGGTTAGGGTTAGGATAAGGGTAAGGCTTTGGGTCAGGGATAGGCTTAGGATTAGGGGTTAGGGTTAGGGTTAGGGTTTGTATAACGGTAAGGGTTAGGGTTAGAGTTAGGTTTAGGGTTAGGTTTAGGTTTAGGGTTAGGGTAAGTGTAGGGGTTAGGGTTAGGGTTAGGTTTAGGGTTAGGTTTAGGGTTAGGGTTATGTTAATGGTTAGGGTCAGGGTTAAGATTAGGGTTAGGGTTAGGGTTAGGGTAATGGTAAGGGTTAGGGTTAGGGTTAGGGTAAGGTTTAGGGTTAGGGGTTAGGGTACGGGTTAGGGTTAAGTTTAGGGTTAGGGTTAGGTTTAGGGTAAAAGTTAGGGTAGTGTTAGGGTTAGGGTTAGGGTAAGGGTAAGTGTTTGGGTTAGGGGTAGGGTTAGGGTTAGGGTAAGGGTAAGGTTTAGGATTAGGGTTAGGGTTAGGGTTAAGTTTAGGGTTAGGGTTAGGGTTAGCGTTAGGATTAGTGTGAGGTTTAGGTTTAGGTTTGGGGTTAGGGTAAGGGTAAGTGTTAGGGTTAGGGTTAGGGTTAGGGTTAGGGTTAGTGTACGGGTTAGGGTTGGGTTAGGGTTAGGATTAGGGTAAGGGTTAGAGTTAGTGTTAGGGTTAAATTTAGGTTTAGGGTTAGGGTTAGGGTTAGGTTTAGGGTAATGGTAAGGTTTAGGGTTAGGGTTAGGGTTAGGGTAAGGGTAAGGTTTAGGTTTACGGTTAATTTTGGGCTTAGGGTTAGAGTTAGGGTTAGGGGTTAGGGTTCAAGTTAGGGTTGGGGTTAGGGTAAGGGTTAGGGTTAAGGTTAGGGTAAGGGTTAGGGTTAGTGGTTAAGGTTAGGGTTAGGGTAAGGGTTAGAGTTAGGGTTAGGGTAAGGGTAAGCGTTAGGTTTAGTGTTAGGGTTAGGGTTAGGGTTAGGGGTTAGGGTGAGGGGTAGGGTTAGGGTAAGGTTTAGGGTTAGGTTTAGTGTAAGGGTAAGTGTTAGGGTTAGGGTTAGGGTTAGGTTAGGGTAAGGGTATGGGTTAGGGTTGGGGTTAGGTTTAGGGTTAGGGTTAGGGTAACGATAAGGGTTAGGGTAAGTGTTAGGGTTAGAGTTAGGGTTAGGGTAAGGGTAAGGGTTAGTGTTAGGGTTAGTGTTAAGTTTAGGTTTAGGGTTATGGTTAGGGTAAGTGTTAGGGTTAGGGTTAGGGTAAGGGTAAGTGTTAGGGTTAGGGTTAGGGTTAAGTTTAAGGTTAGGGTTAGGCTTAGGTTTAGGGTTAGGGTTAGTGTACGGGTTAGGGTTGGGTTAGGGTTAGGGTTAGGGGTAAGTTTAGGTTTAGGGTTAGGGTTAGGGTTAGGATTAGGGTTAGGTTTAGGTTTAGTGTTACGGTTAGGGTAAGGGTAAGGGTTCGGGTTATGTTTAGGGTGTAGGTTAGAGATAGGGTTTGGGTTAGGGTTAGGGTTAGGGTTAGGGTAATTGTAAGGGTTAGGGTTAGGGCTAGGTTTAGGGTTAGCTGGTAGTGTTAGTGTTAGGGTTAGGGATAGGGTAAGGGTAGGATTAGGGTTAGGGATTAGAGTTAGGTTTAGGGTTAGTGTTTGGGTTAGGGTTAAGGTAAGTGTAAGAGTTAGGTTTCGGGTTAGGTTTAGGTTTACGATTAGGGTTAGAGTTAGGTTTAGGGTAAGGGTAAGGTTTAGGGTTAGGGTTAGGGTTAGGTTTAGGGTAAGGGTAAGTTTTAGGGTTAGGGTTAGGGTTAGGGTAATGGTAAGGGTTAGGGTTATTGTTAAGGTTAGACTTAGGGTTAGGGTAAGGATAAGGTTTAGGGTTAGGGTTAGGGTGAGGATGAGGGTTAGGGTTAGGGTTAAGGGTTAGTGTTCAGGTTAAGGTAAGGGTTAGGGTTAGGGTTAGGGTAAGGGTAAGCATTAGGGTTAATGTTACGGTTAGGGGTTAGGGTTAAGGTTAGGGTTAGCGTAAGGGTTAGGGTGAGGTTTAGGGTAAGGATAAGTGTTAGGGTTTGGGTTAGGGTTAGGTTACGATAAGGGTATGGGTTAGGGTTAGGGTTAGGTTTAGGGTAAGGGTTAGGGTTAGGGTTAGGGTTAGGGTAAGGGTTAGGGTTAGGGTTAGGGATAGGGTTAGAGTTACGGTTAGGATCGGGTAAGTGTAAGAGTTAGGGTTAGGGATAGGGTTAGGGGTTAGGGTTAGGGTTAGGGTTAGGGTTAGGATAAGAGTAAGTGTAAGGGTTAGGGTTAGGGTTAGCGGTTAGGGTTAGGGTAACGGTAAGGTTAGGGTTAGGGTTAGGGTTAGGATTAGAGTTAGGGTAAGGGTAAGGGTTAGGGTTAGTGTTACTGTTAGGGTAAGGTTATTGTTAGGGTCAGGGTTAGGGTTAGGTATGGGTAAGTGTTAGGGGTAGGGTTAGGGTTAGGTTTAGGGTAAGGGTAAGGGTTAGGGTTAGGTTTGGGTAAGGTTTAGTGTTAGGGTTAGGGTTAGGGTTAGGGTTAGGTTTAGGGTAAGGATAAGTGTTAGGGTTAAGGTTAGGGTTAGGTTTGGGTAAGGGTATGGGTTAGGGTTAGGGTTAGGGTTAGGTTTAGGGTTAAGGTAAGGGTTAGGGTTAGGGTTAGGATTAGAGTTAGAGTTAGGGTTAGGGTAGGGTAAGGGTAAGAGTTAGGGTTAGGGATACGGTTTGGGGTTATGTTTAGGGTTAGCGTTAGGGTTAGGATAAGGGTAAGGGTTAGGGTTAGGTTTAGGGTTAGGGGTTAGGGTTAGGTTTAGGGTAAGGTTTGGGTTAGGGTTAGGGTTAGGGTAAGGGTAAGGGTAAGGCTTAGGGTTAAAGTTAGGGTAAGGTTTAGGTTTAGGGTTAGGGTAAGGGTTAGGGTTAGGGTTAGGGTAAGGGTAAGCGTTAGGGTTAGTGTTAGGGAAAGGGTTAGGGTTAGGGGTTAGAGTTAGGGTTAAGTTAAGTGTAAGCGTTAGGTTTAGGGTAAGGATAAGTGTTAGGGTTAGGTTAGGGTAAGGGTATGGTTTAGGGTTTGGGTTAGGTTTAGGGTTATTGTAAGGGTTAGGGTTAGGATTAGGGTTAGGGTAAGGGTTAAGGATATGGTTAGGGTTAGGGTTAGAGTTATGGTTAGGGTAGGGTAAGGTTAAGAGTTAGGGTCAGGGATAGGGTTAGGGGTTAGGGTTGGGGTTAGGGTTAGGATAAGAGTAAGGTTTAGGGTTAGGGTTAGGGTTATGGGTTAGAGTTAGGGTTAGGGTAAGGTTAGGGTTAGGGTTAGGGTAAGGGTAAGGGTTAGGGTTAGGGTTAGGGTTAGGATAGGTTTAGGGTTAGGGTCAGGGTTAGTGTTAGGGTAAGGGTAAGTGTGAGGCTTAGGGTTAGGGTAGGTTTAGGGTAAGGTTAAGGGTTCAGGTTAGGGTTAGGGTAAGGTTTAGTGTTAGGGTTAGGGTTAGGGTTAGGGATAGGTGTATGGGTTAGGGGTAGGGTTAGGGTTAGGGTTAGGGGAAGGGTAAGGTTTAGGGTTAGGGTTAGGGTTTGGGTTAGGTTTGGTGTTAGGTTTAGGGTAAGGGTAAGGGTTAGGGTAAGGGTTCGGGTTAGGGTTAATGTTAGGGTTAGGGTTAAGGTTAGGGTTAGGGTTAGAGTTAGGGTTAGGGGTTAGTGTTAGGGTTAGGATTAGGATAAGGTAAGCTTTAGGGTTAGGGTTAGTTTTAGGATTAGGGTTAGGGTTAGGTTTATGGTTAGGGTAAGGGTGAAGGTAAGAGTTAGGGTGAGGGTTAGGGTTAGGGTAAGGGTTTGGGTTAGGGTTAGGGTTAGGGTTATGGTTAAGGTTAGGGTTAGGGTTAGGGTTAGGTTAAGGGTAATGTTTAGGGTTAATGTTAGGGTTAGGGGTTAGGATTAGGGTTAGGCTAAGGGTAAGGTTTAGGGTTAGGGTAAGGGTAAGGGTTAGGTTTAGGTTTAGGCTTAGGATTAGGGGTTAGGATTAGGGTTGGGGTAAGGGTAAGGTTTATGGTTAGGGTTAGGCTTAGGGGTTAGGGTTAGGGTAGAGTAAGGGTTTGGGTTAGGGTTAGGTTTAGGGTAAGTGCTGGGGCCAAGCGGCAGCAAACCAGGGATCGCAGACTGGGGTTCCTGAAATCGGGGGCAAGGACTAGGAAGAAATATAAGAGAGACAGACACACCGGGTCCGGGATGTCCGCAGTCCAGGGAAAGACTGCTTAGACTGCCGCATTTATTTTCCACTCCCACTTCTCCCCTCCTCCTGACCCAGGGAACCTCCAGGTGTTACATTCATATAGTAATTCTCAGGTCATTTACACAGTGTAGGGCCAGAAAGCAATAAGACAATAAAGCCATCGTCTGATGCAAGTCAAGGTACAGTTTGATTCCACTCTGACTCCCAACAGGTAAGGGTAAGGTTTAGGTTTAGGGTTAGGTTTAGGGTTAGGGTAAGGGTTAGGGTTAGGGTTAGGGTTAGGTTTGGGGTTAGGATTAGAGTAAGGGTAAGGGTTAGGATTAGGGTTATGGTTGTGGTTAGGGGTAGGCTAAGAGTAAGGGTTAGGGTAAAGGTTCCGTTTAGGGTTAGGGTTAGGATTAGGATAAAGTTAGGGTTAGGGTTAGGGTTAGGGTTAGGTTTAGGGTTAAGGGTAGGGCAAGGTAATGGTTAGGGTTAGGTTTAGGGTTGGGGTTAAGATTAGGGTTAGGGTTAGGGTAAGCGTAAGTGTTAGGGTTAGGGTTAGGGTTAAGGTAAGGGTAAGGGTTAGGGTTAGGGTTAGGGTTAGGTTTAGGGTTAGGGTTAGGGTAAGGGTAAGTGTTAGGGTTAGGGTTAGGGTTAGGGTAAGGGTAAGGGTTAGGGTTATTGTTAGGGTTACATTTAGGGTTAGGGTTAGGGTTAGAGTAAGGGTTAGTGTTAGGGTTAGGGTTAGGGTTAGGGTTAGGATAAGGGTAAGTGTTAGGGTCAGGGTTAGGGTTAGGGTTATGGTTAGGGGTTAGGGTTAGGGTTAGGGTAAGGGTAAATTTAGGGTTTGGGTTAGGGTTAGGGTTAGGGTTAGGGTTAGAGTAAGGGTTAGGGTTAGGGTTAGGGTTAGGGTTAGGGTTAGGGTTAGGGTAAGGTTAAGGGTTAGGGTTAGGTTTGGGGTTAGGATTAGGGTAAGTGTAAGGGTTAGGGTTAGGGTTAGGGTTGTGGTTAGGGTTAGGCTAAGGGTAAGGGTTAGGGTTAAGTTTAGAGTTAGGGTTAGGGTTAGGGTGAGGGTAAGAGTTAGGGTTAGGGTAAAGTTAGGGTTAGGGTTAGGGTTAGGGTTAGTGTTAGGTTTAGGGTTAGGGGTAGGGTAAGGGTAAGTGTTAGGTTTAGGTTTATGGTTGGGGTTAAGGTTATGGTTAGGGTTGGGGTAAGGCTAAGGGTTAGGGTTAGGGTTAGGGTAATGGTTATGGTTAGCGTTAGGTTAGGGTGAGCGTTATGGTTAGGGTTAGGGTTAGTGTTTAGGGTTAGGGATAGGGTTAGGCTTAAGGTTAGGGTTAGGTTTAGTGTAAGGGTGAGGGTTAGGGTTAGGGGAAGGGTTAGGGTTAGGGTTAGGGGTTAGGGTTAGTGTTAGGGTTAGGGTAAGGTTTAGGGTTAGGGTTATTGTTAGGGTAAGGGTAAGTGTTAGGGTTAGGTTTAGTGTTAGCGTTAGGGTAAGTGTAAGGGTTAGGGTTATTGTTTGGGTTACGTTTAGGGTTAGGGTTAGGGTTAGGGTAAGGGTAAGGTTTAGGGTTAGGGTTAGGGTTGGGGTTAGGGTTAGAGTTAGGAATAGCTTTAGGGTCAGGCTTAGGGTTAAGTTTAGGGTTAGGTTTAGGGTAAGGTTAAGGGTTAGGGTTAGAGTAAGGGTTAGGGTTAGGGTTACTGTTAGGGTTAGGTTTCAGGTTAGGGTTAGGGTTAGGGTTAGGGTTAGGGTTAGGGGTTAGGGTTAGGGTAAGGGTAATGTTTAGGGTTAAGGTTAGGGTTATGGGTTAGGGTTAGGGTTAGGGTAAGTGTAAGGTTTAGGGTTAGGGAAGGGTAAGGGTTAGGATTAGGTTTAGGGTTAGGGTTAGGGTTAGGGGTTAGGGTTAGGGTTAGGGTAAGGGTAAGGTTTATGGTTAGGGTTAGGCTTAGGGGTTAGGGTTAGGGTTAGAGTAAGGGTTAGGGTTAGGGTTAGGTTTAGGGTAAGTGCTGGGGCCAACCGGCAGCAAACCAGGGTTCGCAGACTGGGGTTCCTGAAATCGTGGCAAGAACTAGGGAGAGACAGACACACCGGGTCCGGGATGTCTGCAGTCCAGGGAAAGACTGCTGTGACTGCCGCGTTTATTTTCCACTCCCCCTTCTTCCCTCCTCCTCACCCAGGGATCCTCCAGGTGTTACATTCATATGGTAATTCTCAGGTCATTTACATAGTATAGGGCCAGAAAGCAATAAGACAATAAAGCCATCATCTGATGCAAGTCAAGGTACAGTTTGATTCCACTCTGACTCCCAACATGTAAGGGTAACGTTTAGGTTTAGGGTTAGGGTTAATTTTAGGGTAAGGGTAAGGGTTAGGGATAGGGTTAGGTTTGGGGTTAGGATTAGGGTAAGGGTAAGGTTAGGGTTAGGATTATGGTTGTGGTTAGGGTTAGGCTAAGCGTAAGGTTTAGGGTAAAGGTTAGGTTTACGGTTAGGGTTAGGGTTAGGGTAAAGTTAGGTTTAGAGTTAGGGTTAGGTTTAGGGTTAGGGGTAGGGTAAGGGTAAGGTTTAGGGTTAGGTTTAGGGTTGGGGTTAAGATTAAGGTTAGGGTTAGGGGAAGCATAAGGGTTAGGGTTAGGGTTAGGGTTAGAGTAATGGGTATGTTTAGGGTTAGGTTAGGGTGAGCGTTAGGGTTAGGGTTAGTGTTTAGGGTTAGAGATAGGGTTAGGCTTAAGGTTAGGGTTAGGTTTAGTGTAAGGGTGAGGGTTAGGGTTAGGGTAAGGGGAAGTGTTAGAATTAGGGTTAGGGTTAGGGTTAGGGGTTAGGGTTAGGTTTCGGGTTAGGTTAAGGGTTAGGGTTAGGGTTAGGGTAAGGGTAAGTGTTAGGGTTAGGGTTAGGGTTAGGGTAAGGGTAAGGGTTAGGGTTATTGTTAGGGTTACGTTTAGGGTTAGGGTTAGGGTTAGGGTAAGGGTAAGTGTTCGGGTTAGGGTTAGGGTTAGAGTTAGGGTTAGGGTTAGGATAAGAGTAAGGGTTAGGGTCAGTGTTAGGGTTAGGGTTATGGTTAGGGGTTAGGGTTAGGGTTAGGGTAAGGGTAAAGTTTAGGGTTAGGGTTAGGGTTAGGGTTAGGGTTAGAGTAAGGGTTAGTGTTAGGGTAAGGGTTAGGGTTAGGTTTAGGGTAAGGGTAAGGTTTAGGGTTAGGGTTAGGGTTAGGGTAAGGTTAAGGGTTAGGTTTAGGGTTAGGGTTAGGGTTAGGGTTAAGTTTAGGTTTGGGATTAGGATTAGGGTAAGTGTAAGGGTTAGGGTTAGGGTTAGGGTTGTGGTTAGGGTTAGGCTAAGGGTAAGGGTTAGGGTTAAGTTTAGGGTTAGGGTTAGAGTTAGGGTGAGGTTAAGAGTTAGGGTTAGGGTAAAGTTAGGGTTTGGGTTAGGGTTAGGGTTAGGTTTAGGGTTAGGGGTAGGGTAAGGGTAAGTGTTAGGGTTAGGTTTAGGGTTGGGGTTAAGGTTAGGGTTAGGGATAGGGTAAGGGTAAGGGTGAGGTTTAGGGTTAGGGTAAGGGTAATGGTTATGTTTAGGGTTAGGTTAGGGTTAGGGTTAGGGTTAGGGAAAGGGTAGGGGTTAGGGTTAGGGTGTGGGTTAGGGGTTAGGGTTAGGTTTAGGGGTAGGGTTAGGGTTAGGTTTAGGGTTAGGGTAAGGGTAAGCTTTAGGGTTACTGTTAAGCATTAGAGTGAGGGTTAGGGTTAGGGTTAGGGTTAAGGTAAGGATAAGGGTTAGGATTAGGTTTAGGGTTAATGGTTTGGGTAAGGTTTAGGGTTAGGTTTAGGGCAAGGGTAAGGTTTCCGTTTAGGGTTAGTGTTAGGGTAAGGGTAAGTGTTAGGGTAAGGGTAAGGGTTAGGGTTAGGGTTAGGGTGAGGGTTAGGTTTAGGGTTAGGGGTTAGGCTTCGGGTTAGGGTTAGGGTTAGGGTTAGGGTAAGGTTTAGGGTTAGGGTTAGGGTAATGGTAAGTGTTAGGGGTAGGGTTAGGGTAAGTGTAAGGGTTAGTGTTAGGTTTAGCGTTAGGTTTAGCGTTAGGTTCAGTTTAAGGTTTAGGGTTAGTGTTAGGGTTAGGGTTAAGTATAGGGGTGAGGGTTAGGGTTATCGTTAGGGTAAGGGTTTGGGTTAGGTTTAGGCTAAGAGTAAGTGTTAGGGTTAGGGTTAGGGTAAGTGTAAGGGTTAGTGTTAGGGTTAGGGTTAAGTTTAGGTTTAGGTTTAGGGTTAGGGTATGGGTAAGTGTTAGGGTTAGGTTTAGGGTTAGGGTTAGGGTTAGGATAAGGGTAAGTGCTAGGGTTAGGGTTAGGTTAAGGGATAGGGGTTACGGTTAGGGTTAGGGATAGGGTTATGGTTAGGGTAAGGGTAAGGTTTAGGTTTAGGTTTAGGGTTAGGGTTAAGTTTAGGGTTGGGGTTAGGCTTAGGTTTAGGGTTAGGGTAAGGGTTAGGGTTAGGGTTTGGGTTAGGGGTAGAGTTAGGGTTTGGTTTAGGGTTAGGGTAAGGGTAAGGGTTAGGGTTAGGGTTAGGGTTAGGTGTTAGGGGTTAGGGTTAGGGTTAAGGTTAGGATTAGGTTAGGGTAAGGTTAGGGTTAGGGTCAGGGTTAGGCTTAGGGTATGGGTGTTAGGGTTAGGGTTAGCGTTAGGGTTTGGGTTAGGGTTAGGGTTAGGGTTAGGAATAAGGTAAGGGTTAGGGTTAGGGCTAGGGTTAGGGTTAGGGGTTAGGGTTAGGGTTAGGGTTATGGTAAGGCTAAGGGTAAAGTTTAGGTTTAGTGTTATGTTTAGGTTTAGGATTAGGGTAAGTGTAATGTTTAGGTTTAGGGTTAGGGTTATGGTTAAGGTTAGGGTTAGGGTTAGGGTTAGGGTAAGGGTAAGGGTTAGGGTTAGGTTAGGGTTGGGATTATGGTTAAGGTTATGGTTAGGGCAAGGGTTATGGTTATGGTTAGGGTTAGGGTTAGGGTTAGGGGTTAGGGTTATTGTTAGTTTTAGGGTAAGGGTTAGGGTTAGGGTTATGGTAAGGGTTAGGGTTAGGGTTAGGGTTTAGGGTTAGGGTTAGGGTTAGGGTTAGGGTTAAGGAAAGGATAAGGGTTAGGATTAGGGTTAGAGTTAGGGCTAGGGTAAGGGTTAGGGTTTGGTTTAGGGTAAGGTAAGGTTTCGAGTTACGATTAGGGTTAGGATTAGGGTAAGGGTAAGGGTTAGGGTAAGGGTAAGGGTTAGGGTGAGGGTTAGGGTGAGTGTTAGGTTTAGGGTTAGGGGTTAGGCTTCGTGTTAGGGTTAGGGTTAATGTAAGGGTTAGGGTTAGGGTTAGGGTTAGGGTAAGGGTTAGGGTTAGGTTTAGCGTTAGTGTAAGTTTAAGGGTTGGATTTAGATTTAGGGTTAGGGTTAGGATTAGGGGTTAGGGTTAGTGTTAGGGTTAGTGTAAGGGTTAGGGTTAGGGTTAGGGTAAGGGTAAGTGTTAGGGTTAGGGTTAGGGTTAGGGTAAGTGTAAGGGTTAGGGTTAGGGTTAGGGTTAGGTTTAGGGTTAGGGTTAGGGTTAGGGTTAGGATAAGGGTAAGTGTTAGGGTTAGGGTTAGGTTAAGGATTGGGTTTAGGGTTAGGTTTAGGGTTAGGGTAAGGGTAAGGGTTAGGGTTAGGGTTAGGGATAGGGTTAAGTTCAGGGTTAGGGTTAGGCTTAGTTTTATGGTTACGGTAAGTGTTAGGGATAGGGTTTAGGTTAGGGGATAGAGTTAGGGTTAGGGTTAGGGTTAGGCTAAGGGTAAGGGTTGGGGTTAGGGTTAGGTTTAGGGTAAGGGTTAGGGTTAGAGTTAGGGTTAGGGTAAGGGTAAGTGTTAGGTTTAGGGTTAGGGTTAGGTTTAGGGTAAGGGTTAGGGTTAGGGTTAGGGTAAGGGTAAGGGTTAGGGTTAAGTGTAGGTTTAGGGTTAGGGTTAGGGTTAGGATTAGGGTTAGGTTTAGGTTTAGGTTTGGGGTTAGGGTAAGGGTTAGTTTAAGGGTTAGGGTTAGGGTAAAGTTAGGGGTTAGGGGTTAGGGTTAGGGTTAGGGATAGGGTAAGGGTTAGGTTTAGGGTTAGAGTTCCGGTTAGGGTTAGGGTTCCGGTTAGGGTTAGGGGTAGGGTTCGGGTAAGGGTTAGGGTTAGGGTAAGGGTTAGGGTTACTGTTAGTGTTAGGTTTAGGGTTAGGTTTGTGGTTACGGTTAGGGTAAGGGTAAGGGTTAGGGTTAGGGTTTGGGTTAACGTTAGGGTTAGGATTAGGGTAAGGGTAAGGTTTAGGGTTAGGGGTTAGAGTTAGGGTTAGGGTTAGACTTAAGGTAAGAGTAAGGGTTAGGGTTCGGGATAGGGTTAGGTTTACGGTTAGGGTTAGGCTTAGGTTTAGGGTAAGGGTAAGGTTTAGGTTTAGGGTTAGGTTTAGGTTTAGGGAAAGTGTAAGTTTTAGGGTTAGCGTTAGGGGTTAGGGTTAGGGTAAGGGTAAGGGTTAGGGTTAGGGTTAAGGTTAGGTTTAGGGTTAGGGTTAGGTTAAGGATAAGAGTTAGTTTTAGGGTTAGCGTTAGGGTGAGGGTTAAGGTTAGGGTTAGGGGTTAGGGTCCGGGTTATGGTTAGGGTTAGGGTAAGGGTTAGGGTTAGGGTTAGGGTAAGGGTTAGGGTTAGGGTTAGGGTAAATGTTAGTGTTAGTGTTAGGGTTAGTGTTAGGATTAGGGGTTAGGGTTAGGGTTAGTTTTAGGGTAAGGGTTAGGGTTAGGGTTAGGGTAAGGGTTAGGGTTAGGGTTAGGGTTAGGGTAAGGGTTAGGGTTAGGGTTAGGTTTAGGGTTCAGGTAAAGGTTAGGGTTAGGGTTAGGGTTAGGTTTAGAGTTAGGGTAGGGTAGTGTAAAGGTAAGTGTTAGGGTTAGGATAAGCGTAAGAGTTAGGGTTAGGTTTAGGGTTAGGGTGAGGGTTAGGATTAGGTTTAGAGGTTAGGGTTTGGGTTATGGTTAGGGTTAGGGTTAGCGTACTTGTAAGGGTGAGGTTTAGGATTAGGGTTACGGTCAGGGTTATGTTTAGGGTTACGGTCAGTGTAAGTGTAAGGGTTAGGGTTAGAGTTAGGGTTAAGGTTAGGGTTAGGGTTAGCGTTAGGGAAAGGGTTAGGGTTAGGGTAAGGGTTAGGGTTAGGGTTAGTGTTAGGGTTAGCATTAAGTTTAGAGTTAGGGTTAGGGTTAGGGTAAGGGTTAGGGTTAAGTTTAGGGTTAGGTTTAGGGTAAGGGTAAGGGTTAGGGTTAGTCTTAGGGTTAGTGCAAGTGTAAGGGTTAGGTTTAGTGTTAGGGTTAGGGTTAAGTTAAGGGTTAGGGTTAGGGTTTGGGTTAGTGTTAGGGTAAGGGTAAGGGTAAGGTTTAGCTTTAGGGTTAGGGTTAGGGTTAGGGAAATTGGAAAGGTTAGGGTTAGGGTTAGTTTTAGTGTATGGATTAGTGTTAGGGTTAGGGTTAGGGTAGAGGTTATGGTTAGGTTAGGGTTAGGGTTAGCATTAAGGTTAGGGTTAGGGTTAGGGTAATGTTAAAGGTTAGGGTTAGGGTTAGGGTTAGGGTAAGGGTAAGGGTTAAGGTTAGGGTTAGGTTTAGGGTTAGGGTAAGTGTTAGGGTTAGGGTTAGGGTTAGTGTAAGGTTTAGGTTTATGATTAGGGTAAGGTTAAGGTTTAGGGTTAGGGTTAGGGGTTAGGGTTAGGGTTAGGTTTAGTGTTAGGGTAAGGTTTAGGGTTAGTGTTAGGGTTAGGGTTAGGGTAAGGGTAAGGGTTAGGGTTAGGTTTAGGGTTGGTATTATGGTTAGGGTTAGGGTTAGGGCAAGGGTTATGGTTATGGTTAGGGTTAGGGTTAGGGTTAGGGTTTAGGGTTAGTGTTAGTTTTAGGGTAAGGGTTAGGGTTAGGGTTATGGTAAGGGTAAGGGTAAGGTTTAGGGTTAGTGTTAGGTTTAGGTTTACGATTAGGGTAAGTGTAATGTTTAGGTTTAGGGTTAGGGTTATGGTTAAGGTTAGGGTTAGGGTAAGGGTAAGCGTTAGGGTTAGGTTTAGGGTTGGGATTATGGTTAGGGTTAGGGTTAGGGCAAGGGTTATGGTTATGGTTAGGGTTAGGGTTGGGGTTAGGGTTAGGGGTTAGGGTTAGTGTTAGTTTTAGGGTAAGGGTTAGGGTTAGGGTTATGGTAAGGGTAAGGGTAAGGTTTAGGGTTAGTGTTAGGTTTAGGTTTAGGATTAGGGCAAGTGTAAAGTTTAGGTTTAGGGTTAGGGTTATGGTTAAGGTTAGGGTTAGGGTTAGGGTTAGGGTTAGGGTAGGTTAAGAATTAGGGTTAGTCTTAGGGTTAGGGTAAGAGTTAGGGTTAGGGTTAGGGTTAGCACTAAGGTTAGGGTTAGGGTTAGGTTTAGGGTATGGGTAAGGGTAAGGGTTAGGATTAGAGTTAGGGTTAGGGTTAGGGGTTACTGTTATGGTTAGGTTTAAGGTTAGGGAAAGAGTTAGGATTAGGGTTAGGGTTAGTGTTAGGGTTAAGGTTAGGGTGAGGGTAAGGGTAAGGGTTACGGTTAGGGGTAGGGGTAGGGATAGGGTAAGGGTTAGGGTTAGTGTTAGGGTTAGGGTTAGGGTTATGTTTGGGGTTAAGGTTAGGGTTAGGGTAAGTGTAAGGTTAGGTTAGGGTTATGGTTAGGGTTAAGGTCAGGGTTAGGGTTAGGTTTAAGGTTAGGATTAGGGTTAGGGTTAGGGTTAGGCTTAGTGTTAGAGTAAGGGTAAGGGTTAGGGTTACGGTTAGGTTTAGGGTTAAGTTAGAGGTTAGGGTTAGGGTTAGGGTAAGTGTTAGGTTTAGGGTTAGGGTAAGGGTTAGGGTTAGGGTTAGAGTTAGGGTTAGGGTTAGGGTAAAGGCAAGGGTTAGGGTTAGGGTTAAGGTTAGGGTTAGGGTTAGGGTTAGGGTAAGTGTTAGGGTTAGTGTTAGGGTTAGGGTTAGGTTTAGGGTTAGGGTTAGACTAAGGGTTAGGGTTATGTTAGGGTAAGGGTTAGGGTTAGGGTTAGGGTTAGGTTTTGTTTAGGGTTAGGGTTAGGGTTAGGGTAAGGGTAAGGTTTAGAGTTAGGGTTAGGGTTAGGGTAGGTTTAGGGTAAGGGTAAGTGTTATTGTTAGGGTTAGGTTTAGGATAAGGGTAAGGATTAGGGTTAGGTTTTGGGTTAGGGTTAGGGTTAGGGGTTAGGCTTAGGCTTAGAGTAAGGGTAAGGGTTAGGGTTAGGGTTAGGGTTAGGGTTAAGTTTGAGGTTAGGGCTAGGGTTAGGGTTAGGGTAAGGGTTAGGCTTTGGGTTAGGATAAGGATAAATGTTAGAGTTAAGGTTAGGGTGAGGGTTAGGGTTAGGGGTATGATTAGGGTTATGGTTAGGGTAAGGGTTAGGGTTAGATTTAGGGTTAGGGTTAGACTTAGTGTTAGGGTAAGGGTAAGGGTTAGGTTTAGGGTTAGTGTTAAGGTTGAGGTTAGGGTTAGGGTAAGGATAAATGTTAGAGTTAAGGTTAGGGTGAGGGTTAGGGTTAGGGTAAGGGTTAGCGTTAGGGTTAGGGTTAGGGTTATGCTTAGTGTTAGGGTAAGGGTAAGGGTTAGTTTTATGGTTAGGGTTAGGGTTAGGTTTAAGTTTGAGGTTAGGGTTAGGGTTAGGGTTAGGGTTAGTGTAAGGGTTAGGGTTAGGGTTAGGGTTAGGGTAAGGGTAAAGGTTAGGGTTAGGGTTAGGGTAAGGGAAAGTGTAAGGGTTAGGGTTAGGGGTTAGGGTTAATGTTAGGGTTAGGTTAAGGGTTAGGGTTGGAGTTAGGGTTAGGGTTAGGACCAGGGTTAGGGTTAGGGTAAGGGTAAGTGTTAGGGTTAGGGTTAGGGTTAGGGTTTGGGTAAGGGTTATGGTTAGGGTTAGGGTTAGGTTTAGGGTTGGGGTTAAGGTTAGGGTTAGGAAAATGGAATGTGTTAGGGTTAGGGTTAGGGTTAGGTTAAGGGTAAGGGTTAGGGTTAGGGTTAGGGTTAGGGTTAGGGAAAGGGTAAGGTTTAGGGTAAGGTTTAGGGTTAGGGTAAGGATTAGGAAATGGGTTATGTTCAGGGTAAGTGTTACGGTTAGGGTTAGGGTTAGTGTTAGTGTTAGGATTAGGGTAAGGGTTAGGGTAAGGGCAAGAGTTAGGGATAGGGTTAGGGTTAAGTTTAGGGTTAGGATTAGTGTTAGGACTAGGGTTAAGGTTAGAATTAGGGTTAGGGTTAGGGTAAGGGTTACAGTTAGAGTTAGGGTAAGGGTTAGGGTTAGGGTTAGGGTTAGGGTTAGAGTTAGGTTTATGGTTAGGGTTCGGGTTAGGCCTAGGGTTAGGGTTAGGGTAAGGGTTAGGGTTAGGTATACTTTAAGGGTTAGGGTTAGGGTTAGTGTAAGGGTAGGTGTTAGGGTTAGGGTAAGAGTTAGGGTTAGGGTTAGGGTTAGGGTTAGGGTTCGGGTAAGGGTAAGGGTTAGTTTTTGTATTAGGGTTAGGTTTAGGGTAATGGTTAGGGTTAGCGTTAGGGTTAGGTTTGGGGTTAGGGATAGGGTAAGAGTAAGGGTTAGGATTAGGGTTAGGTTTACGGTTGGGGTTGAGGTTAGGTTTAGGGTTAGGGTACGTTTAAGGATTATGGTTAGGGTTAGGGTTAGGGTTATGCTTAGGGTTAGGTTTAGGGTTAGGATTAGGGTTAGGGTTAGGGTTAGGGTTAGGGTAAGGTTATGTGTTAGGTTTAGGGTTAGGGTTAGGCTAGGGTTAGGGTTAGCGTTAGGGTTCGGGTTAGGGTTAGGGTAAGGGTTAGGGTTATGTTTAGGATTAGGGTAATGGTTAGGGTTAAGGTTAGGGTTAGGTTTAGGGTTATGGATAGGGTAAGAGTAAAAGTTAGTGTTAGGGTTAGGTTTAGGGTTGGGGTTAACGTTAGGTTTAGGGTTAGGGTTCATTTAAGGATTAGGGTAAGGGTTAGGGTTAGGGTTATGCTTAGGGTTATTGTTAGGGTTAGGATTAGGGTTAGGTTTAGGGTTAGGGTTAGGGTAAGGGTTAGCGTTAGGGTAAGGTTATGTGTTATGGTTAGCGGTAGGGTTAGGGTTAGGGTTAGGGTAAGTGTTAGGCTTAGGTTTAGTGTTATGGTTAGGGTTAGGGTAAGGGTAAGGGTTAGGGTTAAAATTAGGGTCAGGGTTAGGGTTAGGGTTGGGGTAAGGGTAAGGGTTAGGGTGAGGTTTAGGTTTAGGGTAAGGGTAAGGGTTAGGGTTAGGGTTAGGGTTAGTGTAAGTGTTAGGGTTAGTGTTAGGGTTAGGGTAAGGGTTAGGGTTAGTTTTAGGTTAAGGGTTGGGGTAAAGTTTAGGGTTAGGGTTAGGGTAAGGGTAAGGGTTAGGTTAGGGTTAGGGTTAGGGTTAAGGTTAGGGTTAGGTTTAGGTTTAGGGTTAGGATTAGGGTTAGGGTTAGGGTAAGGGTTAGGGTTATGGTTAGGGTAAGGGTAAGTGTAAGGGTTAGAGTTAGGGGTTAGGGTTAATGTTAGGGTTAGGTTAAGGGTTAGGGTTAGAGTTAGGGTTAGGGTTAGGATAAGGGTTAGGGTTAGGGTAAGGGTAAGTGTTAGGGTTAGGGTTAGGGTTAGAGTTTGGGTAAGGGTTAGGGTTAGGGTTACGGTTAGGTTTAGGGTTGAGGTTAAGATTAGGGTTAGGAAAATGGAAAGTGTTAGGGTTAGGGTTAGGGTTAGGTTTAGTGTAAGGGTAAGGGTAAGGTTTAGGGTTAGGGGTTAGGGATAATGTTAGGGTTAGGTTAAGCGTTAGGGTTAGACTTAGGGTTAGGGTTAGGATAAGGGTTAGGGTTAGGGTAAGGGTAAGTGTTAGGGTTAGGGTTAGGGTTAGGGTTAGGTAAGGGTTATGTTTAGGTTTAGGGTTAGGTTTACGGTGGGGTTTTAGTTTAGGGTTAGGAAAAGGGAAATGTTACGGTTAGGGTTAGGGTTATGGTTAGGGTTACGGTTAGGGTAAGGGTTAGTGTTATGGTTAGGGTTAGGGTTAGGTTTAAGTTTGAGTTTAGGGTTAGGGTTAGGGTTAGGGTTAGGGTAAGGGTTAGGGTTAGGGTTAGGGTTAGGTTAAGGGTAAGGGTTAGGGTTAGGGTTAGGGTAAGGGTAAAGGTTAGGGTTAGGGTTAGGGTAAGGGAAAGTGTAAGGGTTAGGGTTAGGGGTTAGGGTTAATGTTAGGGTTAGGTTAAGGGTTAGGGTTAGAGTTAGGGTTAGGGTTAGGATCAGGGTTAGGGTTAGGGTAAGGGTAAGTGTTAGGGTTAGGGTTAGGGTTAGGGTTAGGTTAAGGGTAAGGGTTAGGCTTAGGGTTAGGGTTAGGGTTAGGGAAAGGGTAAGGTTTAGGGTAAGGTTTAGGGTTAGGGTAAGGATTAGGAATAGGGTTATGTTCAGGGTAAGTGTTACGGTTAGGGTTAGGGTTAGTGTTAGTGTTAGGATTAGTGTAAGGCTTAGGGTAAGGGCAAGGGTTAGGGATAGGGTTAGGGTTAAGTTTAGGGTTAGGATTAGTGTTAGGACTAGGGTTAATGTTAGGGTTAGGGTAAGGGTTACGGTTAGAGTTAGGGTAAGGGTTAGGGTTAGGGTTAGGGTTAGAGTTAGGTTTAGGGTTAGGGTTAGGGTTCGGGTTAGGCCTAGGGTTAGGGTTAGGGTAAGGGTTAGGGTTAGGTTTAGTTTAAGGGTTAGGGTTAGGGTTAGTGTAAGGGTAGGTGTTAGGGTTAGGGTAAGAGTTAGGGTTAGGGTTAGGGTTAGGGTTAGGGTTCGGGTAAGGGTAAGGGTTAGGGTTTGGATTAGGGTTAGGTTTAGGGTAATGGTTAGGGTTAGCGTTAGGGTTAGGTTTGGGGTTAGGGATAGGGTAAGAGTAAGGGTTAGGGTTAGGGTTAGGTTTACGGTTGGGGTTGAGGTTAGGTTTAGGGTTAGGGTACGTTTAAGGATTAGGGTTAGGGTTAGGGTTAGGGTTAGGGTTATGCTTAGGGTTAGGGTTAGGGTTAGGATTAGGGTTAGGGTTAGGGTTAGGGTTAGGGTAAGTTTATGTGTTAGGGTTAGGGTTAGGGTTAGGCTAGGGTTAGGGTTAGCTTTAGGGTTAGGGTTAGGGTTAGGGTAAGGGTTAGGGTTATGTTTAGGATTAGGGTAATGGTTAGGGTTAGGGTTAGGGTTAGGTTTAGGGTTATGGATAGGGTAAGAGTAAAAGTTAGTGTTAGGGTTAGGTTTAGGGTTGGGGTTAACGTTAGGTTTAGGTTTAGGGTTCATTTAAGGATTAGGGTAAGGGTTAGGGTTAGGCTTATGCTTAGGGTTATTGTTAGGGTTAGGATTAGGGTTAGGTTTAGGGTTAGGGTTAGTGTTAGGGTTAGCGTTAGGGTAAGGTTATGTGTTATGGTTAGCGGTAGGGTTAGGGTTAGGGTTAGGGTAAGTGTTAGGCTTAGGTTTAGTGTTATGGTTAGGGTTAGGGTAAGGGTAAGGGTTAGGGTTAAAATTAGGGTCAGGGTTAGGGTTAGGGTTGGGGTAAGGGTAAGGGTTAGGGTTAGGGTTAGGTTTAGGGTAAGGGTAAGGGTTAGGGTTAGGGTTAGGGTTAGGGTTAATGTAAGGGTTAGGGTTAGGGTTAGGGTTAGGGTAAGGGTTAGGGTTAGGGTTAGGTTAAGGGTTGGGGTAAAGGTTAGGGTTAGGGTTAGGGTAAGGGTAAGGGTTAGGTTAGGGTTAGGGTTAGGGTTAGGGTTAGGTTTAGGGTTGGGGTTAAGTTTAGGGTTAGGGTTAGGGTAAGGATAAGGGTTAGTGTTAGGGTTAGTGTTTGGGGAAGGGTTATGGTTAGGGTTAGGGTGAGAGTTAGGGTTAGGGTTAGGGTTAGGGGGTAGGGTTCTGGTTATGGTTAGGGTTAGGGTAAGGGTTAGGGTCAGAGATAGGGTTAGGGTTAGGTTTAGGGTAAGGGTAAGGGTAAGGGTTATGGTTAGGTTTGGGGAAAGCGTAAGGGTTAGGGTTAGCGTTTGGGTTAGGGTTCCGGTAAGGATTAGGTTTCGGGTTTGTGTTAGGGTAAGGGTTAGTGTTAGGGTTAGGGTTAGCATTAAGGTTAGGGTTAGGGATAGGGTAAGGGTTAGGGTTAGGTTTAGGTTTAGGGTCAGGGGATAGAGTTAAGTTTGGGGTCAGGGTTATGTTAGGGTTAGGTTTAGGGTTAGGGTTAGGGTTAGGGTTAGGATAAGGGTAAGTGTTAGGGTTAGGGTTAGGTTAGGGTTAGGATAAGGGTAAGGGTTAGGGTTAGGGTTAGGGTTTGGTTTAGGGTTAGGGGTTAGGTTTAGGGTTAGGGTTAGTTTAGCGTTAGGGTTAGGGTTAGGGTTAGGTTTGGGTTAGGTTTAGGCTTACTGTTAGGGTTAGGTTTAGGGTTAGGGTTAGGTTTAGGCTTAGGGTTAGGGTTAGGCTTAGGGTTAGGGTTAGGGTAAGGTATAGGCTTAGGATTAGTGTTAGGATTAGCTTTAGAGTTAGAGTTAGGGTTAGGGTAACGGTAAGGGTTAGGGTTAGGGTTAGGGTTAGGGTAAGGGTAAGGGTTAGGGTGAGGGTTAGGGTTAGTCTAAGGGTAAGTGTTAGGTTTAGGGTCAGGGTTAGGGTTAGGTAAATGTAAGTGTTAGGGTTAGGGTTAGGCTTAGGTGTAGGTAAGGGTAAGGATTAGGGTTAGGGTTAGGGTTAGGGATAGGTTTAGGGTAAGTGTTAGGGTTAGGTAGGGTAAGGGTAAGATTTAGGGTTAGGGTCAGGGTTAGGGTTAGGGTAAGTGTTAGAGTTACGGTTAGGGTGAGGGTAAGGTTTAGGGTTAGGGTTAGGGTTAGGGTTAGGGTTAGGGTAAGGGTAAGTGTTAGGGTTAGGGGTAGGGTTAGGGTAAGGGTTAGGGTTAGGGTTAGATTTAGGGGTTAGGGTTAGGGTTAGGTTTAGGGTTAGGGTTAGGGTAAAGGTTAGGGTTAGGTTTGGGTTAGGGTAAGGGTTAGGGTTAGGGTTAGTTTTAGGGTTAGGTTTAGAGGAAGGTAAGGGTTAGGGGTAGGTTTAGGGTTAGGGTTAGGGTTAGGGTTAGGGTGAGGGTAAGGGTTAGGGTTAGAGTTATGGTTAGGGTTAAGGTTAGGGTTAGGGTTAGGGTTACGGTAAGGGTAAGGTTTAGGGTAAGGGTTATAGTTAGGGTTAGGGTTAAGGTTAGGGTTAGGGTTAGGGTAAGGTTAAGGGTAAGGGTTAGGGTTAGGATTAGGTGTAGGTTTAGGGTTGGGGTAAGGTCAAGGGTTAGGGTTAGGGTTAGTGTTAGGGTTAGGGTTAAGGTTAGGGTTAGTGTTAGGGTAAGGGTTATGGTTAGGGTTAGGGACAGGGTTAGGGTTAGGTTTAGGGTTAGAGTTAGTGTTAGGGTAAGGGTAAGGTTTACAGTTAGGGTTAGGTTTAGGGTTAAGTTAGGGTAAGGGTTAGGGTTAGGGTTAGGGATAGGTTTAGGGTAAGTGTTAGGGTTAGGTAGGGTAAGGGTAAGATTTAGGGTTAAGGTCAGGGTTAGGGTTAGGTAAGAGTTAGGGTTACGGTTAGGGTTAGGGTTAGGTTTAGGGTTAGGGTTAGGGTAAGGGTTAGGGTAAGGGTTAGGGTTAGGGTTACGTTTAGGTTTAGGGATAGGGATAGGGTAAGGGTAAGGGTAAGGGTTAAGGTTAGGGTTAGGGTTAGGGTTATGGTAAGGGTTAGGGTTAGGGTTAGGGTTAGTCTTAGGGTTAGGGTAAGGGTTAGGGTTAGGGAAAGGGTTAGGGTTAGGGTTAGGGTTAGGATTAGGGTTAGGATTAGGGTAAGGGTAAGGGTTAGAGTTAGGGTTAGGGTTAGGGTTAGGATTAGGGGTTAGGGTTAGGATTAGGTTTACTGTTAGGGTAAAGGTTAGGGTTAGGGTTACGTTTACGTAAGTGTAAGTGTTAGGGTTAGGGTTAGGGTTAGGGTTAGGTTGTAGGATTAGGGTTAGGGTTAGGGTGAGGGTAAGGGTTAGGTTTAGGGTTAAGGTTAGGGTTATGGGTTAGGGTTAGGGTTAGGGTTAGGGTAAGTTTAGGGTTAGGGTCAGGGTTCGGGTTAGGGTTAGGGTAAGGGTTAGGGTTAGGTTTAGACTAAGGGTAATTGTTTGGGTTAGTGTTAGGGTTAGGGTTAGGATAAGGGTTAGGGTTAGGGTTAGTGTTAGGGTTTGGGTTAGGTTTAGAGTTAGGGTTAGGATTAGTGTTATTGTAAGAGTAAGTGTTAGGGTTAGGGTTACGGTTAGGGTAAGGTTAAGGGTTAAGGTTAGGGTTAGGGTTAGGGTTAGGGTTAGGGTTAGGGAAAGGGTAAGGTTTAGGGTAAGGTTTAGGGTTAGGGTAAGGATTAGGAATAGGGTTATGTTCAGGGTAAGTGTTACGGTTAGGGTTAGGGTTAGTGTTAGTGTTAGGATTAGTGTAAGGCTTAGGGTAAGGGCAAGGGTTAGGGATAGTGTTAGGGTTAAGTTTAGGGTTAGGATTAGTGTTAGGACTAGGGTTAATGTTAGGGTTAGGGTAAGGGTTACGGTTAGAGTTAGGGTAAGGGTTAGGGTTAGGGTTAGGGTTAGAGTTAGGTTTAGGGTTAGGGTTCGGGTTAGGCCTAGGGTTAGGGTTAGGGTAAGGGTTAGGGTTAGGTTTAGTTTAAGGGTTAGGGTTAGGGTTAGTGTAAGGGTAGGTGTTAGGGTTAGGGTAAGAGTTAGGGTTAGGGTTAGGGTTAGGGTTAGGGTTCGGGTAAGGGTAAGGGTTAGGGTTTGGATTAGGGTTAGGTTTAGGGTAATGGTTAGGGTTAGCGTTAGGGTTAGGTTTGGGGTTAGGGATAGGGTAAGAGTAAGGGTTAGGGTTAGGGTTAGGTTTACGGTTGGGGTTGAGGTTAGGTTTAGGGTTAGGGTACGTTTAAGGATTAGGGTTAGGGTTAGGGTTAGGGTTAGGGTTATGCTTAGGGTTAGGGTTAGGGTTAGGATTAGGGTTAGGGTTAGGGTTAGGGTTAGGGTAAGTTTATGTGTTAGGGTTAGGGTTAGGGTTAGGCTAGGGTTAGGGTTAGCTTTAGGGTTAGGGTTAGGGTTAGGGTAAGGTTTAGGGTTATGTTTAGGATTAGGGTAATGGTTAGGGTTAGGGTTAGGGTTAGGTTTAGGGTTATGGATAGGGTAAGAGTAAAAGTTAGTGTTAGGGTTAGGTTTAGGGTTGGGGTTAACGTTAGGTTTAGGTTTAGGGTTCATTTAAGGATTAGGGTAAGGGTTAGGGTTAGGCTTATGCTTAGGGTTATTGTTAGGGTTAGGATTAGGGTTAGGTTTAGGGTTAGGGTTAGTGTTAGGGTTAGCGTTAGGGTAAGGTTATGTGTTATGGTTAGCGGTAGGGTTAGGGTTAGGGTTAGGGTAAGTGTTAGGCTTAGGTTTAGTGTTATGGTTAGGGTTAGGGTAAGGGTAAGGGTTAGGGTTAAAATTAGGGTCAGGGTTAGGGTTAGGGTTGGGGTAAGGGTAAGGGTTAGGGTTAGGGTTAGGTTTAGGGTAAGGGTAAGGGTTAGGGTTAGGGTTAGGGTTAGGGTTAATGTAAGGGTTAGGGTTAGGGTTAGGGTTAGGGTAAGGGTTAGGGTTAGGGTTAGGTTAAGGGTTGGGGTAAAGGTTAGGGTTAGGGTTAGGGTAAGGGTAAGGGTTAGGTTAGGGTTAGGGTTAGGGTTAGGGTTAGGTTTAGGGTTGGGGTTAAGTTTAGGGTTAGGGTTAGGGTAAGGATAAGGGTTAGTGTTAGGGTTAGTGTTTGGGGAAGGGTTATGGTTAGGGTTAGGGTGAGAGTTAGGGTTAGGGTTAGGGTTAGGGGGTAGGGTTCTGGTTATGGTTAGGGTTAGGGTAAGGGTTAGGGTCAGAGATAGGGTTAGGGTTAGGTTTAGGGTAAGGGTAAGGGTAAGGGTTATGGTTAGGTTTGGGGAAAGTGTAAGGGTTAGGGTTAGCGTTTGGGTTAGGGTTCCGGTAAGGATTAGGTTTCGGGTTTGTGTTAGGGTAAGGGTTAGTGTTAGGGTTAGGGTTAGCATTAAGGTTAGGGTTAGGGATAGGGTAAGGGTTAGGGTTAGGTTTAGGTTTAGGGTCAGGGGATAGAGTTAAGTTTGGGGTCAGGGTTATGTTAGGGTTAGGTTTAGGGTTAGGGTTAGGGTTAGGGTTAGGATAAGGGTAAGTGTTAGGGTTAGGGTTAGGTTAGGGTTAGGATAAGGGTAAGGGTTAGGGTTAGGGTTAGGGTTTGGTTTAGGGTTAGGGGTTAGGTTTAGGGTTAGGGTTAGTTTAGCGTTAGGGTTAGGGTTAGGGTTAGGTTTGGGTTAGGTTTAGGCTTACTGTTAGGGTTAGGTTTAGGGTTAGGGTTAGGTTTAGGCTTAGGGTTAGGGTTAGGCTTAGGGTTAGGGTTAGGGTAAGGTATAGGCTTAGGATTAGTGTTAGGATTAGCTTTAGAGTTAGAGTTAGGGTTAGGGTAACGGTAAGGGTTAGGGTTAGGGTTAGGGTTAGGGTAAGGGTAAGGGTTAGGGTGAGGGTTAGGGTTAGTCTAAGGGTAAGTGTTAGGTTTAGGGTCAGGGTTAGGGTTAGGTAAATGTAAGTGTTAGGGTTAGGGTTAGGCTTAGGTGTAGGTAAGGGTAAGGATTAGGGTTAGGGTTAGGGTTAGGGATAGGTTTAGGGTAAGTGTTAGGGTTAGGTAGGGTAAGGGTAAGATTTAGGGTTAGGGTCAGGGTTAGGGTTAGGGTAAGTGTTAGAGTTACGGTTAGGGTGAGGGTAAGGTTTAGGGTTAGGGTTAGGGTTAGGGTTAGGGTTAGGGTAAGGGTAAGTGTTAGGGTTAGGGGTAGGGTTAGGGTAAGGGTTAGGGTTAGGGTTAGATTTAGGGGTTAGGGTTAGGGTTAGGTTTAGGGTTAGGGTTAGGGTAAAGGTTAGGGTTAGGTTTGGGTTAGGGTAAGGGTTAGGGTTAGGGTTAGTTTTAGGGTTAGGTTTAGAGGAAGGTAAGGGTTAGGGGTAGGTTTAGGGTTAGGGTTAGGGTTAGGGTTAGGGTGAGGGTAAGGGTTAGGGTTAGAGTTATGGTTAGGGTTAAGGTTAGGGTTAGGGTTAGGGTTACGGTAAGGGTAAGGTTTAGGGTAAGGGTTATAGTTAGGGTTAGGGTTAAGGTTAGGGTTAGGGTTAGGGTAAGGTTAAGGGTAAGGGTTAGGGTTAGGATTAGGTGTAGGGTTAGGGTTGGGGTAAGGTCAAGGGTTAGGGTTAGGGTTAGTGTTAGGGTTAGGGTTAAGGTTAGGGTTAGTGTTAGGGTAAGGGTTATGGTTAGGGTTAGGGACAGGGTTAGGGTTAGGTTTAGGGTTAGAGTTAGGGTTAGGGTAAGGGTAAGGTTTACAGTTAGGGTTAGGTTTAGGGTTAAGTTAGGGTAAGGGTTAGGGTTAGGGTTAGGGATAGGTTTAGGGTAAGTGTTAGGGTTAGGTAGGGTAAGGGTAAGATTTAGGGTTAGGGTCAGGGTTAGGGTTAGGTAAGAGTTAGGGTTACGGTTAGGGTTAGGGTTAGGTTTAGGGTTAGGGTTAGGGTAAGGGTTAGGGTAAGGGTTAGGGTTAGGGTTACGTTTAGGTTTAGGGATAGGGATAGGGTAAGGGTAAGGGTAAGGGTTAAGGTTAGGGTTAGGGTTAGGGTTATGGTAAGGGTTAGGGTTAGGGTTAGGGTTAGTCTTAGGGTTAGGGTAAGGGTTAGGGTTAGGGAAAGGGTTAGGGTTAGGGTTAGGGTTAGGATTAGGGTTAGGATTAGGGTAAGGGTAAGGGTTAGAGTTAGGGTTAGGGTTAGGGTTAGGATTAGGGGTTAGGGTTAGGATTAGGTTTACTGTTAGGGTAAAGGTTAGGGTTAGGGTTACGTTTACGTAAGTGTAAGTGTTAGGGTTAGGGTTAGGGTTAGGGTTAGGTTGTAGGATTAGGGTTAGGGTTAGGGTGAGGGTAAGGGTTAGGTTTAGGGTTAAGGTTAGGGTTATGGGTTAGGGTTAGGGTTAGGGTTAGGGTAAGTTTAGGGTTAGGGTCAGGGTTCGGGTTAGGGTTAGGGTAAGGGTTAGGGTTAGGTTTAGACTAAGGGTAATTGTTTGGGTTAGTGTTAGGGTTAGGGTTAGGATAAGGGTTAGGGTTAGGGTTAGTGTTAGGGTTTGGGTTAGGTTTAGAGTTAGGGTTAGGATTAGTGTTATTGTAAGAGTAAGTGTTAGGGTTAGGGTTACGGTTAGGGTAAGGTTAAGGGTTAAGGTTAGGGTTAGGGTTAGGGTTAGGGGTTAGGGTTAGGGTTAGGGTAAGGGTAAGGGTTAGGATTAGGGTTAGGATTAGGGTTAGGGTAAGTGTTAGGGTAAGGGTTAGGGTTATCATTAAGGTTAGGGTTAGGGATAGGGGAAGGGGAAGGGTTAGATTTAGGGTTAGGGTTAGGGTTAGTGGTTAGGGTTAGGGTTAGGTTTAGGGTTAGGGTTAGGGTAAGGGTAAGGGTTAAGTTTAGCGTTAGGGGTAGGGTAAGGGTTAGGGTTAGGGTTAGGGTTAGGTTTAGGGTTATGTTTAGGGTAAGGATTAGTGTTAGGGTTAGGGTTAGGGGTAAGGGTTAGGGTTATGTTTAGGGTTAGGGTAAGGGTAAGGTTTAGGTTTAGGGTTAGGGTTAGGGGTTAGGGTTCGTGTAAGGGTAAGGATTAGGGTTACGGTTAGGTTTAGGGTAGGGGTAAGGTTTAGGGTTAGGGTTAGGTTTAGGGAAATGGTAAGGGTTTGGGTTAGGGATTGGGTTAGGGTTCGGGTAAGGATTAGGTTTTGGGTTAGTGTTAGGGTAAGGGTTAGGGTTAGGGTTAGGGTTAGGGTTAGGGTTAGGGTTAGGGTTAGGGTAAGGGTAATTGTAAGGGTTAGAGTTAGGGTTAGGGGTAGGGTAAGGGTAAGGATTAGGGTTAGGATTAGGTGAGGGTTAGGGTAAGGGTTAGGGTTAGGTTTAGGGTTAGGGTTAGTTTTCAGGTTTGGGTTAGGGTAAGGGTAAGGGTTGGGGTTAGGGTTAGGGTTAGAGTTAGGGTAAGGGTTAGGGTTAGGGTAAGGGTTAGGGTTAGGCTTAGTGTTAGGGTTAGGTTTAGGGTTAGGGTAAGGGTAAGGGTTAGGGTTAGGTTTAGGGTAGGATAAGGCTTAGGGTTAGGGTTACGTTTAGGGTAAGGATTAGGGTAAGGGTAAGTGTTAGGGTTAGGGTTAGGGTTAGGGTTAGGATAAGAGTAAGGGTTAGTGTTAGAGTAAGGGTTAGAGTTAGGGTTAGGGTAAGGGTTAAGGTTAGGGTTAGGGTTAGGTTTAGTGTTGGGTTTAACTTTAGGGTTAGGGTAAGGTTTAGGGTTAGCGTTAGGGTTAGGTTTAGGGTTAGGTTTTGGGTTAGGTTAGGGTTTGTGTTAGGGTAATGGTATGTGTTAGGGTTAGGGTTAGGGGTAGGGGTAGGGTTTAGGGGTTAGGGTTAGGGATAGAGGTAGGGTTAGGGGTTAGGGTTAGGGTAAGGGTTAGGGTTACGGTTAGGGAAAGGAGAAGGGTTAGGGTTAGGGTTAGGGTAAGGGTGAGGGTTAGAGTTAGGGTTAGGGTTAGGTTTAGGGTTATTTTTAGGATTAGTGTAAGGGTAAGGGTTAGGGTTAAGGTAAGGGTTAGGATTAGGTTTAGGGTTAGGGTTAGTGTTAGGGTAAGGGTAAGGGTTAGGGTTAGGGTTAGGGTTAGGTTTAGAGTTAGGGTTAGGGTTAGGGTAAGGGTAAGGTTAGGTTTAGGATTAGGTTTAGGCTAAGAGTAAGGGTTAGGGTTAGCGTTAGGGTTAAGATAAGGGATAGAGTTAGGGTTAGGGTCAGGGTTAGAGTTAGGTTTAGGGTTAGGTTAATGGTAAGGGTTAGGGTTAGGGTTAGGGTTAGGGTTAGGGTTAAGGTTAGGGATTAGGCTTAGGGTTAGTGTAAGGGTTAGGATTAGTGTTAGGATTAGGGTTAGGGTTAGGGTAAGCGTTAGGGTTAGGTTTAGGGTTGGGTTAAGGGTAAGTGTTATGGTTAGGGTTAGGGTTAGGGTTACGGTAAGGGTAATGGTTAGCGTTAGGGTTAGGTTTAGGGTTAGGGTCGGGTTAGTGTAAGGTAAGGGTTAGGGTTAATGTTAGTGTTAGGGTTAGTTTTAGGTTTAGGGTTAGGGTTATGGTAAGGGTAAGGGTTAGGGTTAGGATTAGGTTAGGGTTAAGGTAAGGGATACGGTTAGGGTTAGGGTTGGGTTTCAGGTTAGGGTAGGGTAAGGGTAAGGGTTGGGGTTAGGGTTAGGGTTAGGTTTAGTGTTTCGGTTAAGGTTAGGGTTAGCGTAAGTGTTAGGGGTAGGGTTATGGTTAGGTTTAGGGTTAAGTTTAGTGTTACGGTTAGAGTTGGGGTTAGGGTTAGAGTAAGGGTATGTGTTAGGGTTAGTGTTAGGGATAGGTTTAGGGTAAGGGTAAGGTTTAGGGTTAGCGTTAGGTTAAGGGTAAGGGTTAGGGTTAGGGTTAGGGTTAAGTTAAGGGTAAGGGTTAGAGTTAGGGTTTGGGTTAGGTTTACGGTAAGGGTTAGGGTTAGGTTTAGGGTAAGGGTAAGGTTTCTGGTTAGGTTTAGGGTTAGAGTTATGGTAAGGGTAAGGGTTAGGGTTAGGGTTAGGGTTAGGTTTAGGGTTAGGGTAAGGGTAAGTGTTAGGTTTAGGGTTTGAGTAAGGGTTAGGGTTAGGGTTAGGGTTAGGTTAGGAGTTAGGGTAATTGTAAGTGTTATTTTTGAGTTAGGGTTAGGATAAGTTTAAGGGTTAGGGTTAGGGTTAGGGTTAGTTGTTAGGGTTAGAGTTAGTGTTGGGGGTTAGTGATAGTGATAGGGTTAGGGTTAGGTTAAAGGTTAGGGTTACGGTTAGGGTTATGGTTAGGGTTAGGTTTAGGGTTAGGTTTAGGGTTAGAGTTAGAGTTAGGGTTATGGTTAGTGTAACGGTATGTGTTAGGGTTAGGGTTAGGGTTAGGGTTAGATTTAGGGTAAGGGTTAGGGTTAGGTTTAGGGTAAGGGTAAGGTTTAGGGTTAGCGTTAGGGTAAAGGTAAGGGTTAGGGTTAGGGTTAGGGTTAGGGTAAGGGTAAGGGTTAGGGTTAAGTTTAGGGTTAGGGTTCCGTTTAGGGTTAGGGTTAGGTTTAGGGTAAGGTTAAGGTTTAGGGTTAGGATTAGCGTTAGGGTTAGTGTAAGGGTTAGGGTAAGATTTAGGTTTAGGTTTAGGTTAGGGTTAGCGTTAGGGTTAGGTTAAGGGTAAGGGTTAGGTTTAGTGTTAGGGTTAGGTTTAGTGTTGGGGTTAAGGTTAGGGTTAGTGTAAGGGTTAGGGTAAGGGTTAGGTTTAGGGTTAGGTTAGGGTTAGGGTTAAGTTTAGGGTTAGGGTTAGAGTAAGGGTATGTGTTAATGTTAGGGTTAGGGTTAGGGTTAGGGTTAGCGTTAGGTTTAGGCTAAGGGTTCGAGTTAGGTTTAGAGTTAAGGTAAGGGTAAAGGTTAGGGTTAGGGTTATTGTTAGGTTTGGGTAAGGCTTATGGTTAGGTTTTGGGTAAGGGTTACGTTTAGGATTAGGGTTAGGGTTAGGGTTAGGTTAAGGGTAAGGGTTAGGGTTAGGGAGAGGGTTAGGTGTAGTTTTACGGTAAGGGTAAGGGTTAGGGTTAGGGTTATGGTTAGGGTTCGTGTTAGGGCTTAGGGTTAGGGTTAAGGATAGAGTTAGGTAAGAGTTAGGGTTAGGGGTTAGGTTTAGTGTTAGGGTTTAAGGGTTAGTGTTAGGGTTAGGGTTAGGGTTAGGATAAGGGTTAGGGTTAGGGTTAGGGTAAGTGTTAGTGTTAGGGTTAGGGTTAGGATTAGGGTAAGCGTTAGGGTTAGGGTTAGGGTTAGGGGTTAGGGTTACGGTTAGTGTTAGGGGTTAGGGTTAAGGCTAGGGTAGGGTAAGGGTTAGGGTTAGGGGTTAGGGTTAGTGTTAGGGTTAGGTTAAGGTTTAGGGTTAGGGTTAGCGTTAGTGTTAGGATAAGGGTTAGGGTTAGGTTTAGGGTTGGGGTAAGAGCAAGTGTTAGTGTTAGTGTTACGGTTAGGGTTAGGGTAAGGGTTAAGATTAGGGTTAAGTTTAGTATAAGGGTAAGGGTTAGTGTTAGGTATAAGGTTAGGTTTAGGGTAAGGGTGAGAGTTAGGGTTAAAGTTAGGGTTAGGGTTAGGGTTAGGTTTAGCGTTAGGTTTAGGGTTAGGGTTAGTGTAACGGTAATTGTTAGGGTTAAGGTTAGGGTTAGGGTTAGGTTTACGTTTAAGTTTAGGGTTAGGGTAAGGGTAAGGGTTAGGTTTAGGATTAGGGTATGAGTTAGGGTAAAGTTTAGGGTTAGGGTCAGGTTTAGGTTTAGAGTTAGGGCTGGGTTAGGGTAAGGGTAAGGGTTAGGTTTAGGTTTAGGGTTAGGGTTAGGGTAATGGTAAGCATTAGGGTTAGCCTTAGGGTTAGGGTAAGGGTTAGGTTTAGGGTCAGGGTTAGAGTTAAGTTTAGGGTTAGGTTAATGGTAGGGTTAGGGTTAGGTTTAGGGTTAGGGTTAGGGTAAGGGTTAGGGGTAGAGGTTTGGCTTAGGGTTAGTGTAAGGGTTAGGGTTAGTGTTAGGGTTAGGGTTAGGGTTAGGGTAAGGGTAACGTTTGGGTTAGGATTAGGTTTAGGGTTAGAATTAGGGTTAGGGTTAGGGTAAGGGTAAGGGTTAGTGTTAAGGTTAGGGTTTGGGTTAGGGTTAGGGTTAGGGTTAGGTTTAGTGTTTTGGTTAAGGTTAGGGTTACGGTAAGGGTTAGGGTTAGGGTTAGGGTTAGGTTTAGGGTTAGGTTTAGGGTTACAATTAGGGTTAGGGTTAGGGTAAGGGTATGCTTTAGGGTTAGGGTTAGGGTTAGGTTTTGGGTAAGGGTAAGGTATAGGGTTAGCGTTAGGGTAAGGGTAAGAGTTAGGGTTAGGGTTAGCGTTAAGGTAAGGGTAAGGGTTAGGGTTAGGGTTAGGGTTAGGTTTACGGTAAGGGTTAGGGTTAGGTTTAGTGTAAGCGTAAGGTCTATGGTTAGGTTGAGGGTTAGGGTTAGGGTAAGGGTAAGGGTAAGGGTTAGGGTTAGGGTTAGGTTTAGAGTTAGGGTAAGGGTAAACGTTAGATTTAGGTTAGGGGTTAGGGTAATTGTAAGTGTTATTTTAGGGTAAGGGTTAGGATAAGGTTAAGGGTTAGGGTTAGGGTTAGAGTTAGGGGTTAGGGTTAGGGTTACGTTAGGGTAACGGTTAGGGTTAGGCTTAGGGTTATGGTTAGGGTTAGGTTTAGGGTTAGCATTAGAGTTAGGATGAGTGTTAAGGTAAGGGTATGTGTTAGGGTTAGGGTTAGCGTTAGGTTTAGGGTAAGGGTTAAGGTTAGGTTTAGGGTAAGCGTAAGTTTTAGGGTTAGCGTTAGGGTTAGGGTTAGAGTAAGGGTAAGGATTAGGTTTAGGGTTAGGGTTAGGTTTAGTGTTGGGTTTAAGGTTAGGGTTAGGGTAAGTGTTAGGGTTAGGGTTAGGGTTAGGTTTAGGGTTGGGTTAGGGTTAGGGTTAGGGTTAGGGTAAGGGTATGTGTTAGGGTTAGCGTTAGGGTTAGGGTTAGGGTTAGCGTTAGGGTTAGGCTAAGTGTTAGGGTTATGTTGAGGGTTAAGGTAAGGTAAGGGTTAGGGTTAGGATTAGGGTAGGGGTTAGGTTAAGGGTTAGGGTTAGATTTAGTGTTAGGTTTAGAGTTTGGGTTAGGGTTAGGGTAAGGGTAGGGGTAAGGGATAGGTTTAGGGTTAGGGTTAGGGTTAGGGTAAGGGTAAGGGTTAGGGCAAGCATTAGGGTTAGGGTAAGGGTTACGTTTAGGGTTAGGGTTACGGTTAGGGTTAGGGTAAGGGTTAGGTTGACGGTAAGGGTTAGGGTTAGGTTTAGGGTAAGGATAAGGTTTAGGGTTAGGTTTAGGGTTAAGGTTAGGGTAAGGGAAAGGTTTAGGGTTAGGGTTAGGTTTAGGTTTAGGGTTAGGGTAAGGTTAAGGGTAAGGGTTAGGTTTAGGGTTAGGGTAAGTTTTAGGGTTGGGGTTAGGGTTAGGTTAGCGGTTAGGATAATAGTAAGTGTTAGGTTTAGGTTTAGGTTTAGGGTTAGGGGTTAGGGTTAGGGTTAGGTTTAGGGGTTAGGGATAGGGTTAGGGTTAGGGTTAGGGTAAGGGTTAGGGTTAGGGTTAGGTTTAGGTTTAGGTTTAGGGTTATCGTTAGAGTTAGGGTTAGGGTAATGGTATGTGTTAGGGTTAGGGGTAGGGTTAGGGTTAGGGTTAGCGTTAGAGTAAGGGTAAGGGTTCGGGTTAGGGTTAGGGTTAAGTTAAGGATAAGGGTTAGGGTTAGGGTTAGGGTAAGGGTAAGGTTTATGGTTAAGGTTAGGTTTAGTGTTAGTTTTAGAGTTAGGGTTAGGGTTATGGTAAGGGTAAGGATTAGGGTTAGGCTTAGGTTAGGGTTAGGATAAGGTTTAGGGTCAGGGTTAGGTTTCAGGTTAGGGTTAGGGTAAGGGTAAGGGTTGGGGTTAGGGTTAGGGTTACGATTAGTGCTTCGGTTAAGTTTAGGGGTATGGTAAGGGTTAGATTTAGGGTTAGGGTTAGGTTTAGGGTTAGGTTTTGGGTTAGAGTTAGGGTTAGGGTTAGGGTAAGGGTATGTGTTAGGGTTAGGGTTAGGATTAGGCTTAGCGTTACAGTAAGGGTAAGGGTTAGGGTTAGGGTTAGGGTAAGGTAAGGGTAAGGGTTAGGGTTAGGGTTAGGGTTAGATTTATGGTAAAGGTTAGGGTTAGGTTTAGGGTAAGGGTAAGGTTTAGGGTTAGCGTTAGGGTAAAGGTAAGGGTTAGGGTTAGGGTTAGGTTTAGGTTCAGGGTTAGGGTTAGACTTAGGGTTAGGGTAAGGGTAAGGGTTATGGTTAAGGTTAGGTTTAGTGTTAGTTTTAGAGTTAGGGTTAGGGTTATGGTAAGGGTAAGGATTAGGGTTAGGCTTAGGTTAGGGTTAGGATAAGGTTTAGGGTTAGGGTTAGGTTTCAGGTTAGGGTTAGGGTAAGGGTAAGGGTTGGGGTTAGGGTTAGGGTTACGATTAGTGCTTCGGTTAAGGTTAGGGTTATGGTAAGGGTTAGATTTAGGGTTAGGGTTAGGTTTAGGGTTAGGTTTAGGGTTAGCGTTAGAGTTAGGGTTAGGGTTACGGTAAGGGTATGTGTTAGGGTTAGGGTTTGGATTAGGCTTAGCGTTACAGTAAGGGTAAGGGTTAGGGTTAGGGTTAGGGTAAGGTAAGGGTAAGGGTTAGGGTTAGGGTTAGGGTTAGGTTTAGGGTAAGGTTAGGTTTAGGTTTAGGGTAAGGGTAAGGTTTAGGGTTAGCGTTAGGGTAAAGGTAAGGGTTAGGGTTAGGGTTAGGTTTAGGTTCAGGGTTAGGGTTAGACTTAGGGTTAGGGTAAGGGTAAGCGTTAGGGTTAAGGTTAGGGTTAGGGTTAGGTTTAGGGTTAGGGTTAGAGTTGGGGTAAGATTAAGGGTTAGGGTTAGGATTAGGGTTAGGTTTAGGGTGAGGGTTAGGGTTAGGGTTAGGTTTACGGTTAGGGTTAGGGAAAGTTTAAGGGTTAAGGTTAGGGTTAGGGTTAGGGTTAGTGTTGGGGTTAATGTTAGGGTTACGGTAAGGATTAGGGTTAGGGTTAGGTTTAGGTTTAGGGTTAGGTTAGGGTTAGGGTTAGGGTTAGGGTAAGGGTATGTGTTAGGGTTAGGGTTAGGGTTAGGGTTAGGGTTAGTGTTAGGGTTAGGCTAATTGTTAGGGTTAGGTTTAGGGTTAAGGTAAGAGTAAGGGTTAGGGTTAGGGTTAGGTTTCGTGTAGGGTTTAGGGTTAGGTTTAGGATAAGGGTTAGTTTTAGGGTTAGCTTTAGGGTTAGGGTTAGGTTAAGGGTAAGGGTTAGGTTTAGGGAGAGGTTTAGGTTTAGGGTTAGGGTAACGGTAAGGGTTAGGGTTATGGTTAGGGTTAGGGTTAGGGGTTAATGTTAGGGTTAGGGTAAGGGTGAGGTAAGGGTTAGGGTTAGGGGTTAGGGTTAGTGTTAGGGTTGGGTTAAGGGTTAGGGTTAGGGTTAGGATAAGGGTTAGGGTTAGGGTTAGGGTTAGGATAAGGTTAAGGTTTAGGGTTAGGATTAGGGTTAGGGTTAGAGTAAGGGTTAGGGTTTGGGTTAGTTTTAGGTTTAGGGTTAGGGTTAGGGAAAGGGTAAGGGTTAAGGTTAGGGTTAGGGTTAGGGTTAGGTTTAGTGTTGGGGTTAAGGTTAGGGTTAGGGTTAGGGTTAGCTTTAGGGTTAGGTTAGGTTTAGGGTTAGGGTTAGGGTAAGGGTATGTGTTAGGGTTAGGTTTAGGGTTAGGGGTAGGGTTAGTGTTAGGGTTAGGCTAATTGTTAGGGTTAGGTTTAGGGTTAAGTTAAGGGTAAGGGTTAGTGTTAGGGTTAGGTTTCGTGTAGGGTTTAGGGTTAGGTTTAGGATAAGGGTTAGGTTTACGGTTAGCGTTAGTGTTAGGGTTAGGTTAAGGGTAAGGGTGAGGTTTAGGGAGAGGGTTAGGTTTAGGGTTAGGTTTAGGGGTTAGGGTTAGGTTAGGGTTAGGGTAAGGCTTAGGGTAAGGGTTAGGGTAGGGTTAGGGTAAGGCTTAGGGTAAGGGTTAGGGTTACGGTTAGGAAAAGGATAAGGGTTAGGTTTAAGGTTAGGTTTATTGTTAGGGTTAGGGTTAAGATTAGGGTTACGGTTAGGATAAGGCTAAGGGTTAGGGTTAGGTATTGGGTTAGGGTTAGT
Source organism: Megascapheus bottae (assembly GCA_024803745.1). Classification (NCBI taxonomy): domain Eukaryota; kingdom Metazoa; phylum Chordata; class Mammalia; order Rodentia; family Geomyidae; genus Megascapheus; species Megascapheus bottae. The sequence continues at coordinate 670,961 of JANJXV010000399.1, read as the reverse complement.
GTAAGGGTGAGGGTTAGGGTTAGGGTTAGGGTTAGGTTTAGGGTTTGGGTTAGGATTAGTGTAAGGGTAAGGGTTAGGGTTAAGGTTACGGTTAGGGTTCGGTTTAGGGTTAGGGTTAGGGTTAGGGGGAGGGTAAGGGTTAGGTTTAGGATTATGGTAGGGTTTAGGTTTAGGATTAGGGTTAGGGTTAGGTAAGGGTTAGGGTTAGGGTTTAGGGTTAGTGTTAGGGTTAGATTAAGGGTTAGGGTTAGGGTTAGGGTTAGGATAAGGGATAGGTTTAGGGTTAGGCTTAGGGTAAGGGTTATGGTTAGGGTTAGGGTTTGGGTAAGGGTAAGGGTTAGGATTAGGGTTAGGTTTAGCGTTAGGGTTAGGGTTAGGGTAAGGGTTAGGGCTCAGGTTAGGGTTAGGGTGAGTTTTAGGGTTAGGGTTAGGGTTATGGTAAGGGCAAGGATTAGGGTTAGGATTACGTTAGGGTTAGGGTAAGGGTTAGGGATAGGTTTAGGGTTAGGGTTAGGTTTCAGGTTAGGGGTAGGGTAAGGGTAAGGGTTGGGGTTAGGGTTAGGGTTAGGTTTAGTGTTTCGTTTAGGGTTAGGGTTAGTGTAAGGTTTAGGTTTAGTGTTAGGGTTAGGTGTAGGGTTAGGTTTAGGGGTCCGGTTAGGGTTAGGGTTAGAGTTAGGGTTAGGGTTAGGGTAAGGGTATGTGTTAGGGTTAGGGTTCGGTTTAGGGTAAGGGTAAGGTTTAGGGTTAGGGTTAGGGTAAGGGTAAGGGTTAGAGTTAGGGTAAGGGTTAGGTTTACGGTAGGGGTTAGGGTTAGGTTTAGGGTAAGGGTAAGGTTTAGGGTTAGGTTTAGGGTTAGGGTTAGGGTAAGGGTAAGGGTTAGGGTTAGGGTTAGGGTTAGGTTTAGGGTTAGGGTAAGGGTAAGGGTAAGGGTTATATTTAGGGTTAGGGTAAGCGTTAGGGCTGGGGTTAGGGTTAGGGTTAGGGTTAGGATAAGATTAAGTGTTAGGGTTAGGGTTAGTGATATGGGTTAGGGTTAGGGCTAGGGTTAGGTTTAGATTTAGGTTAAGGGTTAGGGTTAGGGTTAGGATTAGGGTTAGGTTTAGGGTTAGTTTTAGGGTTAGCGTTAGAGTTAGGGTTAGGATTAGGTTAAGAGTATGTGTTAGGGTTAGGGTTAGGGTTAGGGTTAAGGTAAGGGTAAGGGTTAGTGTTAGGGTTAGGGATAGGTTTACGGTAGGGTTAGGGTTAGGGTTAGGTTTAGGGTTAGGTTAAGGGTAAGGGTAAGGGTTAGGTTTAAGGTTAAGGTAAGGGTTAGGTTTGAGGTTAGGTTTAGGTTAGGCGCTAGGGTAATTGTAAGTGTTAGATTTATGGTTAGGGTTAGGATAAAGTTAAGGGTTAGGTTTAGGGTTAGGGTTAGGTTTAGGGTTATGGTTAGGGTTAGCGTTAGAGTTAGGGTTAGGGTTAGCGTTAGAGTAAGGGTAAGGGTTAGGGTTAGAGTTAGGGTTAGGCTTAAGGTTAGGGTTAGGGTTAGGTTTAGGGTAAGGGTTAGGGTTAGGTTTAGGGTTAGGGTTAGGTTTAGGGTAAGGGTTAGGGTTAGGGTTAGGATTAGGTTTAGGGTTAGGGTAAGGGTTAGGGTTAGGTTTAGGGTTAGGTTTAGGGTTAGCTTTAGGGTAAGGGTAAGGGTTAGGGTTAGGGTTAGGGTTAGGTTTAGTGTTGGGGTTAAGGTTAGGGTTAGGGGTAGGTTTAGGGTTAGGGTTAGGGTTAGGGTTAGGGTTAGGTTTAGGGTAAGTGTAAGGTTTAGGGTTAGGTTTAGGTTTAGAGTTAGTGTAAGGGTTAGGGTTAGGGTTAGGGTTAGGGTTAGGGGTTAGGGTTAGGGTTAGGGTTAGGTTTAGAGTTAGGGTAAGAGTTAGGGTTAGGATAAGGTTAAGGGTTAGGGTTAGGGTTAGGGTTAGGGGTTAGGGTTAGGGTTAGGGTTAGGTTTAGGGTAAGTGTAAGGTTTAGGGTTAGGTTTAGGTTTAGAGTTAGTGTAAGGGTTAGGGTTAGGGTTAGGGTTAGGTTTAGGGTTAGGGTAAGGGTAAGGATAAGGGTTAGGTTTAGGGTTAAGGTAAGGGTTAGGGTTGGGGTTAGGGTTAGCTTAGGCATTAGGGTAATTGTAAGTGTTAGATTTATCGTTAGGGTTAGGATAAGGGTAAGGGTTACGTTTAGGGTTAGGGTTAGGTTTAGTGTTAGGGTTAGGGTTAGGGTAAGTGTAAGGGTTAGGGTTAGACTTAGGGTAAGGGTTAGGGTTAGGGTTAGGGTTAGGTTTAGCGTTAGGTTTAGGGTTAGCGTTAGAGTTAGGGTTACGGTTAGGGTAAGGGTATGTGTTAGGTTAGGGTTAGGGTTAGGGTTAGGGTTAGTGTTAGAGTAAGGGTAAGGGATAGAGTTAGAGTTAAGTTTAGGATAAGGGTTAGGGTTAGGGTTAGGGTTAGGATTAGGTTTAGGGTTAGGGTTATCGTTAGAGTTAGGGTTAGGGTAAGGGTATGTGTTAGGGTTAGGGTTAGGGTTAGGGTTAGGGTTAGCGTTAGAGTAAGGGTAAGGGTTCGCGTTAGGGTTAGGGTTAAGGTAAGGATAAGGGTTAGGGTTAGGGTTAGGGTAAGGGTAAGGGTTAGGGTAAGGGTAAGTGTTATGGTTAAGGTTAGGTTTAGTGTTAGTTTTAGAGTTAGGGTTAGGGTTATGGTAAGGGTAAGGATTAGGGTTAGGCTTAGGTTAGGGTTAGGTTAAGTTTTAGGGTTAGGGTTAGGTTTAAGGTTAGGGTTAGGGTAAGGGTAAGGGTTGGGGTTAGGGTTAGGGTTACGATTAGTGCTTCGGTTAAGGTTAGGGGTATGGTACGGGTTAGATTTAGGGTTAGGGTTAGGTTTAGGGTTAGGTTTAGGGTTAGCGTTAGAGTTAGGGTTAGGGTTAGTGTAAGGGTATGTGTTAGGGTTAGGGTTAGGATTAGGCTTAGCGTTACAGTAAGGGTAAGGGTTAGGGTTAGGGTTAGGGTAAGGTAAGGGTAAGGGTTAGGGTTAGGGTTAGGGTTAGGTTTACGGTAAAGTTTAGGGTTAGGTTTAGGGTAAGGGTAAGGTTTAGGGTTAGCGTTAGGGTAAAGGTAAGGGTTAGGGTTAGGGTTAGGTTTAGGTTCAGGGTTAGGGTTAGCCTTAGGGTTAGGGTAAGGGTAAGGGTTAGGGTTAAGGTTAGGGTTAGGGTTAGGTTTATGGTTAGGGTTAGAGTTGGGGTAAGATTAAGGGTTAGGGTTAGGATTAGGGTTAGGTTTAGGGTGAGGGTTAGGGTTAGTGTTGGGGTTAAGGTTAGGGTTACGGTAAGGATTAGGGTTAGGGTTAGGGTTAGGTTTAGGGTTAGGTTAGGGTTAGGGTTAGGGTTAGGGTAAGGGTATGTGTTAGGGTTAGGGTTAGGGTTAGTGTTAGTGTTATGTTTAGGCTAATTGTTAGGGTTAGGTTTAGGGTTAAGGTAAGAGTAAGGGTTAGGGTTAGGGTTAGGTTTCGTGTAGGGTTTAGGGTTAGGTTTAGGATAAGGGTTAGGTTTAGGGTTAGCTTTAGGGTTAGGGTTAGGTTAAGGGTAAGGGTTAGGTTTAGGGAGAGGTTTAGGTTTAGGGTTAGGGTAACGGTAAGGGTTAGGGTTATGGTTAGGGTTAGGGTTAGGGGTTAGGGTTAGGGTTAGGGTAAGGGTTAGGTAAGGGTTAGGGTTAGGGGTTAGGGTTAGTGTTAGGGTTGGGTTAAGGGTTAGGGTTAGGGTTAGGATAAGGGTTAGGGTTAGGGTTAGGGTTAGGGTAAGGTTAAGGTTTAGGGTTAGGATTAGGGTTAGGGTTAGAGTAAGGGTTAGGGTTAGGGTTAGTTTTAGGTTTAGGGTTAGGGTTAGGGAAAGGGTAAGGGTTAAGGTTAGGGTTAGGGTTAGGGTTAGGTTTAGTGTTGGGGTTAAGGTTAGGGTTAGGGTTAGCTTTAGGGTTAGGTTAGGTTTAGGGTTAGGGTTAGGGTAAGGGTATGTGTTAGGGTTTGGTTTAGGGTTAGGGGTAGGGTTAGTGTTAGGGTTAGGCTAATTGTTAGCGTTAGGTTTAGGGTTAAGGTAAGGGTAAGGGTTAGTGTTAGGGTTAGGTTTCGTGTAGGGTTTAGGGTTAGGTTTAGGATAAGGGTTAGGTTTACGGTTAGCGTTAGTTTTAGGGTTAGGTTAAGGGTAAGGGTGAGGTTTAGGGAGAGGGTTAGGTTTAGGGTTAGGTTTAGGGTTAGGGTTAGGGGTTAGGGTTAGGTTAGGGTTAGGGTAAGGCTTAGGGTAAGGGTTAGGGTAGGGTTAGGGTAAGGCTTAGGGTAAGGGGTAGGGTTACGGTTAGGGAAAGGATAAGGGTTAGGTTTAAGGTTAGGTTTATTCTTAGGGTGAGGGGTAAGATTAGGGTTAGGGTTAGGATAAGGCTAAGGGTTAGGGTTAGGTATTGGGTTAGGGTTAGTGTAAGGGTGAGGGTTAGGGTTAGGGTTAGGGTTAGGTTTAGGGTTTGGGTTAGGATTAGTGTAAGGGTAAGGGTTAGGGTTAAGGTTACGGTTAGGGTTCGGTTTAGGGTTAGGGTTAGGGTTAGGGTGAGGGTAAGGGTTAGGTTTAGGATTATGGTAGGGTTTAGGGTTAGTGTTAGGGTTAGATTAAGGGTTAGGGTTAGGGTTTAGGGTTAGGGTTAGGGTTAGGATAAGGGTTAGGGTTAGGGTAAGGGTAAGTGTTAGGGTTAGGATTAGCGTTAGGGTTATGGTTAGGGTTAGGGTAAGTGTAGGGGTTAGGGTTAGGGTTAGGGTTAGGTTTAGGGTTGAGTTAAGGTTAGGGTTACGATTAGGGTAAGGGTAAGGGTTATTGTATGTGTTAGGGTTAGGGTTAGGTTTAGCGATAGGGTAAGGGTAAGGGTTAGGGTCTGGTTAGGTTTATTTTAATTGTTAGGGTTAGGGTTATGGTAAGATAAGGGTTAGGGTTAGGGTTAGGGTTAGGGTTAGAGTTAGGGTAAGCGTAAGTTTTAGGGTAGGGTTAGGTTTAGGGTTAGCGTTAGGTTAAGGGTTAGGGTTAGGGTTAGGGTTAGGTTTAGAGTTGGGGTTAAGGTTAGGGTTACGGTTAGGGTAAGGGTAAGGGTTAGGGTTAGGGTTAGGGTTAGGGTAAGTGTTAGGGTTAGGGTTAGGGTTAGTGTTAGGTTAAGTTTCAGGGTTAGGGTTAGGGTTAGGTTCAGGTGTTAGGTTAGGGTTAGGTTAGAGTTAGGTTTAGGGTTAGGGTTAGGGTTAGGGTTTGGGTAAGGGTAAGGGTTAGGTTTAGGGTTATGGTTAGGGTTAAGGTTAGGGTTAGGGTTAGGTTTAGGTTTAGGGTTAGGATAAGGGTAAGGGTTAGGGTTTAGGTTAGGGTTAGCATTAAGGTTAGGGTTAGGGTAAGGGTAAGCGTTAGAGTTAGGGTTACGGTTACAGTTAGTGTTAGGGGTTATGGTTAGGTTTAGGTTTAGGGTTAGGTTTAGGGTCAGGATAAGAGTTAGGGTTAGGGATAAGTTTAGGGTTCGGTTTAGGTTTAGGGTTGGGGTTAGGGTAAGGGATTGGGTTAAGGTTAGGGTTAGGTTAAGGTTTAGGGTTAGGGTTAGGATTAGAGTAAGGGTAAGAGTAAGGGTTAGGGTTAGGGTTAGGGTTAGGGTAAGGGTAAGGGTAAGGGTTATGGTTAGGGTTAGGGTTCGGGTAAGGGTTAGGGTTAGGTTAAGGGTTAGGATTAGGGTGAGGGTTAGATTTAGGGTTGGGGTTAAGGTTAGGTTTCGGGTTTAGGGAAAGGGTAAGGGTCAGGATTAGGGTTAAGGTTAAGGGTAAGGTTAGGGTTAGGGTTAGAGGTAGGGTTAAGGTTAGGGTTAGCGTTAGTGTTAGGGTTAGGTTTAGGGTTAGGGTTAGGGTAAGGGTAAGGGTTAGGTTTAGGATTAGGGTTAAGGTTAAGGTTAGGGTAAGGGTTAGGGTTAGGATTAGAGTAAAGTTTAGGGTAGGGTAAGGTTTAGAGTTAAGGTTAAGGTTAGGATTAGAGTTAGGTTTAGGGTTAGGGTAAGGGTAAGGGTTAGGGTTAGGTTTAGGTTTCAGGTTAGGTTAAGGGTTAGGGTTATTGTTTTATGTTAGGGTTAGGGTTAGGTAAGGGCTAGGGTTAGGGTTAGGGTTAGGGTAAGGATTATGGTTGGGGTTATGGTTAGGGTAAGGGTAAGGTTTAGTGTTAGGGTTAGGGTTAGGGTTAGGTTTAGGGTTAGGGTTAGGGTTAGTGTGAGGGTAAAAGTTAGGGTTAAGTTTAGGGTTAGGGTTAGTTTTAGGGTTAGGGTTAGGGTAAGGGGAAGGGTTAGGGTTAGGATTAGGTTTAGGGTTAGGTTAAGGGTTAGGGTTAGGGTTAGGTTTAATTTTAGGGTTGGGGTTAGTTTTAGGGTTAGGGTTAGTGTTAGGGTTAGGATTAGGGTTAGGGTTAGGGTAAGGGTTATGTTTACAGTTAGGGTAACGTTTAGGGTTTGGGTTAGGGTTAGGGTAAGGATAAGGGTTAGGGTTAGGTTTAGGGTTAGGGTTAGGTTTAGTATTGGGGTTAAGATTAGGGTTAGGGTAAGGGTTAGGGTTAGGGTTAGGGTTAGGGTAAGGGTAAGGGTTAGGGTTAGGGTTAGGGTAAGGGTTATGGTTAGGGTAAGGGTAAGGATTATGGTGAGGGTTAGATTTAGGGTTGGGGTTAAGGTTAGGTTTAGGGTTAGGGTAAGGTTAGGGGTTACGGTTTAGGTTAGGGTTCGGGTTAGGTAAGGGTAAGGGTTAGGGTTAAGGTTACGATTAGGGTTAGGGTTAGTGTTAGGGTTAGGGTTAGGATTAGGTTTAAGGTTAGGGTTAGGGTAAGAGTTAGGGTTAGGGTTAGGGTTATGGTTAAGGTTAGGGTTAGGTTTAGGGTTAGGTTTAATGTTAGGGTTAGGATAAGAGTAAGGGTTAGTGTTAGAGATAGGGTTAGGGTTAGGGTAAGGGTAAGGGATACGGTTAGGGTTAGGGTTAGGGGATATTTTTAGGGTCAGGTTTAGGGATAGGTTTAGGGTAAGGGTAAGGGTTAGGGTTAGGGATAGGGTTAGGGTTAGGGTTAGGTTTAGGGTTAGGGTTAGGGTAAGTGTAAGGGTTAGGGTTAGGGTTAGGGTTAAGGTTAAGGTTAGGGTTAGGGATAGGGTTAGGCTTAGGGTAAGGTTTAGGGTTAGGTTTAGGGTTATGGATAGGTTAAGGGTTAGGGTTAGGGGTTAGGTTTAGGGTTAGGTTTAGGGTAAGGTTTAGGGTTAGGATTAGGCTAAGGGTAAGGTTTACGGTTAGGATTAGGGTTTGGGTTAGGGTAAGGGTTAGAGTTAGGATTAGGGTTAGGATTATATTTAGAGTTAGGTTTAGGGTAAGGGTAAGGGTTAGGGTTAGAGTTAGGTTTTGGGTTGGGGTTAAGTTTAGGGTTAGGGTTAGGTTTAGGGTAAGGGTAAGGGTAAGGGTTAGTGTTAGGGTTAGGGTTAGGGTTAAGCTAAGGGTAAGGGTTAGGGTTAGGGTTCGGGCAAGGTTTAGGTAAAGGGTTAGGGTTATTTTTAGGGTAAGGGTAAGGTTGAGGGTTCGGGTTAGGGTTAGGTTTCTGGTTAGAGTAACGGTAAGGGTTAGTGTTAGGGTTAGGGTTAAGTTTAGGGTTAGGGTAAGGATAAGGGTTAGGATTAGGTTAAGGGTAAGGATAAGGTTAGGGTTAGGGTTAGAAGTAGGGTTAAGGTTACTGTTAGCGTTAGGGTTAGGGTTAGGTTTAGGGTTAGGGTTAGGGTAAGGGTAAGGGTTAGGTTTAGGATTAGGGTTAGGGTTAGGTTAAGGGTTGGGGTTAGGGTTTTGGGTTAGGATAGGTTTAGGGTAAGGGCTAGGGTTAGAGTTAGGGTTAGGGTAAGGATTATGGTTAGGGTTAGGGTTAGGGTAAGGGTAAGGGTTAGTGTTAGGGTTAGGGTTAGGGTTAGGTTTAGGGTTAGGGTTAGGGTTGGGGTGAGGGTAAAAGTTAGGGTTAAGTTTAGGGTTAGGGTTAGTTTTAGGGTTAGGGTTAGTGTAAGGGGAAGAGTTAGGGTTAGGATTAGGTTTAGGGTTAGGGTAAGGGTTAGGGTTAGGGTTAGGGTTAGGGTTAAGTTTAGGGTTGGGGTTAGTTTTAGGGTTAGGGTTAGTGTTAGGGTAAGGGTAAGGTTTAGGGTTAGGATTAGGGTTAGGGTTAGGGTAAGGGTTATTGTTACGGTTAGGGTTACGTTTAGGGTTTGGGTTAGGGTTAGTGTAAGGATAAGGGTTAGGGTTGTGTTTAGGGTTAGGGTTAGGTTTACTATTGGGGTTAAGGTTAGGGTTAGGGTAAGGGTTAGGTTTAGGATTAGGGTTAGGGTTAGGTTAAGGGTTGGGGTTAGGGTTAGGGTTAGCTTTAGGGTTAGGTTTAGGGTAAGGGTAAGGGTTAGGTTTAGGATTAGGGTTAGGGTTAGGTTAAGGGTTGGGGTTAGGGTATTGGGTTAGGGTTAGGGTTAGGGTAAGGGTAAGGGTTAGTGTTAGGGTTAGGGTTAGGGTTAGGGTTAGGTTTAGGGTTAGGGTTAGGGTTAGGGTGAGCGTAAAAGTTAGGTTTAAGTTTAGGGTTAGGGTTATTTTTAGGGTTAGGGTTAGGGGAAGGGGAAGGGTTAGGTTTAGGATTAGGTTTAGGGTTATTGTAAGGGTTAGGGTTAGGGTTAGGGTTAGGGTTAAGTTTAGGGTTGGGGTTAGTTTTAGGGTTAGCTTTAGTGTTAGGGTAAGGGTAAGAGTTAGGGTTAGGATTAGGGTTAGGGTAAGCGTAAGGGTTAGGGTTAGGATTAGGGTTAGGTTTAGGGTAAGGTTTAGGGTTAGGGTAAGGGTTAGGATTAGGGTGAAGGTTAGATTTAGGGTTGGGGTTAAGGTTAGGTTTAGGGTTAGGGTAAGGGTAGGGGTTACGGTTTGGGTTAGGGTTAGGGTTAGGTAAGGGTAAGGGTTAGGGTTAAGGTTACGGTTAGGGTTAGGTTTAGTGTTAGGGTTAGGGTTAGGATTAGGTTTAAGGTTAGGGTTAGGGTAAGTGTTAGGGTTAGGGTTAGGGTTAGGGTTAAGGTTAGGGTTAGGGTTAGGGTTATGGTTAGGTTTAATATTGGAGTTAGGATAAGGGTAAGGGTTAGTGTTAGAGTTAGGGTTAGGGTTAGGGTAAGGGTAAGGTTTAGGGTTAGGGTTAAGTGTAGGGTTAGTGTTAGTGTTAGGGTTAGGCTTAGGATTAGGTTTAAGGTTAGGGTTAGGGTAAGTGTTAGGGTTAGTGTTAGGGTTAGGGTTAAGGTTAGGGTTCGGTTTGGTTTAAGGTTAGGGTTAGTGTTAGGTTTAGGGTTAGGGTTAGGGTAAGGGTAAGGATTAGGGTTATGGTTAGGGTAAGCGTTAGGGTTAAGTTTAGGGTTAGGGTTAGGGTTAGGGTAACGGTTAGGGTTAGGGTTAGGGTAAGGTTTAGGGTTAGGTTTCGGGTGAGGGTTAGAGTTATGCTTAGGGTAAGGGTAAGGATTAGGGTTAGGGTTAGGGTTAGGTTAAGGGTTAGGGTTAGGGTTAGGGTTTAGGGTTAGGGTTAGGGTTAGGATAAGGGTTAGGGTTAGGGTAAGGGTAAGTGTTAGGGTTAGGATCAGATTTAGGGTTATGGTTAGGGTTAGGGTAAGTGTAGGGGTAAGGGTTAGTGTTAGGGTTAGGTTTAGGGTTGAGTTAAGGTTAGGGTTACGATTAGGGTAAGGGAAAGGATTATTGTATGTGTTAGGGTTAGGGTTAGGGTTAGCGATAGGGTAAGGGTAAGGGTTAGGGTTTGGTTAGGTTTATTTTAATTGTTAGGGTTAGGGTTAGGATAAGATAAGGGTTAGGGTTAGGGTTAGGGTTAGAGTTAGGGTAAGGGTAAGTTTTAGGGTAGGGTTTGATTTAGGGTTAGCGTTAGGGTAATGGTTAGGGTTAGGGTTAGGGTTAGGTTTAGAGTTGGGGTTAAGGTTAGGGTTAGGGTTAGGGTAAGGGTAAGGGTTAGGGTTAGTTTTAGGGTAAGTTTCAGGGTTAGGGTTAGGGTTAGGGTCAGGTGTTAGGGTTAGGGTTAGGTTAGGGTTATGTTTAGGGTTAGGGTAGGGTTAGGGTAAGGGTAAGGATTAGGTTTAGGGTTATGGTTAGGGTTAAGGTTAGAGTTAGGGTTAGGTTTAGGTTTAGGGTTAGGATAAGGGTAAGGGTTAGGGTTTAGGTTAGCGTTAGCATTAAGGTTAGGATTACGGTAAGGGTAAGCGTTAGAGTTAGGGTTATGGTTACGGTTAGGGTTAGGGCTTATGGTTAGGTTTAGGTTTATGGTTAGGGTAAGGGTTAGGGTTAGGGTTAGGGTTAAGTTTAGGGTTGGGGTTAGTTTTAGGGTTAGCTTTAGTGTTAGGGTAAGGGTAACAGTTAGGGTTAGGATTAGGGTTAGGGTTAGGGTAAGGGTTATGGTTACGGTTAGGGTTACGTTTAGGGTTTGGGTTAGGGTTAGGGTAAGGATTAGGGTTAGGGTTAGGTTTAGTATTGGGGTTAAGGTTAGGGTTAGGGTAAGGTTAGGGTTAGGGTTTGGGTTAGGGTAAGGTTTAGGGTTAGGGTTAGGGTTAGGGTAAGGGTTAGGGTTAGGGTAAGGGTTAGGATTAGGGTGAGGGTTAGATTTAGGGTTGGGGTTACGGTTAGGTTTAGGGTTAGGGTAAGGGTAAGGGTTAGGATTAGGGTTAAGGTTAAGGGTAAGGTTAGGGTTAGGGTTAGAGCTAGGGTTAAGGTTAGGGTTAGCGTTAGGGTTAGGGTTATGTTTACGGTTAGGGTTGGGATAAGGGTAAGGGTTAGGATAGGATTAGGGTTAAGGTTAAGGTTAGGGTTAGGGTTAGGGTTAGGATTAGGGTAAAGGTTAGGGTAGGGTAAGGTTTAGAGTTAGGGTTAAGGTTAGGATTAGAGTTAGGTTTAGGGTTAGCGTAAGGGTAAGGGTTAGGGTTAGGTTTAGGGTTCGGGTTAGGTTAAGGGTTAGGGTTATTGTTTTGGGTTAGGGTTAGGGTTAGGGTAAGGGCTAGGGTTAGGGTTAGGGTTAGGGTAAGGATTATGGTTAGGGTTAGGGTAAGGGTAATGGGTTAATGTTAGGGTTAGGGTTAGGGTTAGGTTTAGGGTTAGGGTTAGGGTTGGGGTGAGGGTAAATTTAGGGTTAAGTTTAGGGTTAGGGTTAGTTTTAGGGTTAGGGTTAGGGTAAGGGGAAGGGTTAGGGTTAGGATTAGGTTTAGGGTTAGGTTAAGGGTTAGGGTTAGGGTTAGGGTTAGGGTTAGGGTTAAGTTTAGGGTTGGGGTTAGTTTTAGGGTTAGGGTTAGTGTTAGGGTAAGGGTAAGGGTTAGGGTTAGGATTAGGGTTAGGGTTAGGGTAAGGGTTATGGTTACAGTTAGGGTTATGTTTAGGGTTTGGGTTAGGGTTAGGGTAAGGATAAGGGTTAGGGTTAGGTTTAGGGTTAGGGTTAGGTTTAGTATTGGGATTAAGGTTAGGGTTAGGGTAAGGGTTAGGGTTAAGGTTAGGGTTAGGTTTAGGGTAAGGGTAAGGGTTAGGGTTAGGGTTAGATTTAGGGTTGGGGTTTAGGTTAGGTTTAGGATTAGGGGAAGGGTAAGGGTTAGGTTTAGGGTTAGGTTTAGGGTTAGGGTAAGGGTAAGGGTTAGGGTTAGGGTTAAGGTTAGGGTTAGGGTAAGTGTTAGGGTTAGGGTTAGGGTTAGGTTTAAGGTTATGGTAACGGTTAGGCTTAGGGTTAGGTTTAGGGTTAGGGTTAGGTTAAGGGTAAATGTTAGTGTTAGAGTTAGGGTTAGGGTTAGGCAAAGGGTAAGGGTTAGGGTTAGGGTTAGGGTAAGGTTTAGGGAAAGTGTTAGGGCTAGGTAAGGGTTAGGAGTTGGGTTAGGGTTAGCATTAAGGTTAGTGTTAGGGTTAGGGTAAGGGTAAGGGTTATGGTTAGGGTTAGGGGTTATGGTTAGGGATAGGTTTAGGGTTAGGTTTAGGGTAAGGGTAAGGGTTAGGGTTAGGGATAGGGTTAGGTTTAGGGTTAGGTTTAGGGTTAAGTTTAGGGTTAGATTTTGTTAGGGTTAGGGTAAGGGAAGGGTTAGGGTTAGGATTAGGGTTAGGGTTAGGGTAAGGGTTAGGGTTAGGGTTAAGTTTAGGATTGGGGTTAGTTTTAGGGTTAGGGTTAGTGTTAGGATAAGGGTAAGGGTTAGGGTTAGGATTATGTTTAGGGTTAGGGCAAGGGTTATGGTTATGGTTAGGGTTACGTTTAGGGTTTGGTTCAGGGTAAGGGTTAGGGTTAGTTTTAGGTTTAGGGTTATGTTTAGTGTTGGGATTAAGGTTAGGGTTAGGGTAAGGGGTAGGGTTAGGGTAAGGTTTAGGGTTACGGTTAGGGCCAGATTTAGGGTTGGGGTTAAGGTGAGGTTTAGGGTTAGGGTAAGGGTAAGGGTTAGAATTAGGGTTAGGGGTAGGGTAAGGGTAAGGGTAAGGGTTAGGGTTAGGGTTAAGGTTAGGGTTAGGTTAAGGGTTAGGGTTAGGGTAAGGTTTAGGATTATGGTGAGGGTTAGATTTACGGTTGGGGTTAAGGTTAGGTTTAGGGTTAGGGTAAGGGTAGGGGTTACGGTTAGGGTTAGGGTTAGGGTTAGAGTAAGGGTAAGGGTTAGGGTTAGGGTTAAGGTTAGGGTTAGGGTTAGTGTTAGGGTTAGGGTTAGGATTAGGTTTAAGGTTAGGTTTAGGGTAAGTGTTAGGGTTAAGGTTAGGGTTAAGTTAGGGTTAGGGTTAGGGTTAGGTTTAATGTTAGGGTTAGGATAAGGGTAAGGGTTAGTGTTAGAGTTAGGGTTAGGGTTAGGGTAAGGGTAAGGGTTAGGGTTAGGGTTAGGATTAGGGGATATGTATAGGGTTAGGTTTAGGGTTAGTGTTAGGGTAAGGGTAAGGGTTAGGGTTAGGGATAGGGTTAGGGTTAGGGTTAGGTTTAGGGTTAGGGTTAGGGTAAGGGTAAGGGTTAGGGTTAAGGTTAGGGTTAGGGTTAAGGTTAGGGTTAGGGATAGGGTAAGGGTAAGGGGTAGGGTTAGGGATAGGGTTAGGTTTAGGGTAAAGGTAAGGTTTAGGGTTAGTGTTAGGTTTAGGGTTCGGTTTAGGGTAAGGGTAAGTGTTAGGGATAGTGTAAGGATTAGGGTTAGGGTTAGGGTTAGGGTTAGGGTTAGGGTTAGGTTTAGTGTTAGCGTTAGGGTAAGGGTAAGAATTAGGGTTAGGGTTATGATTAGCGTTAGGGTTAAGGTTAGGGTTAGCGTTAGGGTTAGGGTAAGGTTTAGGGTTAGGATTAGGGTAAGGGTTAGGTTTAGATTTCGGTTTAGGGTTAGAATTAGGCTTAGGGTAAGGGTAAGGGTTAGAGTTAGGGTTAGGTTTAGGGTTAGGGTCATGGTAAGGGTTAGGGTTAGGGTTAGTTTTAGGGTTATGTTTAGGTTTAGGGTTAGGGTTAGGGTTAGGATTAGAGTTAGGTTTAGGTTTAGGGTTAGGGTAAGGGTAAGGGTTCGGTTTAGGTTTAGGGTTTAGGTTAGGGATAGGGTTTGGGTTAGGGTTAGGGTTAGGGTTAGGAAAATGGTAAGGGTTAGGGTTAGGGCTAGGCTTAGGGTTAGGGGTTAGGGTTAGGGTTAGGGTTAGGGTAAGGGTAGGTTTAGGGTTAGGGGTTAGAATTAGGGTTAGCGTTAGGGTTAGGGTTAAGGTTCAGGTAAGGGTAAGGGTTAGGTTTCGGGTTAGGGTTAGGGTTACGGTTAGGGTTAGAGTTAGGTTTAGGGTAAGGGTAAGTTTTAGGGTTAGGGTTATGGTTAGGTTTATGGTAAGGGTAAGGTTTAGGGTTAGGGTTAGGGTTAGGGTAAGGGTAATTGTTAGGATTAAGGTTAAGTTTAGGCTTAGGGTTAGGGTTAGGGTAAGTTTTAAGGTTAGGGTAAGGGTTAGGGTTAGGGTTAGGTTGAGAGTGAGGGTTAGGGTTAGGGTTAGGGGTTAGGGTTCAGGTTAGAGTTGGGGTTAGGGTAAGGTTTAGGGTTAAGGTTAGGGTAAGGGTTAGGTTTAGGGGTTAGGGTTAGGGTTAGGGTTAGGGTAAGGCTTAGATTTAGGGTTAGGGTAAGGGTAAGCGTTAGGGTTAGTGTTAGGTTTAGGGTTAGGGTTAGGGGTTAGGGTTAGGGTTACGGTTAGGATAAGGTTTAGGGTTAGGTTTAGGGTAAGGGTAAGTGTTAGGGTTAGGGTTAGGGTTAGGTTAGGGTAAGGGTATGGGTTAGGGTTGGGGTTAGGGTTAGGGTTAGGGTAAGGGTTAGGGTTAGGGTTAGGGTTAGGATAAGGGTTAGGGTTAGGGTTAGGTTTGGAGTTATGGTTAGGGTAGGGTAAGGGTAAGGGTTAGGGTTAGGGATAGGGTTAGGGGTTAGGATTAGGGTTAGGGTAAGGATTAGGGTTAAGTTTAGTGTTAGGGTTAGGTTTAGGGTAAGGGTTAGGGTTAGGGTTAGGGTTAGGGTTAGGGCAAGTGTAAGGGTTAGGTTTAGGGTTAAGGTTAGGGTTACGGTAAGGGTAAGGATTAGGTTTAGGGTTAGATTGAGTGTGAGGGTTAGGGTTAGGGTTAGGGGTTAGGGTTCAGGTTAGGGTTGGGGTTAGGGTAAGGGTTAGGGTTAAGGTTAGGGTAAGGGTTATGGTTAGGGTTAGGGTCAGGATAAGCGTTAGGGTTAGTGTTAGGGTTAGGGTTAGGGTTAGGTGTTAGGGATAGGATTCGGGTTAGGGTAAGGGTTAGGGTTAGGTTTAGGGTAAGGGTAAGTGTTAGGGTTAGGTTTAGGGTTAGGTTAGGGTAAGAGTATGGGTTAGGGTTAATGTTAGGTTTAGGGTTAGGGTAAGGGTTAGGGTTAGGGTTTGGGTTAGGGTTAGGGTAAGGTTTTGGGTTAGGGTTAGGGTTAGGTTTAGAGTTAGGGTTAGGGTAGGGTAAGGGTAAGGGTTAGGGTTAGGGATAGGGTTAGGGGTTAGGGTTAGCGTTAGGGTTAGGGTTAGGATAAGAGTAAGGGTTAGGTTTAGGGTTAGGTGTTAGGGTTAGGGATAGGGTAAGGTTAGGGTTAGGGTTAGGGTTAGGGTTAGGGTTAGGGTTAGGGTAACGTTTAGGGTTAGGGTTAGGGGTAGGGGTAGGGGTAGGGGTTAAGGTTAGGGGTAGGGTTAGGGTTAGGTTTAGGGTAAGGGTAACGTTTAGGGTTTAGGTTAGGGTTAGGGTTAGGGTTAGGTTTGGTGTTAGGGTTAGGGTAAGGGTAAGTGTTAGGGTAAGGCTAAGGGTTAGGGTCAGGGTTCGGGTTAGGGTTAGTGTTAGGGTTAGGGTTAAGGTTAGGGTTAGGGTTAGGGTTAGGGTTAGCGTTAGGGTTAGGGTTAGTTTTAGGGTTAGGGTTAGGGTAAGGGTAAGGTTTAGAGTTAGGTTTAGTTTTAGGATTAGGGTTAGCATTAGGTTTATGGTTAGGGTTAGGGTAAGGGAAAGGGTTAGGGTGAGGGTTAGGGTTAGGTTAAGTGTTCGGGTTAGGGTTAGTGTTAGGGTTAGGGTTAAGGTTAGGGTTAGGGTTATGGTTATGGTTATGGTTTGGGGTCAGTGTTAGGGTTAGGGTAAGGGTAAGGTTTAGGGTTAGGGTTAGGATTAGGGGTTAGGGTAGGGTTGGGGTTAGGGTTAGTTTTAAAGTTAGGGTTAGGTTTAGGGTTAGGTTAAAGGTTAGGGTTATGGTTAGGGTAAGGGTAAGCGTTAGGGTTAGTGTTAGGCTTAAGGTTAGGGTTAGGGGTTAGGGTTAGGGTTAGGGTTAGGGTAAGGGTTACGGTTAGGTTTAAGGTAAGGGTTAGGGTTAGGTTTAGGGTTAGGGTTAGTGTAAGGGTGAGGGTTAGGGTTAGGGGTTAGGGTTAGGGTTAGGGTTAGGGGTTAGTGTTAGGTTTAGCGTAGGGGTAAGGTTTAGGGTTAGGGTAAGGGTAAGGGTTAGGGTTAGGGTTAGGTTGAGGGTGAGGGTTAGGGTTAGGGTAAATGGTACAGGTATGTTTAGGGTAAGGTTTAGGGTTAGGGTTAGGGTTAGGGTAAGGGTAAGGGTTAGGTTTAGGGTTAGGTGTTAGGGTTAGGGTTAGGATTAGGGAACGGGTAAGGGTTAGGGTTAGGGTTAGGGTTAGAGTTAGGGTTTGGGTTGGGTAAGGGTAAGGTTTAGGGTTACAGATAGGGTTAGGGGTTAGGGTTAGGGTTAGCGTTAAGGTAAGGGTTAGGGTTAAGTTTAGTGTTAGGGTAAGAGTATGGGTTAGGCTTAATGTTAGGTTTAGGGTTAGGGTAAGGGTTAGGGTTAGGGTTTGGGTTAGGGTTAGGGTAAGATTTTGGGTTAGGGTTAGGGTTAGGTTTAGAGTTAGGGTTAGGGTAGGGTACGGGTAAGGGTTAGGGTTAGGGATAGGGTTAGGGGTTAGGGTTAGCGTTAGGGTTAGGGTTAGGATAAGAGTAAGGGTTAGGTTTAGGGTTAGGTGTTAGGGTTAGGGATAGGGTAAGGTTAGGGTTAGGGTTAGGGTTAGGGTAACGTTTAGGGTTAGGGTTAGGGGTAGGGGTAGGGGTAGGGGTTAAGGTTAGGGGTAGGGTTAGGGTTAGGGTTAGGGTAAGGGTAACATTTAGGGTTTAGGTTAGGGTTAGGGTTAGGGTTAGCTTTGGTGTTAGGGTTATTGTAAGGGTAAGGGTTAGGGTAAGGCTAAGGGTTAGGGTCAGGGTTCGGGTTAGGGTTAGTGTTAGGGTTAGGGTTAAGGTTAGGGTTAGGGTTAGGGTTAGGTTTAGCGTTAGGGTTAGGGTTAGTTTTAGGGTTAGGGTTAGGGTAAGGGTAAGGTTTAGGGTTAGGTTTAGTTGTAGGATTAGGGTTAGCATTAGGTTTATGGTTAGGGTTAGGGTAAGGGAAAGGGTTAGGGTGAGGGTTAGGGTTAGGTTAAGTGTTCGGGTTAGGGTTAGTGTTAGGGTTAGGGTTAAGGTTAGGGTTAGGGTTATGGTTAGGGTTATGGTTTGGGGTCAGTGTTAGGGTTAGGGTAAGGGTAAGGTTTAGGGTTAGGGTTAGGATTAGGGGTTAGGGTTAGGGTTGGGGTTAGGGTTAGGTTTAAAGTTAGGGTTAGGTTTAGGGTTAGGTTAAAGGTTAGGGTTATGGTTAGGGTAAGGGTAAGCGTTAGGGTTAGTGTTAGGCTTAAGATTAGGGTTAGGGGTTAGGGTTAGGGTAAGGGTTACGGTTAGGTTTAAGGTAAGGGTTAGGGTTAGGTTTAGGGTTAGGGTTAGTGTAAGGGTGAGGGTTAGGGTTAGGGGTTAGGGTTAGGGTTAGGGTTAGGGGTTAGTGTTACGTTTAGCGTAGGGGTAAGGTTTAGGGTTAGGGTAAGGGTAAGGGTTAGGGTTAGGGTTAGGTTGAGGGTGAGGGTTAGGGTTAGGGTAAATGGTAGAGGTATGTTTAGGGTAAGGTTTAGGGTTAGGGTTAGGGTTAGGGTAAGGGTAAGGGTTAGGGTTAGGGTTCGGGTTAGGTTTAGGTTTGGGGTTAGGATTAGGGTACGGGTAAGGGTTAGGGTTAGGGTTAGTGTTGTGGGTAGGGTTAGGCTAACGTAAGGGTTAGGGTTAAGGTTAGTGTTAGGGTTAGGTTTAGGGTTTTAATAAAGTTAGGGTTAGGGTTAGGGTTAGGGTTACGTTTAGGGTTAGGGGTAGGTAATGGTAAGGGTTAGGGTTAGGTTTAGGGTTGGGGTTAAGATTAGGGTTAGGGTTAGGGTAAGGGTAAGGGTTAGGGTTAGGGTTAGGGTTAGGGTAAAGTTAGGGTTGGGGTTAGGGTTAGGGTTAGGTTTAGGGTTAGGGGTAGGGTAAGGGTAAGGGTTAGGGTTAGGGTTAGGTTTGGGGTTAAGATTAGGTTTACAGTTAGGGTAAGGGTCAGGGTTAGGGTTAGGGTTAGGGTAAGGGTAAGTGTTAGGTTTAGGGTTAAGGTTAGGGTTAGGGTGAGGATAAGGGTTAGGGTTATTTTTAGGGTTACGTTTAGGGTTAGGGTAGGGTTAGGGTTAGGGTAAAGGTAAGTCTTAGGGTTAGGGTTAGGGTTAGATTTAGGGTTTGGGTTAGGATAAGGGTAAGGGTTTAGGTCAGGGTTAGGGTTAGCGTTAGGGTCAGGGGTTAGGGTTAGTGTTAGGGTAAGGATAAGGTTAGGGTTAGGTTTAGGGTTAGGGTTTAGGGTTAGGGTTAGAGTAAGGGTTAGGGTTAGGGTAAGGGTTAGGGTTAGGTTTAGGGTTTGGGTTAGGATAATTGTAAGGGTTTAGGTCAGGGTTAGGGTTAGCGTTAGGGTTAGGGGTTAGGGTTAGGGTTAGGGTAAGTGTAAGGTTAGGGTTAGGGTTAGGGTTAGGGTTTAGGGTTAGGGTTAGTGTAAGGGTTAGGGTTAGGGTAAGGGTTAGGGTTAGGTTTAAGGTAAGGGTAAGTGTTAGGGTTAGGTTTAGGGTTAGGTTAGGGTAAGGGTATGGGTTAGGGTTGGGGTTAGGATTAGCGTTAGGGTAAGGGTAAGGTTTAGGGTTAGGGATAGGATTAGGGGTTAGGGTTAGGGTTAGGATTAGGGTAAGGTTAGGGTAAGTGGTAGAGTTATGTTTAGGGTAAGGGTAAGGTTTAGGGTTAGGATTAGGGTAAGGGTTAGAGTTAGGATTAGGGTTCGGGTTAGGGTTAGGTTT
Organism: Megascapheus bottae; assembly: GCA_024803745.1. Classification (NCBI taxonomy): domain Eukaryota; kingdom Metazoa; phylum Chordata; class Mammalia; order Rodentia; family Geomyidae; genus Megascapheus; species Megascapheus bottae. The sequence goes on along the minus strand of JANJXV010000399.1, from coordinate 652,248 downwards.
GGGTTTAGGATTAGGGTACGGGTAAGGGTTAGGGTTAGGGTTAGGGTTGTGGTTAGGGTTAGGCTAACATAAGGGTTAGGGTTAAGGTTAGGGTTAGGGTTAGGGTTAGGTTAAAGTTAGGATTAGGGTTAGGGTTAGGGTTACGTTTAGGGTTAGGGGTAGGTAATGGTAAGGGTTAGGGTTAGGTTTAGGGTTGGGGTTATGATTAGGGTTAGGGTTAGGGTAAGGGTAAGGCTTAGGGTTAGGGTTAGGGTTAGGGTAAAGTTAGGGTTGGGGTTAGGGTTAGGGTTAGCGTTAGGTTTAGGGTTAGGGGTAGGGTAAGGATAAGGGTTAGGGTTAGGTTTAGGGTTGGGGTTAAGATTAGGTTTACAGTTAGGGTAAGGGTCAGGGTTATGGTTAGGTTTAGGGTTAGGGTAAGGGTAAGTGTTAGGGTTAGGGTTAAGGTTAGGGTTAGGGTGATGGTAAGGGTTAGGGTTATTTTTAGTGTTACGTTTAGGGTTAGGGTAGGGTTAGGGTTAGGGTAAAGGTAAGTCTTAGGGTTAGGGTTAGGTTTAGGGTTTGGGTTAGGATAAGGGTAAGGGTTAAGTTCAGGGTTAGGGTTAGCGTTAGGGTTAGGGGTTAGGGTTAGGGTTAGGGTAAGGGTAAGGTTTAGGGTTAGGGTTAGGGTTAGGGTTTAGGGTTAGGGTTAGAGTAAAGGTAAGGGTTAGGGTTAGGTTTAGGGTAAGGGTAAGTTTTAGGGTTAGGATTAGGATTAGAGTTAGGGTAAGCGTAAGGGTTAGGGTTAGGGTTAGGGTTAGGTTTGGGGTTAGGATTAGGGTAAGGTTAAGTGTTAGGGTTAGGGTTAGAGTTGTGGTTAGGTTTAGGCTAAGGGTAAGTGTTAGGGTTAAGGTTAGGGTTAAGGTTATTGTTAGGTTTAGGGTAAGGATTAGGTTTAGGGAAAATTTAGGGTTAGGGTTAGGGTTAGGGTTAGGTTTAGGGTTAGGGTTAGGGGTAGGGTAAGGGTAAGGGTTAGGGTTAGTGTTAGGGTGGGGGTTAAGGTTAGGGTTAGGATAAGGGTAAGGGTTATGGTTAGGGTAATGGTTATGTTTAGGGTTACGTTAGGGTGACTGTTAGGGTTAGGGTTAGGGTTAGTGTTTAGGGTTAGGGATTGGTTTACGCTTAAGGTTAGGGTTAGGTTTAGTGTACGGGTGAGGGTCAGGGTTAGGGGAAGGGGAAGGGTTAGAGTTAGGGTTAGGGTTAGGGTTAGGGGTTAGCGCTAGGGTTAGGGTTAGGGTAAGGGTTAGGGTTAGGGTTAGGGGTTAGGGTTAGGGTTAGGGTAAGGTTAGGGTTAGGGTTAGGGTTAGGGTTAGCGTAAGGGTTAGGGTTAGGGTAAGGGTAAGTGTTAGGGTTAGGGTTAGGGTTAGGGTTAGGGTAAGGGTAAGGGTTAGGGTTATTCTTAGGGTTAGTGTTAGGTTTAGGGTTATGCTTAGGGTTAGGGTTAGTATTAGGGTTAGGGTTAGGGTTAGTGTTAGGGTTAGTGTTAGGTTTAGGGTTAGGGTTAGGGTAAGGGAAAGAGTTAGGGTTAGGATCAGGGTTAAGGTTAGGGTTAGGGTGAGGGTAAGGGTAAGTGTTAGGTTTAGGGTTAGGGTAAGGGTTAGGGAAAGAGTAAGGGTTAGGGTTAGGGTTAGGGGTTAGGGATAGGATTAGGGTTAGGGTAAGGGTTAGGGTAAGGGTAAGGGTTAGGGTTAGGGGTTAGGGTTAGGGTAAGGGTAAGGGTTAGGTTTAGGTTAGGTAAGGGTTAGGGTTAGGGTTAGGGTTAGGGTAAGGGTAAGGGTTAGGGTTCAATTAGGGTTAGGGTTAGGGTAAGGGTTAGGGTTAGGGTTAGGGTTAGGGTTTGGGTAAGGGTAAGGGTTAGGGTTAGGGTTAGGGTTAGATTGAGGGTGAGGGTTAAGGGTTAGGGTTAGGGGTTAGGGTTCAGGTTATAGTTGGGGTTAGGGTAAGGGTTAGGGTTAAGGTTAGGGTAAGGGTTAGGGTTAGGTTTAGGGTCAGGGTAAGCGTTAGCTTTAGTGTTAGGGTTAGGGTTAGGGGTTTGGGTTAGGGTGAGGGTAAGGGTTAGGTTTAGGTTTAGTATAAGGGTAAGTTTTAGTGTTAGGGTTATGGTTAGGTTAGGGTAAGAGTATGGATTAGGGTTAGGGTTAGGACTAGGGTTACGGTAAGGGTTAGGGTTAGGGTTTGGGTTAGCGTTAGGGTTAGGGTTAGGGTAAGGGTTGGGGTTAAGTTTAGTGTTAGGGTTAGGTTTAGGGTAAGGGTAATTGTTAGGGTTAGGGTTAGGTTTAGGGCAAGTGTAAGGGTTAGGATTAGGGTTAGGGTTAGGGTTACGGTAAGAGTAAGGGTTAGGGTTAGGGTTAGATTGAGTGTGAGGGTTAGGGTTAGGGTTAGGGGTTAGGGTTCAGGTTAGTGTTGGGGTTAGGGTAAAGGTTAGGGTTAAGGTTAGGGTAAGGTTTAGGTTTAGGTTTAGGGTCAGGGTAAGCGTTAGGGTTAGTGTTAGGGTTAGGGTTAGGTGTTAGGGATAGGATTAGGGTTAGGGTAAGGGTTAGGGTTAGGTTTAGGGTAAGGGTAAGTGTTAGGGTTAGGTTTACTGTTAGGTTAGGGTAAGAGAATGGGTTTGGGTTAGGGTTTGGTTTAGGGTTAGGGTAAGGGTTAGGGTTAGGGTTTGGGTTAGGGTTAGGGTAAGGGTTTGGGTTATGGTTAGGGTTAGGGTTAGAGTTAGGGTTAGGGTAGGGTAAGGGTAAGGGTAAGGGTAAGGGTTAGGGTTAGGGATAGGGTTAGGGGTTAGGGTTAGGGTTAGGGTTAGTGTTAGGATAAGAGTAAGGGTTAGGGTTAGGGATAGGGTTAGGGGTTAGGGTTAGGGTTAGGGTTAGGTTAAGGGTTAGGGTTAGGGTTAGGGTTAGAGTTAGGGTTAGGGTAGGGTAAGGGTAAGGTTTAGGGTTACGGATATGGTTAGGGGTTAGGGTTAGGGTTAGCGTTAAGGTAAGGGTTAGGGTTAAGTTTAGTGTTAGGGTTAGGTTTATGTTAAGGGTAAGGGTTACGGTTAGGGTTAGGGTTAGGATAAGGTTTAGGGTTATGGTTAGGGTAAGGTTACGTGTTAGGTTTAGGGTTAGGGTTAGGGTTAGGGTAAGGGTTGTTGTTGGGTTAGGGTTAGGGTTAGGGTAAGGGTTAGGGTTAAGGTTAGGTTTAGGGTTAAGTTTAGGTTTAGAGTTAGGGTTAGGGTTAGGGTTAGGGTTTAGGGTTAGGGTTAGAGTAAGGGTTAGGGTTAGGGTAAGGGTTAGGGTTAGGTTTAGGGTTTGGGTTAGGATAAGGGTAAGGGTTTAGGTCAGGTTTAGGGTTAGCGTTAGGGTTAGGGGTTAGGGTTAGGGTTAGGGTAAGGGTAAGGTTAGGGTTAGGGTTAGGGTTTTGGGTTAGGGTTAGAGTAAGGGTTAGGGTTAGGGTAAGGGTTAGGGTTAGGTTTAAGGTAAGGGTAAGTGTTAGGGTTAGGTTTAGGGTTAGGTTAGGGTAAGGGTATGGGTTAGGGTTGGGGTTAGGATTAGCGTTAGGGTAAGGGTAAGGTTTAGGGTTAGGGATAGGATTAGGGGTTAGGGTTAGGGTTAGGATTAGGGTAAGGTTAGGGTAAGTGGTAGAGTTATGTTTAGGGTAAGGGTAAGGTTTAGTGTTAGGGTTAGGGTAAGGGTTAGAGTTAGGGTTAGGGTTCGGGTTAGGGTAAGGGTTAGGGTTAGGGTTTGGGTTAGGGTAAGTGTAAGGGTTAGGGTTAGGGTTAGGGTTAGGTCTAGGTTTAGCGTTAGGGTAAGCGTAAGGCTTAGGGTTAGGGTTAGGGTTAGGTTTAGGGTTAGGGTTAGGGTTAGGGTAAGGATAAGGGTTAGGTTTAGGGTTAGGGTTAGGTTTAGGATAAGGATAAGGGTTAAGGTTAGGGTTAGGGTTTGGGTAAGGGTGAGGGTTAGGGTTAGGTTTAGGGTTAGGGTTAGGGTTAGGGTAAGGGTAAGGGTTAGGTTTAGGGTGATGGTTAGGGTTAGGGATTGGGTTAGCTTTAGGGTTTGGGTAAGGTTAAGGGTTAGGTTTAGGGTTAGGTTTAGGGTTAGGGTTAAGGTTAGGGTTAGGGTGAGGGTAAGTGTAAGGTTTAGGGTTAGGTTTAGGGTTAGGGTTAGGGTTAGGGGAAGGTTTAGGGTTAGGTTTAGGGTTAGGGTTAGGGTAAGGGTAAGTGTTAGGGTTAGGATTAGGTTTAGGGTGGGGGTTAAGTTTAGGGTTAGGGTTAGGGTAAGGGTAAGGTTTAGGGTTATGGTTAGGGTAAGGGTTAGTGTTAGGGTTAGGGTTAGGGTTAGGGTTATGGTTAGGATTACGGTTAGGGTAAGAGTATGTGTTCGGGTTAGGTTTAGGTTTAGGGTTAGGGTTAAGGTAAGGGCTAGGTTTAGGTTTAGGGTTAGGGTTAGGTTTTGGTTTAGGGTTAGGTTTAGGGTTAGGGTTAGTTTTAGGGTTAGGGTTTGGGTAAGGGTTAGGGTTAGGGTTAGGGTAAGGGTAAGGGTTAGGATTAGGGTTAGGGTTAGGGTAAGTGTTAGTGTTAGGGTTAGGTTTAAAATAAGGGTAAGGATTAGAGTTAGGTTTAGGGTTAGGGTTAGAGGTTAGGGCTAGGGTTAGGGTTAGGGTGAGGTTAGGTTTAGGGTTAGGGTTAGGATAAGGGTAAGGGTTAGGGTTAGGGTTAGTGGTAGGTTTAGGGTTAGGTTTAAAATAAGGGTAAGGATTAGAGTTAGGTTTAGGGTTAGGGTTAGAGGTTAGGGCTAGGGTTAGGGTTAGGGTGAGGTTAGGTTTAGGGTTAGGGTAAGGTTAAGGGTAAGGGTAAGGGTAACGGTTAGAGTTAGGGTAGGTTTAGGGTAAGGGTTAGTGTTAGGGTTAGGGTAAGTGTAAGTGTAAGGTTTAGGGTTAGGGTTAGGGTTAGGTTTAGGGTACGGGTTAGGGTAAGTGTTAGGGTTAGGGTTAGGTTTAGGGTAAGTGTAAGGGTTAGGGTTAAGGTAAGTGTTAGGGTTAGGTTTAGGGTTAGGGTTAGGTTTAGCGTTAGGGTAAGCGTAAGGGTTAGGGTTAGGTTTAGGGTTAGGTTTAGGGTTAGGGTTAGGGTTAGGATAAGGATAAGGGTTAGGGTTAGGGTTAGGGTTAGGGTTAGGGTAAGGGTAAGAGTTAGGGTTAGGGCTAGGGTTAGGTTTGGGGTTAGGGTAAGGGTAAGGGTTAGGGTTAGGTTTAGGATTAGGGTAAGGGTTAGGGTTAGGGTTAGGGTGGGGTTTTGGGTAAGGGTAAGTGTTAGTGTTAGGGTTAGGTTTAGGATAAGGGTAAGAATTAGGGTTAGGTTTAGGGTTAGGATTAGAGGTTAGGGCTAGGGTTAGTGTTAGGGTGACGTTAGGTTTAGGGTTAGGGTTAGGATAAGTGTAAGGTTTGGTTTAGGGTTAGGGTTAGGGTTAGTGGTAGGTTTAGGTTTAGGGTTAGGGTAAGGGCAAGCGTTAGGGTTAGGTTTATGGTTAAGGTTAGGTTTATGATTAGGGTTAGGGTTAGGGTTACGGTTAGGTTTAGGGTAAGGGTTAGGGTTAGGGTTAGGGTAAGGTTTAGGGTTAGCGTTAGAGATTTGTTAGGGTTGGGGTAAGGGGAAGCATTAGGGTTAGGGTTAAGGTTAGGGTTAATATTAGGGCTAGGGTTAGGGTTAGGGTTAAGGTTAGGGTTAGGGTTAGGGTTAGGGTAAGGTTTAGGGTTAGGTTAGGGTAAGGGTTAGGGTTAGGGGTAGGATTAGGGTTACGGTTAGGGTTAGGGTAGGGTTCTTGGTAAGGGTAAGTGTTAGTGTTAGGGTTAGGTTTAGGATAAGGGTAAGGATTAGGGTTAGGTTTAGGGTTAGGGTAAGGGTTAGGGTTAGGGTTTGGGTTTGGGTAGGGTTTAGGGTAAGGGTAATATGTTAGTGTTAGTGTTAGGTTTAGGATAAGGGTAAGGATTAGGTTTAGGTTTAGGGTTAGAGTTAGAGGTTAGGGTTAGTGTTAGGGTTAGGGGGAGGGTTAGGTTTTGGGTTAGGTTTAGGGTAAGGGTAAGTGTTAGGGTGAGGTTAGGGTTAGGGTTAGTGTTAGGTTTAGGGTTAGGGTTAGGGTAAGGGCAAGGGTGAGGGTTAGGGTTAGGGTTAAGGTTAGGGTTAAGGATAGGGTTAGGCTTAAGGTTAGGGTTAGGGTTAGGGTAAGGTTAAGGGTTAGGTTTAGGGTAAGATATAGGGTTAGGTTTAGGGTTAGTATTTGGGTAAGGGTAAGGTTAGGGTTAGGGTTAGGGTTAGGGTTAGGGTTAGGGTGAGGGTAAGTGTTAAGGTTAGGGTTAGGGTTAGGGTTAGGGTTAGGGTTTGGGTAAGGGTTAGGGTTAGGGTTTGGGTTAGGGTAAGGGTAAGTGTTAGGGTTAGGGTTAGGGTTAGGTTTAGGTTTAGCGTTAGGGTAAGCGTAAGGCTTAGGGTTAGGTTTAGGGTTAGGTTTAGGGTTAGGGTTAGGGTTAGGGTAAGGATAAGGGTTAGGTTTAGGGTTAGGGTTAGGTTTAGGATAAGGATAAGGGTTAAGGTTAGGGTTAGGGTTAGGGTAAGGGTGAGGGTTAGGGTTAGGTTTAGGGTTAGGGTTAGGGTTAGGGTAAGGGTAAGTTTTAGGTTTAGGGTGATGGTTAGGGTTAGGGATTGGGTTAGGTTTAGGGTTTGGGTAAGGATAAGGGTTAGGTTTAGGGTTAGGTTTAGGGTTAGGGTTAAGGTTAGGGTTAGGGTGAGGGTAAGTGTAAGGTTTAGGGTTAGGTTTAGGGTTAGGGTTAGGGTTAGGGTAAGGTTTAGGGTAAGGTTTAGGGTTAGGGTAAGGGTAAGTGTTAGGGTTAGGATTAGGTTTAGGGTGGGGGTTAAGGTTAGGGTTAGGGTTAGGGTAAGGGTAAGGTTTAGGGTTATGGTTAGGGTAAGGGTTACTGTTAGGTTTAGGATTAGGGTTAGGGTTATGGTTAGGATTACGGTTAGGGTAAGAGTATGTGTTCGGGTTAGGTTTAGGTTTAGGGTTAGGGTTAAGGTAAGGGCTAGGTTTAGGGTTAGGGTTAGGGTTAGGTTTTGGTTTAGGTTTAGGGTTAGGATTAGGGCAAGGGTAAGGTTAGGGTTAGGGTTAGGGTTAGGGTAAGGGTAAGTGTTAGGGTTAGGGTTAGGGTTAGGGTTAGTGTTAGGGTTAGGGTTATGGTTAGGGTTTGGGTAAGGGTTAGGGTTAGGGTTTGGGTTAGGGTAAGGGTAAGGGTTAGGGTTAGGGTTAGGGTTAGGGTTAGGTTTAGGTTTAGCGTTAGGTTAAGCGTAAGGCTTAGGGTTAGGGTTAGGGTTAGGTTTAGGGTTAGGGTTAGGGTTAGGGTAAGGATAAGGGTTAGGTTTAGGGTTAGGGTTAGGGTAAGGGTAAGTGTTAGGGTTAGGATTAGGTTTAGGGTGGGGGTTAAGGTTAGGGTTAGGGTTAGGGTAAGGGTAAGGTTTAGGGTTATGGTTAGGGTAAGGGTTAGTGTTAGGGTTAGGGTTAGGGTTAGGGTTATGGTTAGGATTACGGTTAGGGTAAGAGTATGTGTTCGGGTTAGGTTTAGGGTTAGGATTAGGGTTAAGGTAAGGGCTAGGTTTAGGTTTAGGGTTAGGGTTAGGTTTTGGTTTAGGGTTAGGGTTAGGGTTAGGGTTAGGCTTAGGCTGAGGGTTTGGGTAAGGGTTAGGGTTAGGGTTAGGGTAAGGGTAAGGGTTAGGATTAGGGTTAGGGTTAGGGTAAGTGTTAGTGTTAGGGTTAGGTTTAAAATAAGGGTAAGGATTAGAGTTAGGTTTAGGGTTAGGGTTAGAGGTTAGGGCTAGGGTTAGGGTTAGGGTGAGGTTAGGTTTAGGGTTAGGGTTAGGATAAGGGTAAGGGTTAGGGTTAGGGTTAGTGGTAGGTTTAGGTTTAGGGTTAGGGTTAGGGTAAGGGCAAAGGTTAGGGTTACGGTTAGGGTTAAGGTTAGGTTTACGATTAGGGTTAGCGTTAGGGTTAAGCTAAGTGTTAGGGTAATGGTTAGGGTTAGGGTTACAGTTAGGGTAAGTTTAAGGGTTAGGGTTAAGGTTAGGGTTAGGGTAAGTGTTAGAGTTAGGGTTAGGGTTAGGGTTTGGGTAAGGGTTAGGGTTAGGGTTAGGTTTAAAATAAGGGTAAGGATTAGAGTTAGGTTTAGGGTTAGGGTTAGGGTTAGGGTTAGGGTGAGGTTAGGTTTAGGGTTAGGTTTAGGATAAGTGTAAGGGTTAGGGTTAGGGTTAGGGTTAGGGTTAGGGTAAGTGTTAGTGTTAGGGTTTGGTTTAAAATAAGGGTAAGGATTAGGGTTAGGTTTAGGGTTAGGGTTAGAGGTTAGGGCTAGGGTTAGGGTTAGGGTGAGGTTAGGTTTAGGGTTAGGGTTAGGATAAAGGTAAGGGTTAGGGTTAGGGTTAGTGGTAGGTTTAGGTTTAGGGTTAGGGTTAGGGTAAGTGCAAGAGTTAGGGTTAGGGTTAGGGTTAAGGTTAGGTTTAGTATTAGGGTTAGGGTTAGGGTAAAGGTTAGGGTTAGGGTAAGGGTTAGGGTTAGGGTTGGGGTAAGGGTTAGGGTTAGGGTTAGGGTAAGTGTAAGGGTTAGTGTTAGGCTTAGGGTTTGGGTAAGGGTTAGCTTTAGCGTTAGAGTTAGGGTAAGGGTAAGTGTTAGGGTTAGGGTTAGGATTAGGGTAAGTGTTAGAGTTAGGGTTAGGGTTAGGGTTTGGGTAAGGGTTAGGGTTAGGGTTAGGTTTAGGGTTAGGGTTAGGGTTAGGGTAAGGTTGAGGGTTAGGGTTAGGGTTAGGGTTAGGGTAAGGGTAAGTATTAGGGTTATGATTAGGTTTAGGGTTGGGGTTATGGTTAGGGTTAGGGTTAGAGTAAGGGTAAGGGTTAGGGTTAGGTTTAGGGTTATGGTTATGGTTAGGGTTAGGTTTAGGGTAAGGGTATGTGTTCGGGTTAGGTTTAGGGTTAGGCTTAGGGTTAAGGTAAGGGCAAGGTTTAGGGTTAGGGTTAGGTTTAGGTTTAGGGTTAGGGTAAGGGTAAGAGTTAAGGTTAGGGTTAGGTTTAGGGTTAGTGTAAGGGTAAGGGTTAGGGTTAGGGTTAAGGTTAGGGTAAGGGTTAGGGTTAGGGTCAGGGTGGGGTTTTGGGTAAGGGTAAGTGTTAGTGTTAGGTTTAAGATAAGGGTAAGTATTATGGTTAGGTTTAGGGTTAGGGTTAGGGGTTAGGGCTAGGGTTAGGGTTAGGGTAAAGTTAGGTTTAGGGTTTGGGTTAGGATAAGGGTAAGGTTTAGGGTTAGGGTTAGTGGTATGTTTAGGGTTAGGGTTAGGGTAAGGGCAAGGGTTAGGGTTAGGGTTAGGGTTAAGCTTAGGTTTAGGATTAGGGTTAGAGATTTGTTAGGGTTAGGGAAAGGCAAGCGTTAGGGTTAGGGTTAAGCTTAGGGTAAGGGTTAGGGTTAGGTTAGGGTAAGGGTAGGGTTAGGGTAAGGGTTAGGGTTAGGGATAGGGTAAGGTTAAGGGTTAGGATTAGGGTTAAGTTTAGGTTTGGGGTTATGGTTAGTGTAAGGGTAAGGGTTAGGTTTAGGGTAAGATATAGGGTTAGGTTTAGGGTTAGAATTTGGGTAAGGGTAAGGTTAGGGTTAGGGTTAGGGTTAGGGTTAGGTTTAGTTTAAAGGTTAGGGTTAGGGTTAGGGTAAGGGTAAGCGTTAGGGTTAGGGTAAGAGGTAGGGTTAGGTTTAGGGTTAGGATTAGGTTAAGGGTAAGGTTAGGGTTAGGGTTAGGGTTAGGGTTAGGGTAAGGGTAAGGGTAAGTGTTAAGTTTAGGTTTAGGGTTAGGGTTAGGGTTAGGGTTAGGGTTTGGGTAAGGGTTAGGGTTAGGGTTTGGGTTAGGGTAAGGGTAAGGGTTAGGGTTAGGGTTAGGGTTAGGTTTAGGTTTAGCGTTAGGGTAAGCGTAAGGCTTAGGGTTAGGTTTAGGGTTAGGTTTAGGGTTAGGGTTAGGGTAAGGATAAGGTTTAGGTTTAGGGTTAGGGTTAGGTTTAGGATAAGGATAAGGGTTAAGGTTAGGGTTAGGGTTAGGGTAAGGGTGAGGGTTAGGGTTAGGTTTAGGGTTAGGGTTAGGGTTAGGGTAAGGTTTAGGATAAAGTTAAGGGTTAGGGTTAGCGTTAGTGGTAGGTTTAGGTTTAGGGTTAGGGATAGGGTAAGGGTAAGGGTTAGGGTTAGGGTTAGGGTTAAGGTTAGGTTTAGGATTAGGGTTAGGGTTAGGGTTAAGGTTAGGGTTAGGGTAAGGGTTAGGGTTATGGTTAGGGTAAGGGTTAGGGTTAGGGTAAGTGTAAGTGTTAGGGTTAGGCTTAGGGTTTGGGTAAGGGTTAGGGTTAGGGTTAGAGTTAGGGTAAGGGTAAGGTTTAGGGTTAGGGTTAGGGTTAGGGTAAGTGTTAGAGTTAGGGTTAGGGTTAGGGTTTGGGTAAGGGTTAGGGTTAGGGTTAGGGTTAGGGTAAGAGTAAGGGTTAGGATTAGGGTTAGTGTTAGCTTTAGGGTTAGGGTAAGGTTAAGGGTAAGGGTAAGGGTAACGGTTAGAGTTAGGGTAGGGTTAGGTTAAGGGTTAGTGTTAGGGTTAGGGTAAGTGTAAGTGTAAGGTTTAGGGTTAGGGTTAGGGTTAGGGTTAGGGTACGGGTTAGGGTAAGTGTTAGGGTTAGGGTTAGGTTTAGGTTAAGTGTAAGGGTTAGGGTTAAGGTAAGTGTTAGGGTTAGGTTTCGGGTTAGGGTTAGGGTTAAGGTTAGGGTTAGGTTTAGCATTAGGGTAAGCGTAAGGGTTACGGTTAGGGTTAGGGTTAGGTTTAGGGTTAGGGTTAGGGTTAGGATAAGGATACGGGTTAGGGTTAGGGTTAGGGTTAGGGTAAGGGTAAGAGTTAGGGTTAGGGCTAGGGTTAGGTTTGGGGTTAGGGTAAGGGTAAGGGTTAGGGTTAGGTTTAGGATTAGGGTAAGGGTTAGGGTTAGGGTTATGGTGGGGTTTTTGGTAAGGGTAAGTGTTAGTGTTAGGGTTAGGTTTAGGATAAGGTTAAGGATTAGCGTTAGGTTTAGGGTTAGGGTTAGAGGTTAGTGCTAGGGTTAGGGTTAGTGTGAGGTTAGGGTTAGGGTTAGGGTTAGGATAAGGGTAAGGGTTAGGGTTATGGTTAGGGTAAGGGTTAGGGTTAGGGTTAGGGTAAGGGTGAGGGTTAGGGTTAGGGTTAGGGTTAGCTTTAGGGTTAGGGTAAGGTTAAGGGTAAGGGTAAGGGTAACGGTTAGAGTTAGGGTAGGGTTAGGGTAAGGGTTAGTGTTAGGGTTACGGTAATTGTAAAGTATAGGTTTACGGTTAGGATTAGGGTACGGGTAAGGGTAAGTGTTAGGGTTAGGGTTAGGGTTAGGGTAAGTGTTAGGGTTAGGGTTAGGGTTAGGGTTTGAGTAAGAGTTAGGGTTAGGGTTAGGGTAAGGGTAAGGGTCAGGGTTAAGGTTAGTGTTAGGATTAGGGTTATGGTTAGGGTTAGGGTTAGGGTTAGGGTTTGGGTAAGGGTTAGGGTAGGGTAAGGTTAAGGGTTTGTATTAGGGTTAGGGTTAGGGTAAGTGTTAGTGTTAGGGTTAGGTTTAAAATAAGGGTAAGGATTAGGGTTAGGTTTAGGGGTTAGAATTTAGGGCTAGGGTTAGGGTTAGGGTGAGGTTAGATTTAGGGTTAGGGTTAGGATAAGGGGAAGGGTTAGGGTTAGGGATAGTGGTAGGTTTAGGGTTAGGGTTAGGGTTAGGGTAAGGGCAAGGGTAAGGGTTAGGGTTAGGGTTAAGGTTAGGTTTAGGATTAGGGTTAGGGTTAGGGTTAAGGTTAGGGTTAGGGCAAGGGTTAGGGTTAGGGTTAGGGTAAGGGTTAGGGTTAGGGTTAGGGTAAGTGTTAGGGTTAGGGTTAGGCTTAGGGTTTGGGTAAGGGTAAGTGTTAGGGTTAGGGTTAGGGTTAGGGTTTGAGTAAGAGTTAGGGTTAGGGTTAGGGTTAGGGTAAGGGTAAGGGTTAGGATTAGGGTTAGGGTTAGCTTTATGGTTAGGGTAAGTTTAAGGGTAAGGGTAAGGGTAACGGTTAGAGTTAGGGTAGGGTTAGGGAAAGGGTTAGTATTAGGGTTAGGGTAAGTGTAAGGTTTAGTGTTAGGGTTAGGGTTAGGGTTAGGGTTAGGGTACGGGTAAGTGTAAGTGTTAGGGTTGGGGTTAGGTTTAGGGTAAGGGTAAGGGTTAGGGTTAAGGTAAGTGTTAGTGTTAGGTTTAGGGTTAGGTTTAGGGTTAGGGTTAGGGTTAGGTTTAGCGTTAGTGTAAGCGTAAGGGTTAGGGTTAGGGTTAGGGTTAGGTTTAGGGTTAGGGTTAGGGTTAGGGTAAGGATAAGGGTTAGGGTTAGGGTTAGGGTTAGGTTTAGAATGAGGATAAGGGTTAAGGTTAGGGTTAGGGTTAGTTTAAGGGTAAGGGTTAGGGTTAGATTTAGGGTTAGGTTTAGGGTAAGGGTAAGGATAAGTGTTATGTTTAGGGTTATGTATAGGGTTAGGGTTAAGGGTAGAGTTGGGTGAGGGTAAGGGTAAGGTTTAGGGTTAGGTTTAGGGTTAGGGTTAGGGTTAGGGTAAGGTTGAGGGTTAGGGTTAGGGTTAGGGTAAGGGTAAGTGTTAGGGTTATGATTAGTTTTAGGGTTGGGGTTATGGTTAGGGTTAGGGTTAGGGTAAGAGTATGTGTTCGGGTTAGGTTTAGGGTTAGGCTTAGGGTTAAGGTGAGGGCAAGGTTTAGGGTTAGGGTTAGGTTTAGGTTTAGAGTTAGGGTAAGGGTAAGAGTTAGGGTTAGGTTTAGGGTTAGGTTTAGGGTTAGTGTAAGGGTAAGGGTTAGGGTAAGGGTTAGGGTTAGGGTAAGGGTTAGGGTTACGGTCAGGGTGGGGTTTTGGGTAAGGGTAAGTGTTAGTGTTAGGGTTAGGTTTAAGATAAGGGTAAGGATTATGGTTAGGTTTAGGGTTAGGGTTAGAGGTTACGGCTAGGGTTAGGGTTAGGGTGAAGTTAGGTTTAGGGTTTGGGTTAGGATAAGGGTAAGGGTTAGGGTTAGGGTTAGTGGTATGTTTAGGGTTAGGGTTAGGGTAAGGGCAAGGGTTAGGGTTAGGGTTAGGGTTAAGCTTAGGTTTAGGATTATGATTAGAGATTTGTTAGGGTTAGGGTAAGGCAAGCGTTAGGGTTAGGGTTAGGCTTAGGGTAAGGGTTAGGGTTAGGTTAGGGTAAGGGTAGGGTTAGGGTAAGGGTTAGGGTAAGGGATAGGGTAAGGGTAAGGGTTAGGGTTAGGGTTAGGTTTAGGGTTGGGGTTAGGATAGGGGTAGGGATAGGGTACATTTAAGGATTAGGGTTAGGGTTAGGATTAGGGTTATGCTTAGGGTTAGGGTTAGGGTTAGGCTAAGGTTATGTGTTAGGGTTAGGGTTAGGGTTAGGGTTAGGGTTAGGGTAAGTGTTAGGGTTAGGGTTAGGGTTATGTTTAGGGTTAGGGTAAGGCTAAGGTTTAGGGTTAAAGTTATTGTCAGGGTTAGGTTTAGGGTTAGGGTTAGGGTAAGGGTAAGGGTTAGATTTAGGTTTAGTGTTAGGGTAAGGGTAAAGGTTAGGTTTAGGGTTAGGGTTAGGCTTAGGGTTAGGGTTAGGTAAGGGTTAGGGATAGGGTTAAGTTTAGGGTTAGGGGAAGGGTTAGGGTTAGGGTTAGAGTTAGGGTTAAGGTTAGGGTTAGGGTTAGGGTTAGGGTAAGGGTAAGGGTTAGGGTTAGGGTTAGGGTTAGGGTAAGTGTTAGGGTTAGGGTTAGGGTTAGGGTTTGGGTAAGAGTTAGGGTTAGGGTTAGGGTTATGGTTAGGGTAAGGTTAAGGGTTAGGGTTAGGGATAGAGTTAGCTTTAGGGTTAGGGTAAGGTTAAGGGTAAGGGTAAGGGTAACGGTTAGAGTTAGGGTAGGGGTAGGGTAAGGGTTAGTGTTAGGGTTTGGTTAAGTGTAAGTTTTAGAGTTAGGGTTAGGGTTAGGGTTAGGTTACGGGTAAGGGTAAGTGTTAGGGTTAGGGTTAGGTTTAGGGTAAGTTTAAGGGTTAGGGTTAAGGTTAAGGTTAGGGTTAGGTTTAGGTTTAGGGTTAGGTTTAGCGTTAGGGTAAGTGTAAGGGTTAGGGTTAGGGTTAGGTATAGGGTTAGGTTTAGGGTAAGGATAAGGGTAAGGGTTAGGGTTAGGGTTAGGTTTAGGATAAGGATAAGGGTTAAGGTTAGGGTTAGGGTTAGGGTAAGGTTGAGGGTTAGGGTTAAATTTAGGGTTAGGGTTAGGGTAAGGGTAAGGGTTAGGTTTAGGGTGATGGTTAGGATTAGGGATTGGGTTCTGGTTAGGGTTTGGGTAAGGATAAGGGTTAGGTTTAGGGTTAGGTTTAGGGTTAGGTTTACGTTATGGTTAGGGTGAGGGTAAGGGTAAGGTTTAGGGTTAGGTTTAGGGTTAGGGTTAGGGTTAGGGTAAGGTTTAGGGTTAGGGTTAGGGTTAGGGTTAGGGTAAGGGTAAGTGTTAGGGTTAGGGTTAGGTTTAGGGTTGGGGTTAAGGTTAGTGTTAGGGTTAGGGTAAGGGTAAGGTTATGGTTAGGGTTAGGGTTAGAGTTAGGGTAAGAGTATGTGTTCGGGTTAGGTTTAGGGTTAGGCTTAGGGTTAAGGTAAGGGCAAGGTTTAGGGTTAGGGTTAGGGTTAGGTTTAGGGTTAGGGTTAGGGTAAGGGTAAGAATTAGGGTTAGGGCTAGGGTTAGGTTTAGGGTTAGTGTAAGGGTAAGGGTTAGGGTTAGGTTTAGGGTTAAGGTAAGGGTTAGGGTTAGGGTTAGGGTGGGGTTTTGGGTAAGTGTAAGTTTTAGTGTTAGGGTTAGGTTTAGGATAAGGGTAAGGATTAGGGTTAGGTTTAGGGTTAGGCTTAGGGTTAAGGTAAGGGCAAGGTTTAGCGTTAGGGTAAGTGTTAGGTTTAGGGTTAGGGTTAGGCTAAGGGCAAGGGTTAGGGTTAGGGTTAATGTTAAGGTTAGGGTTAAGGTTAGGGTTAGGGTTAAGGTTAGGGTTAGGGTTAGG
>JANJXV010000399.1:619632-632132 GCA_024803745.1 Megascapheus bottae | reverse complement strand
TAGGGTAAGTGTTAGGGTTCGGTTTAGTGTTAGGGTTAGGGTTAGGGTAAGGGTAAGGGTTAGGGTTAGGGTAAGAGTTAGTGTGAGGTTTAGAGTTAGGGTTAGGGTTAGGGTAATGGTTAGGGTTAGGGTTAGGGTTAGGGTTAGGGTTAGGGATAGGGTAAGGGTAAGGGTTAGGTTTACGGTTAGGTTTAGGGTTGGGGTTAAGGTTAGGTTTAGGGTTAGGGTAAGTTTAAGGATTAGGTTTAGGGTTAGGTTTAGGGTTATGCTTAGGGTTAGGGTTATGGTTAGGATTAGGGTTAGGTTTAGGTTTAGGGTTAGGGTTAGGGTTAGGGTAAGGTTATGTGTTAGGGTTAGGGTTAGGGTTAGGGTTAGAGTTAGGATTAGGGTAAGTGTTTGGGTTAGGGTTAGGGTTAGGGTTAGGATTAGGGTTAGGTTAAGTTTAGGGTTAGGGTTAGGTTTAGGGTAAGGTTATGTGTTAGGGTTAGGGTTAGGGTTAGGCTTAGAGTTAGGATTAGGGTAAGTGTTTGGGTTAGGGTTAGGGTTAGGGTTAGGGTAAGGTTAAGAGTAAGGGTTAGGGTTAGGTTTACGGTTACGGTAAGGGTTAGGGTTAGGTTTAGGGTTAGGTTAAGGGTTAGGGTTAGGGTGAGGGTAAGGGTTAGGGTTAGGGTTAAGATTAGTGTTAGGGTTAGGGTAAGGGTTAGGGTTAGGATTAGGGTTAGGGTAAGGGTTAGGGTTAGGGTTTGGGTTAGGTTTAGGTTTGGGGTTAAGGTTATGGTTAGGGTTACGTTAAGGGTAAGGGTTAGGTTAGGGTTAGGGTTAGGGTTAAGGTTAGGGTTAGGGTTAGGCTTAGGGTTAGGATTATGGTTATGGTTAGGGCAAGGGTTACGGTTAGGGTTAGGGTTAGGTTTAGGCTTAGTGTTAGGGTAAGGGTAAGGGTTAGGGTTAGGGTTAGGGTAAGGGTAAGGGTTAGGGTTAGGGTTAGGCTTAGGCTTAGGCTTAGTGTTAGAGTAAGAGTAAGGGTTAGGGTTAGTGTTAGGTTAGGTTTAAGTTTGAGGTTAGGGTTAGGTTTAGGGTTAGGGTAAGTTTTAGGGTTACGGTTAGAGTTAGGGTTAGGGTTAGGGTAAGGGCAAGGGTTAGGGTTAGGATTAAGGTTAGGGTTAGGGTTAGGGTTAGTGTCAGGGTTAGGTTTAGGGTTAGGGTTAGGGTTAGGGTTAGGTTTAAGGTTAGGGTTAGGGTTAGGGTTAGGGTAAGGGTTAGGTTTAGGTTAGGGTAAGGGTTAGGGTTAGGGTTAGGGTTAATGTTAGAGTTAGGATTAGGGTTAGGGTAAGGGTAAGGGTTAGGGTTAGGATTAGGGTTAGGGTAAGGGTTAGGGTTAGGGTTAGGGTTAGGGTAAGGATTAGGGTTAGGGTTAGGGTTAGGGTTAGGGTAGGGTTTATGGTAAGGGCAAGTGTTAGTGTTAGGGTTAGGTTTAGGTTAAGGGTAAGGATTAGGGTTAGGTTTAGGGTTAGGGTTAGGGTTAGGGTTAGGTTTAAGGTTAGGGATAGGGTTAGGGTTAGGGTAAGGGTTAGGTTTAGGTTAGGGTAAGGGTTAGGGTTAGGGTTAGGGTTAATGTTAGAGTTAGGATTAGGGTTAGGGTAAGGGTAAGGGTTAGGGTTAGGATTAGGGTTAGGGTAAGGGTTAGGGGTAGGGTTAGGGTTAGGGTAAGGATTAGGGTTAGGGTTAGGGTTAGGGTTAGGGTAGGGTTTATGGTAAGGGCAAGTGTTAGTGTTAGGGTTAGGTTTAGGTTAAGGGTAAGGATTAGGGTTAGGTTTAGGGTAAGGGTTAGAGTTTAGTGTTAGGGTTAGGGTGAGGGTTAGGTTTAGGGTTATGGTGTGGGTAAGGGTAAGGGTGAGGGTTAGGTTTAAGGTTAGGGTTAGTGTTACGTTTAAGGCTAGGGTAGGGTAAGGACAAGGGTTAGGGTTAGGGTTAAGGTTAGGGTTAGGTTTAGGGTTAGGGTTAAAATTAGGGTTAGGTTTAGGGTAAGGGTTAAGGTTACGGTTAGCGTAGGGGTAAGAGTTAGGTTTAGGGTTAGGGTTAGGGTTAGAGTTAGGTTTAAGGTTAGGGTTAGGGGTTAGGCTTAGGTTTAGTGTTAGGGTAAGGATCAGGTTAGGGTTAGGGTTAGTTTAAGGTTTAGGGTTAGGGTTAGGGTAAGGGTAAGGGTTAGAGTTAGGGTAAGTGTAAGGGTTAGGTTTAGATTTAGGGTTAGGGTTAGGGTAAGGGTAAGGTTTAGGGTTAGCGTTAGGGTAAGGGTAAGGGTTAGGGTTAGGGTAAGTGTTAGTGTTAGGTTTAGGGTTAGGGTTAGGGTTAGGGTAATGGTTAGGGTTAGGGTTAGGGTTAGGTTTAGGGTTAGGGATAGGGTAAGGGTAAGGGTTAGGTTTAGGGTTAGGTTTAGGGTTGGGGTTAAGGTTAGGTTTAGGGTTAGGGTACGTTTAAGGATTAGGGTTAGGGTTAGATTTAGGGTTATGCTTAGGGTTAGGGTTATGGTTAGGATTAGGGTTAGGTTTAGGTTTAGGGTTAGGGTTAGGGTTAGGGTAAGGTTATGTGTTAGGGTTAGGGTTAGGGTTAGGGTTAGAGTTAGGATTAGGGTAAGTGTTTGGGTTAGGGTTAGGGTTAGGGTTAGGGTTAGGGTAAGGATAAATGTTAGAGTTAAGTTTAGGGTTAGGTTTAGGGTTATGTTTAGGGTGAGGGTAAGGGTTAGGGTTAGGGTTAAGATTAGTGTTAGGGTTAGGGTAAGGGTTAGGTTTAGGATTAGGGTTAGGGTAAGGGTTAGGGTTAGGGTTTGGGTTACGTTTAGGGTTGGGGTTAAGGTTATGGTTAGGGTTAGGTTAAGGGTAAGGGTTAGGTTAGAGTTAGGGTTAGGGTTAAGGTTAGGGTTAGGGTTAGGCTTAGGGTTAGGATTATGGTTATGGTAATCCTTAGGGTAAGGGTTAGGTTTAAGGTTAGGGTTAGGTTTAGGCTTAGTGTTAGGTTAAGGGTAAGGGTTAGGGTTAGGGTTAGGGTTAGGGTTAGGCTAAGGGTTAGGGTTAGGGTTAGGCTTAGGCTTAGGCTTAGAGTTAGAGTAAGAGTAAGGGTTAGGGTTAGTGTTAGGTTAGGGTTAAGTTTGAGGTTAGGGTTAGGGTTAGGGTTAGGGTAAGTTTTAGGGTTACGGTTAGAGTTAGGGTTAGGGTTAGGGTAAGGGCAAGGGTTAGGTTTAGGATTAAGGTTAGGGTTAGGGTTAGGGTTAGTGTTAGGGTTAGGTTTAGGGTTAGGGTTAGGGTGAGGGTTAGGTTTAAGGTTAGGGTTAGGGTTAGGGTTAGGGTTAGGGTAAGGGTTAGGTTTAGGTTAGGGTAAGGGTTAGGGTTAGGGTTAGGGTTAATGTTAGAGTTAGGATTAGGGTTAGGGTAAGGGTAAGGGTTAGGGTTAGGATTAGGGTTAGGGTAAGGGTTAGGGTTAGGGTTAGGGTTAGGGTAAGGATTAGGGTTAGGGTTAGGGTTAGGGTAGGGTTTATGGTAAGGGCAAGTGTTAGTGTTAGGGTTAGGTTTAGGTTAAGGGTAAGGATTAGGGTTAGGTTTAGGGTTAGGGTTAGAGGTTAGTGTTAGGGTTAGTGTGAGGGTTAGGTTTAGGGTTATGGTGTGGGTAAGGGTAAGGGTGAGGGTTAGGTTTAGGTTTAGGGTTAGTGTTAGGTTTAGGGCTAGGGTTAGGGTAAGGACAAGGGTTAGGGTTAGGGTTAAGGTTAGGGTTAGGTTTAGGGTTAGGGTTAAAATTAGGGTTAGGGTTAGGGTAAGGGTTAAGGTTACGGTTAGGGTAGGGGTAAGGGTTAGGGTTACGGTTAGGGTTAGAGTTAGGTTTAAGGTTAAGGTTAGGGGTTAGGCTTAGGTTTAGTGTTAGTGTAAGGGTTAGGGTTAGGGTTAGGGTTAGTTTAAGGTTTAGGGTTAGGGTTAGGGTAAGGGTAAGGGTTAGGTTTAGGGTAAGTGTAAGGGTTAGGTTTAGGTTTAGGGTTAGGTTTAGGGTAGGGTAAGGGTCAGGGTTAGGGTTAGGGTTAGGGTGTTAGTTTTAGGGTTAGGTTAGGCTAAGGGCAAGGGTTAGGGTTGGGGTTAGGGTTAAGGTTAGGGTTTGGATTAGGGATAGTGTTAGAGTTAAGGTTCGGATTAGGGTGAGGGTTAGGGTTAGGGTAAGGGTTAGGATTAGAGTTAGGGTAAGGGTTAGGGTTAGGGGTAGGGGTTGGGTTAGGGTTAGAGTTCGGTTTAGGGTTAGGGTTAGGGGTTAGGATTAGGGTTAGGTTTAGGGTTAGGGTAAGTGTTAGGGTTCGGTTTAGTGTTAGGGTTAGGGTTAGGGTAAGGGTAAGGGTTAGGGTTAGGGTAAGAGTTAGTGTGAGGTTTAGAGTTAGGGTTAGGGTTAGGGTAATGGTTAGGGTTAGGGTTAGGGTTAGGGTTAGGGTTAGGGATAGGGTAAGGGTAAGGGTTAGGTTTACGGTTAGGTTTAGGGTTGGGGTTAAGGTTAGGTTTAGGGTTAGGGTAAGTTTAAGGATTAGGTTTAGGGTTAGGTTTAGGGTTATGCTTAGGGTTAGGGTTATGGTTAGGATTAGGGTTAGGTTTAGGTTTAGGGTTAGGGTTAGGGTTAGGGTAAGGTTATGTGTTAGGGTTAGGGTTAGGGTTAGGGTTAGAGTTAGGATTAGGGTAAGTGTTTGGGTTAGGGTTAGGGTTAGGGTTAGGATTAGGGTTAGGTTAAGTTTAGGGTTAGGGTTAGGTTTAGGGTAAGGTTATGTGTTAGGGTTAGGGTTAGGGTTAGGCTTAGAGTTAGGATTAGGGTAAGTGTTTGGGTTAGGGTTAGGGTTAGGGTTAGGGTAAGGTTAAGAGTAAGGGTTAGGGTTAGGTTTACGGTTACGGTAAGGGTTAGGGTTAGGTTTAGGGTTAGGTTAAGGGTTAGGGTTAGGGTGAGGGTAAGGGTTAGGGTTAGGGTTAAGATTAGTGTTAGGGTTAGGGTAAGGGTTAGGGTTAGGATTAGGGTTAGGGTAAGGGTTAGGGTTAGGGTTTGGGTTAGGTTTAGGTTTGGGGTTAAGGTTATGGTTAGGGTTACGTTAAGGGTAAGGGTTAGGTTAGGGTTAGGGTTAAGGTTAGGGTTAGGGTTAGGCTTAGGGTTAGGATTATGGTTATGGTTAGGGCAAGGGTTACGGTTAGGGTTAGGGTTAGGTTTAGGCTTAGTGTTAGGGTAAGGGTAAGGGTTAGGGTTAGGGTTAGGGTTAGGGTAAGGGTTAGGGTTAGGGTTAGGCTTAGGCTTAGGCTTAGTGTTAGAGTAAGAGTAAGGGTTAGGGTTAGTGTTAGGTTAGGGTTAAGTTTGAGGTTAGGGTTAGGGTTAGTGTTAGGGTAAGTTTTAGGGTTACGGTTAGAGTTAGGATTAGGGTTAGGGTAAGGGCAAGGGTTAGGGTTAGGATTAAGGTTAGGGTTAGGGTTAGGGTTAGTGTCAGGGTTAGGTTTAGGGTTAGGGTTAGGGTTAGGGTTAGGTTTAAGGTTAGGGTTAGGGTTAGGGTTAGGGTAAGGGTTAGGTTTAGGTTAGAGTAAGGGTTAGGGTTAGGGTTAGGGTTAATGTTAGAGTTAGGATTAGGGTTAGGGTAAGGGTAAGGGTTAGGGTTAGGATTAGGGTTAGGGTAAGGGTTAGGGTTAGGGTTAGGGTTAGGGTAAGGATTAGGGTTAGGGTTAGGGTTAGGGTTAGGGTAGGGTTTATGGTAAGGGCAAGTGTTAGTGTTAGGGTTAGGTTTAGGTTAAGGGTAAGGATTAGGGTTAGGTTTAGGGTTAGGGTTAGTGTTAGGGTTAGGTTTAAGGTTAGGGTTAGGGTTAGGGTTAGGGTAAGGGTTAGGTTTAGGTTAGGGTAAGGGTTAGGGTTAGGGTTAGGGTTAATGTTAGAGTTAGGATTAGGGTTAGGGTAAGGGTAAGGGTTAGGGTTAGG
This sequence comes from Megascapheus bottae, assembly GCA_024803745.1. Lineage (NCBI taxonomy): Eukaryota > Metazoa > Chordata > Mammalia > Rodentia > Geomyidae > Megascapheus > Megascapheus bottae. Next base: position 626,168 of record JANJXV010000399.1, on the reverse strand, counting down.
TTTAGGGTTAGGGTAAGGGTTAGGGTTAGGGTTAGGGTTAGGGTAAGGATTAGGGTTAGGGTTAGGGTTAGGGTTAGGGTAGGGTTTATGGTAAGGGCAAGTGTTAATGTTAGGGTTAGGTTTAGGTTAAGGGTAAGGATTAGGGTTAGGTTTAGGGTAAGGGTTAGAGTTTAGTGTTAGGGTTAGGGTGAGGGTTAGGTTTAGGGTTATGGTGTGGGTAAGGGTAAGGGTGAGGGTTAGGTTTAGGGTTAGGGTTAGTGTTACGTTTAAGGCTAGGGTAGGGTAAGGACAAGGGTTAGGGTTAGGGTTAAGGTTAGGGTTAGGTTTAGGGTTAGGGTTAAAATTAGGGTTAGGTTTAGGGTAAGGGTTAAGGTTACGGTTAGCGTAGGGGTAAGAGTTAGGTTTAGGGTTAGGGTTAGGGTTAGAGTTAGGTTTAAGGTTAGGGTTAGGGGTTAGGCTTAGGTTTAGTGTTAGGGTAAGGATTAGGTTAGGGTTAGGGTTAGTTTAAGGTTTAGGGTTAGGGTTAGGGTAAGGGTAAGGGTTAGAGTTAGGGTAAGTGTAAGGGTTAGGTTTAGGGTTAGGGTTAGGGTTAGGGTAAGGGTAAGGTTTAGGGTTAGGGTTAGGGTAAGGGTAAGGGTTAGGGTTAGGGTAAGTGTTAGTGTTAGGTTTAGGGTTAGGGTTAGGGTTAGGGTAATGGTTAGGGTTAGGGTTAGGGTTAGGTTTAGGGTTAGGGATAGGGTAAGGGTAAGGGTTAGGTTTAGGGTTAGGTTTAGGGTTGGGGTTAAGGTTAGGTTTAGGATTAGGGTACGTTTAAGGATTAGGGTTAGGGTTAGATTTAGGGTTATGCTTAGGGTTAGGGTTATGGTTAGGATTAGGGTTAGGTTTAGGTTTAGGGTTAGGGTTAGGGTTAGGGTAAGGTTATGTGTTAGGGTTAGGGTTAGGGTTAGGGTTAGAGTTAGGATTAGAGTAAGTGTTTGGGTTAGGGTTAGGGTTAGGGTTAGGGTTAGGGTAAGGATAAATGTTAGAGTTAAGTTTAGGGTTAGGTTTAGGGTTATGTTTAGGGTGATGGTAAGGGTTAGGGTTAGGGTTAAGATTAGTGTTAGGGTTAGGGTAAGGGTTAGGTTTAGGATTAGGGTTAGGGTAAGGGTTAGGGTTAGGGTTTGGGTTACGTTTAGGGTTGGGGTTAAGGTTATGGTTAGGGTTAGGTTAAGGGTAAGGGTTAGGTTAGAGTTAGGGTTAGGGTTAAGGTTAGGGTTAGGGTTAGGCTTAGGGTTAGAATTATGGTTATGGTAATGGTTAGGGTAAGGGTTAGGTTTAAGGTTAGGGTTAGGTTTAGGCTTAGTGTTAGGTTAAGGGTAAGGGTTAGGGTTAGGGTTAGGGTTAGGGTTAGGCTAAGGGTTAGGGTTAGGGTTAGGCTTAGGCTTAGGCTTAGAGTTAGAGTAAGAGTAAGGGTTAGGGTTAGTGTTAGGTTAGGGTTAAGTTTGAGGTTAGGGTTAGGGTTAGGGTTAGGGTAAGTTTTAGGGTTACGGTTAGAGTTAGGGTTAGGGTTAGGGTAAGGGCAAGGGTTAGGTTTAGGATTAAGGTTAGGGTTAGGGTTAGGGTTAGTGTTAGGGTTAGGTTTACGGTTAGGGTTAGGGTGAGGGTTAGGTTTAAGGTTAGGGTTAGGGTTAGGGTTAGGGTAAGGGTTAGGTTTAGGTTAGGGTAAGGGTTAGGGTTAGGGTTAGGGTTAATGTTAGAGTTAGGATTAGGGTTAGGGTAAGGGTAAGGGTTAGGGTTAGGATTAGGGTTAGGGTAAGGGTTAGGGTTAGGGTTAGGGTTAGGGTAAGGATTAGGGTTAGGGTTACGGTTAGGGTAGGGTTTATGGTAAGGGCAAGTGTTAGTGTTAGGGTTAGGTTTAGGTTAAGGGTAAGGATTAGGGTTAGGTTTAGGGTTAGGGTTAGAGGTTAGTGTTAGGGTTAGTGTGAGGGTTAGGTTTAGGGTTATGGTGTGGGTAAGGGTAAGGGTGAGGGTTAGGTTTAGGTTTAGGGTTAGTGTTAGGTTTAGGGCTAGGGTTAGGGTAAGGACAAGGGTTAGGGTTAGGGTTAAGGTTAGGGTTAGGTTTAGGGTTAGGGTTAAAATTAGGGTTAGGGTTAGGGTAAGGGTTAAGGTTACGGTTAGGGTAGGGGTAAGGGTTAGGGTTACGGTTAGGGTTAGAGTTAGGTTTAAGGTTAAGGTTAGGGGTTAGGCTTAGGTTTAGTGTTAGTGTAAGGGTTAGGGTTAGGGTTAGGGTTAGTTTAAGGTTTAGGGTTAGGGTTAGGGTAAGGGTAAGGGTTAGGTTTAGGGTAAGTGTAAGGGTTAGGTTTAGGTTTAGGGTTAGGTTTAGGGTAGGGTAAGGGTCAGGGTTAGGGTTAGGGTTAGGGTGTTAGTTTTAGGGTTAGGTTAGGCTAAGGGCAAGGGTTAGGGTTGGGGTTAGGGTTAAGGTTAGGGTTTGGATTAGGGATAGTGTTAGAGTTAAGGTTCGGATTAGGGTGAGGGTTAGGGTTAGGGTAAGGGTTAGGATTAGAGTTAGGGTAAGGGTTAGGGTTAGGGTTAGGGGTTGGGTTAGGGTTAGAGTTCGGTTTAGGGTTAGGGTTAGGGGTTAGGATTAGGGTTAGGTTTAGGGTTAGGGTAAGTGTTAGGGTTCGGTTTAGTGTTAGGGTTAGGGTTAGGGTAAGGGTAAGGGTTAGGGTTAGGGTAAGAGTTAGTGTGAGGTTTAGAGTTAGGGTTAGGGTTAGGGTAATGGTTAGGGTTAGGGTTAGGGTTAGGGTTAGGGTTAGGGATAGGGTAAGGGTAAGGGTTAGGTTTACGGTTAGGTTTAGGGTTGGGGTTAAGGTTAGGTTTAGGGTTAGGGTAAGTTTAAGGATTAGGTTTAGGGTTAGGTTTAGGGTTATGCTTAGGGTTAGGGTTATGGTTAGGATTAGGGTTAGGTTTAGGTTTAGGGTTAGGGTTAGGGTTAGGGTAAGGTTATGTGTTAGGGTTAGGGTTAGGGTTAGGGTTAGAGTTAGGATTAGGGTAAGTGTTTGGGTTAGGGTTAGGGTTAGGGTTAGGATTAGGGTTAGGTTAAGTTTAGGGTTAGGGTTAGGTTTAGGGTAAGGTTATGTGTTAGGGTTAGGGTTAGGGTTAGGCTTAGAGTTAGGATTAGGGTAAGTGTTTGGGTTAGGGTTAGGGTTAGGGTTAGGGTAAGGTTAAGAGTAAGGGTTAGGGTTAGGTTTACGGTTACGGTAAGGGTTAGGGTTAGGTTTAGGGTTAGGTTAAGGGTTAGGGTTAGGGTGAGGGTAAGGGTTAGGGTTAGGGTTAAGATTAGTGTTAGGGTTAGGGTAAGGGTTAGGGTTAGGATTAGGGTTAGGGTAAGGGTTAGGGTTAGGGTTTGGGTTAGGTTTAGGTTTGGGGTTAAGGTTATGGTTAGGGTTACGTTAAGGGTAAGGGTTAGGTTAGGGTTAGGGTTAGGGTTAAGGTTAGGGTTAGGGTTAGGCTTAGGGTTAGGATTATGGTTATGGTTAGGGCAAGGGTTACGGTTAGGGTTAGGGTTAGGTTTAGGCTTAGTGTTAGGGTAAGGGTAAGGGTTAGGGTTAGGGTTAGGGTAAGGGTAAGGGTTAGGGTTAGGGTTAGGCTTAGGCTTAGGCTTAGTGTTAGAGTAAGAGTAAGGGTTAGGGTTAGTGTTAGGTTAGGTTTAAGTTTGAGGTTAGGGTTAGGTTTAGGGTTAGGGTAAGTTTTAGGGTTACGGTTAGAGTTAGGGTTAGGGTTAGGGTAAGGGCAAGGGTTAGGGTTAGGATTAAGGTTAGGGTTAGGGTTAGGGTTAGTGTCAGGGTTAGGTTTAGGGTTAGGGTTAGGGTTAGGGTTAGGTTTAAGGTTAGGGTTAGGGTTAGGGTTAGGGTAAGGGTTAGGTTTAGGTTAGGGTAAGGGTTAGGGTTAGGGTTAGGGTTAATGTTAGAGTTAGGATTAGGGTTAGGGTAAGGGTAAGGGTTAGGGTTAGGATTAGGGTTAGGGTAAGGGTTAGGGTTAGGGTTAGGGTTAGGGTAAGGATTAGGGTTAGGGTTAGGGTTAGGGTTAGGGTAGGGTTTATGGTAAGGGCAAGTGTTAGTGTTAGGGTTAGGTTTAGGTTAAGGGTAAGGATTAGGGTTAGGTTTAGGGTTAGGGTTAGGGTTAGGGTTAGGTTTAAGGTTAGGGTTAGGGTTAGGGTTAGGGTAAGGGTTAGGTTTAGGTTAGGGTAAGGGTTAGGGTTAGGGTTAGGGTTAATGTTAGAGTTAGGATTAGGGTTAGGGTAAGGGTAAGGGTTAGGGTTAGGATTAGGGTTAGGGTAAGGGTTAGGGGTAGGGTTAGGGTTAGGGTAAGGATTAGGGTTAGGGTTAGGGTTAGGGTTAGGGTAGGGTTTATGGTAAGGGCAAGTGTTAGTGTTAGGGTTAGGTTTAGGTTAAGGGTAAGGATTAGGGTTAGGTTTAGGGTAAGGGTTAGAGTTTAGTGTTAGGGTTAGGGTGAGGGTTAGGTTTAGGGTTATGGTGTGGGTAAGGGTAAGGGTGAGGGTTAGGTTTAAGGTTAGGGTTAGTGTTACGTTTAAGGCTAGGGTAGGGTAAGGACAAGGGTTAGGGTTAGGGTTAAGGTTAGGGTTAGGTTTAGGGTTAGGGTTAAAATTAGGGTTAGGTTTAGGGTAAGGGTTAAGGTTACGGTTAGCGTAGGGGTAAGAGTTAGGTTTAGGGTTAGGGTTAGGGTTAGAGTTAGGTTTAAGGTTAGGGTTAGGGGTTAGGCTTAGGTTTAGTGTTAGGGTAAGGATCAGGTTAGGGTTAGGGTTAGTTTAAGGTTTAGGGTTAGGGTTAGGGTAAGGGTAAGGGTTAGAGTTAGGGTAAGTGTAAGGGTTAGGTTTAGAGTTAGGGTTAGGGTTAGGGTAAGGGTAAGGTTTAGGGTTAGCGTTAGGGTAAGGGTAAGGGTTAGGGTTAGGGTAAGTGTTAGTGTTAGGTTTAGGGTTAGGGTTAGGGTTAGGGTAATGGTTAGGGTTAGGGTTAGGGTTAGGTTTAGGGTTAGGGATAGGGTAAGGGTAAGGGTTAGGTTTAGGGTTAGGTTTAGGGTTGGGGTTAAGGTTAGGTTTAGGGTTAGGGTACGTTTAAGGATTAGGGTTAGGGTTAGATTTAGGGTTATGCTTAGGGTTAGGGTTATGGTTAGGATTAGGGTTAGGTTTAGGTTTAGGGTTAGGGTTAGGGTTAGGGTAAGGTTATGTGTTAGGGTTAGGGTTAGGGTTAGGGTTAGAGTTAGGATTAGGGTAAGTGTTTGGGTTAGGGTTAGGGTTAGGGTTAGGGTTAGGGTAAGGATAAATGTTAGAGTTAAGTTTAGGGTTAGGTTTAGGGTTATGTTTAGGGTGAGGGTAAGGGTTAGGGTTAGGGTTAAGATTAGTGTTAGGGTTAGGGTAAGGGTTAGGTTTAGGATTAGGGTTAGGGTAAGGGTTAGGGTTAGGGTTTGGGTTACGTTTAGGGTTGGGGTTAAGGTTATGGTTAGGGTTAGGTTAAGGGTAAGGGTTAGGTTAGAGTTAGGGTTAGGGTTAAGGTTAGGGTTAGGGTTAGGCTTAGGGTTAGGATTATGGTTATGGTAATCCTTAGGGTAAGGGTTAGGTTTAAGGTTAGGGTTAGGTTTAGGCTTAGTGTTAGGTTAAGGGTAAGGGTTAGGGTTAGGGTTAGGGTTAGGGTTAGGCTAAGGGTTAGGGTTAGGGTTAGGCTTAGGCTTAGGCTTAGAGTTAGAGTAAGAGTAAGGGTTAGGGTTAGTGTTAGGTTAGGGTTAAGTTTGAGGTTAGGGTTAGGGTTAGGGTTAGGGTAAGTTTTAGGGTTACGGTTAGAGTTAGGGTTAGGGTTAGGGTAAGGGCAAGGGTTAGGTTTAGGATTAAGGTTAGGGTTAGGGTTAGGGTTAGTGTTAGGGTTAGGTTTAGGGTTAGGGTTAGGGTGAGGGTTAGGTTTAAGGTTAGGGTTAGGGTTAGGGTTAGGGTTAGGGTAAGGGTTAGGTTTAGGTTAGGGTAAGGGTTAGGGTTAGGGTTAGGGTTAATGTTAGAGTTAGGATTAGGGTTAGGGTAAGGGTAAGGGTTAGGGTTAGGATTAGGGTTAGGGTAAGGGTTAGGGTTAGGGTTAGGGTTAGGGTAAGGATTAGGGTTAGGGTTAGGGTTAGGGTAGGGTTTATGGTAAGGGCAAGTGTTAGTGTTAGGGTTAGGTTTAGGTTAAGGGTAAGGATTAGGGTTAGGTTTAGGGTTAGGGTTAGAGGTTAGTGTTAGGGTTAGTGTGAGGGTTAGGTTTAGGGTTATGGTGTGGGTAAGGGTAAGGGTGAGGGTTAGGTTTAGGTTTAGGGTTAGTGTTAGGTTTAGGGCTAGGGTTAGGGTAAGGACAAGGGTTAGGGTTAGGGTTAAGGTTAGGGTTAGGTTTAGGGTTAGGGTTAAAATTAGGGTTAGGGTTAGGGTAAGGGTTAAGGTTACGGTTAGGGTAGGGGTAAGGGTTAGGGTTACGGTTAGGGTTAGAGTTAGGTTTAAGGTTAAGGTTAGGGGTTAGGCT
>JANJXV010000399.1:607132-614632 GCA_024803745.1 Megascapheus bottae | reverse complement strand
TAGGTTAGGCTAAGGGCAAGGGTTAGGGTTGGTGTTAGGGTTAAGGTTAGGGTTTGGATTAGGGATAGGGTTAGAGTTAAGGTTCGGATTAGGGTGAGGGTTAGGGTTAGGGTAAGGGTTAGGATTAGAGTTAGGGTAAGGGTTAGGGTTAGGGGTAGGGGTTGGGTTAGGGTTAGAGTTCGGTTTAGGGTTAGGGTTAGGGGTTAGGCTTAATGTTAGGTTTAGGGGTAGGGTAAGTGTTAGGGTTCGGTTTAGTGTTAGGGTTAGGGTTAGGGTAAGGGTAAGGGTTAGGGTTAGGGTAAGAGTTAGTGTTAGGTTTAGAGTTAGGGTTAGGGTTAGGGTAATGGTTAGGGTTAGGGTTAGGGTTAGGGATAGGGTAAGGGTAAGGGTTAGGTTTACGGTTAGGTTTAGGGTTGGGGTTAAGGTTAGGTTTAGGGTTAGGGTAAGTTTAAGGATTAGGTTTAGGGTTAGGTTTAGGGTTATGCTTAGGGTTAGGGTTATGGTTAGGATTAGGGTTAGGTTTAGGTTTAGGGTTAGGGTTAGGGTTAGGGTAAGGTTATGTGTTAGGGTTAGGGTTAGGGTTAGGGTTAGAGTTAGGATTAGGGTAAGTGTTTGGGTTAGGGTTAGGGTTAGGGTTAGGATTAGGGTTAGGTTTAGGTTTAGGGTTAGGGTTAGGTTTAGGGTAAGGTTATGTGTTAGGGTTAGGGTTAGGGTTAGGCTTAGAGTTAGGATTAGGGTAAGTGTTTGGGTTAGGGTTAGGGTTAGGGTTAGGGTAAGGTTAAGAGTAAGGGTTAGGGTTAGGTTTACGGTTACGGTAAGGGTTAGGGTTAGGTTTAGGGTTAGGTTAAGGGTTAGGGTTAGGGTGAGGGTAAGGGTTAGGGTTAGGGTTAAGATTAGTGTTAGGGTTAGGGTAAGGGTTAGGGTTAGGATTAGGGTTAGGGTAAGGGTTAGGGTTAGGGTTTGGGTTAGGTTTAGGTTTGGGGTTAAGGTTATGGTTAGGGTTACGTTAAGGGTAAGGGTTAGGTTAGGGTTAGGGTTAGGGTTAAGGTTAGGGTTAGGGTTAGGCTTAGGGTTAGGATTATGGTTATGGTTAGGGCAAGGGTTACGGTTAGGGTTAGGGTTAGGTTTAGGCTTAGTGTTAGGGTAAGGGTAAGGGTTAGGGTTAGGGTTAGGGTTAGGGTAAGGGTTAGGGTTAGGGTTAGGCTTAGGCTTAGGCTTAGTGTTAGAGTAAGAGTAAGGGTTAGGGTTAGTGTTAGGTTAGGGTTAAGTTTGAGGTTAGGGTTAGGGTTAGGGTTAGGGTAAGTTTTAGGGTTACGGTTAGAGTTAGGGTTAGGGTTAGGGTAAGGGCAAGGGTTAGGGTTAGGATTAAGGTTAGGGTTAGGGTTAGGGTTAGTGTCAGGGTTAGGTTTAGGGTTAGGGTTAGGGTTAGGGTTAGGTTTAAGGTTAGGGTTAGGGTTAGGGTTAGGGTAAGGGTTAGGTTTAGGTTAGGGTAAGGGTTAGGGTTAGGGTTAGGGTTAATGTTAGAGTTAGGATTAGGGTTAGGGTAAGGGTAAGGGTTAGGGTTAGGATTAGGGTTAGGGTAAGGTTTAGGGTTAGGGTTAGGGTTAGGGTAAGGATTAGGGTTAGGGTTAGGGTTAGGGTTAGGGTAGGGTTTATGGTAAGGGCAAGTGTTAGTGTTAGGGTTAGGTTTAGGTTAAGGGTAAGGATTAGGGTTAGGTATAGGGTAAGGGTTAGAGTTTAGTGTTAGGGTTAGGGTGAGGGTTAGGTTTAGGGTTATGGTGTGGGTAAGGGTATGTGTTAGGGTTACGTTAGGGTTAGGGTTAGGTTTAGGGTTAGGTTTAGGGTAAGGGTTAGGGTTAGGGTTAGGGTTAGGTTTAGGTTAGGGTAAGGGTAAGGGTTAGGGTTAGGGTTAGTTTTAGGGTAAGGGTTAGGGTTAGGGTTAGGGTTAGGGTATGGATTAGGGTTAGGGTTAGTTTAAGGGTTAGGGTTAGGGTTAGGGTTAGGGTGAGGGTTAGGTTTAGGGTTAGGGTTAGGAGAAGGGTAAGGGTTATGGTAAGGGTTAGGGTTAGGGTTAGGGTAAGTGTTAGGTTTAGGGTTAGGTTTCGGGTAAGGGCAAGGGTTAGGGTTAGGTTTAGGGTGAAGGTTAGGGTTAGTATTAGGGTTACGGTTAGGGTTAAGGTTAGGGTTAGGGTAAGGATTAGGGTTAGGGTTACGGTAAGGGTTAATGTTAGGGTTAGAGTTAGGGCTAGGGTTAGGTTAAGGGTAAGGGTTAGTGTTACGGTTATGGTTAGGGTTAGGGTTAGGTTTAGGGTTAGGGTAAGGGTTAGAGTTTGGGTTAGGGTTAGGGTTAAGGTTAGGGTTAGGGTTATGGTTAGGTTTAGGGTAAGGGTTAGAGTTAGGTTATGGTAAGGGTTAGGGTTAGGGTTAGGGTTAGGGTTAGGTTTAGGTATAGGGTAAGGGTAAGGGTTTGGGTTAGGGTTAGGGTTAAGGTAAGGGTTAGGGTTAGGGTTAGGGTTAGGTTTGGGTTAGGTTAAGGGTAAGGGTTAGGGTTAGGGTTAGGGTTAGTTTCAGGGTTAGGGTTAGGGTTAGGGTAAGGGTAAGGGTTACGGTTAGGGTAAGAGTTAGGGTTAGGGTTAGGGTTAGGGTAAGGTTAAGGGTTAGGGATAGGATTTGGGTTAGGGTTAGGAAATTGGTTAGGGTTACGGTTAGGGTTACGGTTAGGGATAGGGTAAGGGTTAGTGTTAATGTATGGTTTGAGTAAGAAAAAGGGTTAGGGTTAGGGTAAGGGTAAGTGTTAGGGTTAGGATTAGGTTTAGGGTTGGGTTTAAGGTTAGGGTTAGGGTTAGCCTAAGGTTAAGGGTTAGGGTAAAGTTTAGGGTTAGGTTAAGGGTTAGGGTTAGTGTTAGGGTTAGGGTTAGGTTTATGGTTAGGGTTAGGGTTAGGGTAAGGGTTAGCGTTAGGGTAATCGTTATGGTTAGGGTTAGGGTTAGGGTTAAGATAAGGGTAAGGTTTAGGGTTAGGGTTAGGGTTAGGTTTAGGGTTAGGGTTAGGGTTAGGGTAAGGGTAAGGGTTAGGGTTAGGGTTAGGGTTAGGGTAAAGATTAGGGTTAGGGTTATGGTTAGGGTAGGGTTTAGGGTAAGGGTAAGTGTTAGTGTTAGGGTTAGGTTTAGGATAAGGGTAAGGATTAGGGTTAGGTTTAGGGTTAGGTTTAGAGGTTAGGGTTAGGTTTAGGGTTAGGTTTAGGGTTAGGGTGAGGGTTAGGTTTAGGGTTAGGGTTAGGATAAGGGTAAGGGTTAGGGTTAGGGTTAGGGGTAGGGTTAGGGTTAGGGTTAGGGTAAGGGCAAGGGTTAGGGTTGGGGTTAAGGTTAGGGTTAGGGTTAGGTTTAGGGTTAAGGTTAGGGTTAGGGTTACGGTTAGGGTAAGGGTTAGGGTTAGGGTTAGGATAAGGGTTAGAGTTAGGTTAGGGTTAGGGTTAGGGTTAGCATAAGGGTTAGAATTAGGTTAGGGTTAGGGTTAGGGTTAGGGTTATGGTTAGTTTAAGGGTTAGGTTTAGGGTTAGTGTAAGGGTAAGGGCTAGGGATACAGTAAGAGTTAGGGTTAGGGTTAGGGTTAGGGTAAGGGTAAGGGTTAGGGTTAGGATTAGGGTTTGGGTTAGGAATATGGTTAGGGTTACCGTTAGGGTTAGGGTTAGGGATAGTGTAAGGGTAAGGGTTACGGTTAGGGTTAGGTTTAGGATTAGGGTTAGGGTTAGGGTTAGGGTTAGGCTAAAGTTATGGGTTAGGGTTAGGGTTAGGTTTAGGGTTAGGGTAAGTGTTAGGGTTAGGGTTACGGTTATGGTTAGTGTTAGGGTAAGGGTAAGGGTTAGGGTTAAAGTTAGGGTCAGGGTTAGGTTTCAGGTTAGGGTTAGGGTAAGGGTAAGGGTTAGGGTTAGGTTTAGGGTTAGGGTTAGGGTTAGGTTTAGGTTTAGGTTTAGGGTAAGGGTAAGGGTTAGGGGTAGGGTTAGGGTTAGGTTTAGGGTTAGGTTTAGGGTAATGGCAAGAGTTAGGCTTAGGGTTAGGGTTAGGGTAAGGGTATGTGTTAGGGTTACGTTAGGGTTAGGGTTAGGTTTAGGGTTAGGTTTAGGGTAAGGGTTAGGGTTAGGGTAAGGGTAAGTGTTAGGGTTAGGATTAGGTTTAGCGTTGGGGTTAACTTTAGGGTTAGGTTTAGGGTAAGGGTAAGGGTTAGGGTAAGGGTATGTGTTCGGTTTAGTGTTACGGTTAGGTTTAGGGTTAGGTTTAGCGTTAGGTTAAGCGTAAGGGTTAGGGTTAGGGTTAGGGATAAGGTAAGGTTAGGTTTAGGTTTAGGGTTAGGGTTAGGTTTAGGGTTAGGGATAGGGTTAGGGTTAGGGTAAGGGTAAGGGTTAGGTTTAGGGTTAGGGTTAGGTTTAGGGTTAGGGTAAGGGTAAGGGTTAGGGTTAGGTTTAGGGTAAGCGTTAGGGTTAGGGTTATGGTAGGGTTTAGGGTAAGGTTAAGTGTTAGTGTTAGGGTTAGGTTGAGGATAAGGGTATGGATTAGGGTTAGGTTTACGGTTAGGATTAGAGGTTAGTGTTACGGTTAGGGTTATGGTGAAGGTTAGGTTTAGGTTTAGGTTTAGGTTAAGGGTAAGAGTTAGGTTTAGGGTTAGGGTTAGGGTAATTGTTAGGTTTAGGGTTAGGTTAGGCTAAGGGCAAGGGTTAGGGTTGGGGTTAGGGTTAAGGTTAGGGTTAGGATTAAGTTTAGGGTTAGGGTTAAGTTTCGGATTAGGGTTAGGGTTAGGGTTAGGTTAAGGGTTAGGGTTAGAGTTAGGGTAAGGTTTAGGGTTAGGGGTAGGGGTAGGGTTAGGGTTAGAGTTCGGTTTAGGGTTAGGGTTAGGGGTTAGGCTTAGTGTTAAGGTTAGGGTTAGGGTAAGTGTTCGGGTTCGGTTTAGTGTTAGGGTTAGGGTTAGGTTAAGGGTAAGGGTTAGGGTTAGGGTAAGAGTTAGTGTTAGGTTTAGGGTTAGGGTTAGGGTTAGGGTAATGGTTAGGGTTAGGGTTAGGTTTAGGGTTAGGGATAGGGTAAGGGTAAGGGTTAGGTTTAGGGTTAGGTTTAGGGTTGGGGTTAAGGTTAGGTTTAGGGTTAGGGTACGTTTAAGGATTAGGGTTAGGGTTAGGTTTAGGGTTATGCTTAGGGTTAGGGTTATGGTTAGGATTAGGGTTAGGTTTAGGTTTAGGGTTAGGGTTAGGGTTAGGGTAAGGTTATGTGTTAGGGTTAGGGTTAGGGTTAGGGTTAGGGTTAGGGTATGGTTAAGTGTAAGGGTTAGGGTTAGGTTTACGGTTAGGGTAAGGGTAAGGGTTAGGTTTAGGGTTAGGTTTAGGGTTAGGGTTAGGGTTAGGGTAAGGATAAATGTTAGAGTTAAGTTTAGGGTTAGGTTTAGGGTTAAGGTTAGGGTGAGGGTAAGGGTTAGGGTTAGGGTTAAGATTAGTGTTAGTGTTAGGGTAAGGGTTAGGGTTAGGATTAGGGTTAGGGTAAGGGTTAGGTTTAGGGTTTGGGTTAGGTTTAGGTTTGGAGTTAAGGTTATGGTTAGGGTTAGGTTAAGGGTAAGGGTTAGGGTTAGGGTTAGGGTTAAGGTTAGGGTTAGGGTTAGGCTTAGGGTTAGGATTATGGTTATGGTTAGGGTAAGGGTTAGGGTTAGGGTTAGGGTTAGGTTTAGGCTTAGTGTTAGGGTAAGGGTAAGGGTTAGGGTTAGGGTTAGGGTTAGGGTAAGGTTTAGGGTTAGGGTTAGGCTTAGGCTTAGGCTTAGTGTTAGAGTAAGAGTAAGGGTTAGGGTTAGTGTTGGGTTAGGGTTAAGTTTGAGGTTAGGGTTAGGGTTAGGGTTAGGGTAAGTTTTAGGGTTACGGTTAGAGTTAGGGTTAGGGTTAGGGTAAGGGCAAAGGTTAGGGTTAGGATTAAGGTTAGGGTTAGGTTTAGGGTTACTGTTAGGGTTAGGTTTATGGTTAGGGTTAGGGTTAGGGTTAGGTTTAAGGTTAGGGTTACGGTTAGGGTTAGGGTAAGGGTTAGGTTTAGGTTAGGGTAAGGGTTAGGGTTAGGGTTAGGGTTAATGTTAGAGTTAGGTTTAGGGTTAGGGTTAGGGTAAGGGTAAGGGTTAGGGTTAGGATTAGGGTTAGGGTAAGGGTTAGGGTTAGGGTTAGGGTTAGGGTAAGGATTAGGGTTAGGGTTAGGGTTAGGGTAGGGTTTATGGTAAGGGCAAGTGTTAGTGTGAGGGTTAGGTTTAGGTTAAGGGTAAGGATTAGGGTTAGGTTCAGGTTTAGGGTTAGAGGTTATTGTTAGGGTTAGTGTGAGGGTTAGGTTTAGGGTTATGGTGTGGGTAAGGGTAAGGGTGAGGGTTAGGTTTAGGGTTAGGGTTAGTGTTAGGTTTAGGGCTAGGGTTAGGGAAAGGACAAGGGTTAGGGTTAGGGTTAAGGTTAGGGTTAGGTTTAGGGTTAGGGTTAAAATTAGGGTTAGGTTTAGGGTAAGGGTTAAGGTTACGGATAGGGTAGGGGTAAGGGTTAGGTTTAGGGTTAGGGTTAGGGTTAGAGTTAGGTTTAAGGTTAGGGTTAGGGTTTAGGCTTAGGTTTAGTGTTAGGGTAAGTGTTAGGGTTAGGGTTAGGGTTAGTTTCAGGTTTAGGGTTAGGGTTTGGTTAAGGGTAAGGGTTAGCGTTAGGGTAAGTGTAAGGGTTAGGTTTAGGGTTAGGGTTAGGGTTAGGGTAAGGGTAAGGGTTAGGATTAGGGTTAGGGTAAGGGTTAGGGTTAGGGTTAGGGTTAGGTTTAGGTTAGGGTAAGGGTAAGGGTTAGGGTTAGGGTTAGTTTTAGGGTAAGGGGTAGGGTTAGGGTTAGGGTTAGGTTATGGATTAGGGTTAGGGTTAGTTTAAGGGTTAGGGTTAGGGTTATGGTTAGGGTGAGGGTTAGGTTTAGGGTTAGGGTTAGGAGAAAGGTAAGGGTTAGGGTAAGGGTTAGGGTTAGGGTTAGGGTAAGTGTTAGGTTTAGGGTTAGGGTTAGGGTAAGGGCAAGGGTTAGGGTTAGGTTTAGGGTGAAGGTTAGGGTTAGTATTAGGGTTACGGTTAGGGTTAAGGTTAGGGTTAGGGTAAGGATTAGGTTTCGGGTTACGGTAAGGGTTAATGTTAGGGTTAGAGTTAGGGCTAGGGTTAGGTTAAGGGTAAGGGTTAGTGTTACGGTTAAGGTTAGGGTTAGGGTTAGGGTTAGGGTTAGGGTAAGGGTTAGAGTTAGGGTTAGGGTTAGGGTTAAGGTTAGGGTTAGGGTTATGGTTAGGTTTAGGGTAAGGGTTAGGGTTAGGTTAGGGTAAGGGTTAGGGTTAGTGTTAGGGTTAGGGTTAGGGTTAGGTTTAGGTTTAGGTTAGGGTAAGGGTAAGGGTTAGGGTTAGGGTTAGGGTTAAGGTAAAGGTTAGGGTTAGGGTTAGGGTTAGGTTTAGGTTAGGTTAAGGGTAAGGGTTAGGGTTAGGGTTAGGGTT
>JANJXV010000399.1:552132-597132 GCA_024803745.1 Megascapheus bottae | reverse complement strand
GTGTTAGGGTTAGGTTAAGTGTAAGGTTTAGGGTTAGGTTTAGGGTTATGGTTAGGGTACGGGTAAGGGTAAGTGTTAGGATTAGGGTTAAGTTTAGGGTAATGGCAAGGGTTAGGGTTAAGGTTAGGGTTAGGGTTAGGTTTAGGGTTATGGTTAGGGTTAGGGTTAGGTTTAGGATAAGGGTTACGGTTATGTTTAGGGTTAGGGTTAGGGTTATGGTTATGGTAAGGGAGGGTTAGGGTTAGGTTTAGGTTTAGGGTTATGGTAAGGGTAAGGGTTAGGGTTAGGGTTAGGTTTAGGTTTATGTTTATGGTTAGGGATTGGGTTAGGGTTAGGGTTTGGGTAAGGATAAGGGTTAGGGTTAGGGTTAGTTTAGAGTTAGGGTTAAGGTTAGGGTTAGGGTGAGGGTAAGGGTAAGGTTTAGGGTTTGGTTTAGGGTTAGGGTTAGGGTAAGTTTTAGGGTTAGGGTTAGGGTTAGGGCAAGGGTAAGTGTTAGGGTTAGGATTAGGTTTAGTGTTTTGGTTAAGGTTAGGGTTAGGGTTAGGGTAAGGGTAAGGGTTAGGGTTAGGGTTAGGGTTAGGGTTAGGGTAAGGGTTAGGGTTAGGGTTATGGTTAGGGTTAGGCTTAGGGTAAGGGTATGTGTTCGGGTTAGGGTTAGGGTTAGGGTTAGCGTTAGGGTAAGCGTAAGGGTTAGCGTTAGGTTTAGGGTTAAGGTAAGGGCAAGGTTTAGGGTTAGGGTTAGGGTTAGGTTTAGGGTTAGGGTTAGGGTTAGGGTTAGGCTAAGTGTTAGGGTAAGGGAAGGGTTAGGGATAGGTTTAGGGTTAAGGTTGAGGTTAGGGTTAGGGTTAGGTTTAGGGTTAGGATTATGGTTAGGGTTAGGGTAAGGTTTAGGGTTAGGGTTAGGGTTAGGGATTGGGTTAGGGTTAGGGTTTGGGTAAGGATAAATGTTGGGGTTACGGTTTGGGTTATGGTTAGGGTTAGGCTAAGTGTCAGGGTAAGGGTAAGAGTTAGGGTTAGGGTTAAGGTTGAGGTTAGGGTTAGGGTTAGGGTTAGGTTTAGGGTTAGGATTAGGTTTAGGGTAAGGGTTAGGGTTAGGGTTAGGGTTAGGGATAGGGTTAGGGTTAGGGTTTGGGTAAGGATAAGGGTTAAGGTTAGGGTTAGGGTTAGGGTAAGGGTAAGTGTTAGGGTTAGGATTAGGTTTAGGGTTGGGGTTAAGGTTAGGATTAGGGTTAGGGTTTGGGTTAGGGTTTGTTTTAAGGTTTGGGTAAGGGTTAGGCTAGGGTTAGGGTTAAGTTTAGGGTTAGGGTTAGTGTTAGGGTTAGGGATACGGGTTAGGGTTAGGGTTAGGGTTAGTGTAAGGGTTAGGGTTAGGGTAAGTGTTAGGCTTAGGGTTAGGGTTAGGGTTAGGGTAAGGGTTAGTGTTAGCTTTAGGGTTAGGGTAAGGGTAAGTGGTAGAGTTAGGGTTAGGGTTAGGGTAAGTGTTAGGATAAGGGTTAGGGTTAGGGTTAGGTTTAGGGTTGGGGTTAAGTTTAGGGTTAGGGTTAGTGTAAGGATAAGGGTTAGGGTTAGGGATAGAGTTAATGTAAGTGTTAGGGTTAGGGTTAGGGTTAGGATAAGGGTTAGGGTTAGGGTTAGGGATAGGGTAAGTGTAAGGGTTAGGGTTAGGGTTAGGTTTAGAGTTAGGGTAAGGGTTAGGGTTAAGGTTAGGGTTAGGGTTAGGTTTAGGGTTATGGTTATGGTTAGGGTTAGGTTTACCTTTGGGGAAAGCGTAAGGGTTAGTGTTAGGGTTAGGGTTAGGTTTAGGGTTAGAGTTAGGGTTAGGGTTAGGGTAAGGATAAGGGTTGGGGTTAGGGTTAGGGTTTTGTTTAGGATAAGGGTTAGGGTTAAGGTTAGGGTTAGGTTTAGGGTTATGGTTATGGTAAGGGAGGGTTAAGATTAGGTTTAGGGTCAGGGTTATGGTAAGGGTAAGGTTTAGGGTTAGTGTTAGGTTTATGGTTAGGGTTAGGGATTGGGTTAGGGTTAGGGTTTGGGTAAGGATACTGGATAGGGTTAGCTTAGTTTAGGGTTAGAGTTAAGGTTAGGGTTAGGGTGAGGGTAAGGGTAAGGTTTAGGGTTAGGTTTAGGGTTAGGGTTAGGGTAAGTTTTAGGGTTAGGCTTAGGGTTAGGGTAAGGGTAAGTGTTAGGGTTAGGATTAGGTTTAGGGGTGGGGTTAAGGTTAGGGTTAGGGTTAGGGTAAGGGTAAAGGTTAGGGTTAGGTTTAGGGTCAGGTTAAGGGTTAGGGTTAGGGTTAGGGTTATGGTTATGGTTAGGGTTAGGGTAAGGGTATGTGTTCGGGGTAGGGTTAGGGTGAGGGTAAGGGTAAGGTTTAGGGTTAGGTTTAGGGTTAGGGTTTGGTTTAGGGTTAGGGTAAGGGATAGTGTTAGGGTTAGGGTTAAGGTTAGGGTTAAGGTTAGGGTTAGGGTTAGGGATATGGGTTATGGTTAGGGTTATGGTTAGTGTAAAGGTTAGGGTTAGGGTAAGTTTTAGGCTTAGGGTTAGGGTTAGGGTTAGGGTTAGGGTTAGGGTAAGGGTTAGAGTTAGGTTTAGAGTTAGGGTAAGGGTAAGTGGTAGAGTTATGCTTAGGGTTAGAGTAAGTGTTAGGGTAAGGGTTAGGGTTAGGTTTAGGTTTAGGGTTGGGGTTACGTTTAGGGTTAGGGTTAGGGTAAGGATAAGGGTTAGGGTTAGGGTTAGGGTTAGGTTTAATGTAAGTGTTAGGGTTAGGTTATGGTTAGGGTTAGGATAAGGTTTAGGGTTAGGTTTAGGGATAGGGTAAGAGTAAGGGTTAGGGTTAGGGTTAGGGTTAGGGTTAGCGTTAGGTTTAGAGTTAGGGTAAGGGTAAGGGTAAGGGTAAGGGTAACGGTTAGAGTGAGGGTTAGGGTTAGGGGAAGGGTTAGTGTTAGGGTTAGGGTTAGGGTTAGGGTTAAGGTTAGAGTTACGGTTAGGTTTAGGGTTAGGGTAAGGGTAAGTGTTAGGGTTAGGGTTAGGGATAGGGTAAGTGTTAGGTTTAGGGTTAGGGTTAGGGTTAGGGTAAGGGTAAGGGTAAGGGTTAGGTTTATGTTTAGGCTTAGGGTTAAGGTTGAGGTTAGGGTTAGATTTAGGGGTAGGGTAAGTGTTAGGGTTAGGGTTAGGGTAAGGGTTAGGGTAAGGGTGAGGGTTAGGGTTAGGGTAGGGTCAGGGTATGGGTTAGGGTTAGGGTTAAGGTTAAGAATGAGTTTAGGGTTAGGGTTAGAATAAGGGTTAGGGTTAGGGTTAGGGTTAGGTGTTAGGGTTAGTGTTAGGGTTAGGGGTTAGGCTTAGGGTAAGGATTAGGGTAAGGGTTGTGGTTAGGGTTAGGGTTAGTTTAAGGGTTAGGGTTAGGGTTAGGGTTAGGGTAAGGTAAGTGTTAGGGTTAGGGTAAGTGATAGGGTTAGGCTTAGGGTTAGGGTTAGGGTTAGGGTAAGGGTAAGGTTTAGGGTTAGGATTAGGGATAGGGTTAGGGTAATGGTTAGGGTTAGGGTTAGGGTTAGGGATAGGGTAAGGGTAAGGGTTAGGGTTAGGGTTAGGGTTAGGTTTAGGGTTGGGGTTAAGGATAGGTTTAGGGATAGGGTACGTTTAAAGATTAGGGTTAGGGATAGGGTTAGGGTTATGCGTAGGGTTAGGGTTAGGGTTAGGCTAAGGTTATGTGTTAGGGTTAGGGTTAGGATTAGGGTTAGGGTAAGTGTTAGGGTTAGGGTTAGGGTTACGCTTAGGGTTAGGGTAAGGGTAAGGGTTAGGGTTAAAATTAGGGTCAGGGTTAGGGTTAGGTTTAGGTTAGGGCAAGTGTAAGGGTTAGGGTTAGTTTTAGGGTTAGGGTTAGGGTAAGGGTTAGGTTTAGGGTTAGGATTAGGTTTAGGATTAGGATTAGGGTAAGGGTAACGTTTAGGGTTAGGGTTGGTGTTAGGGTAAGGGTTAGGGTTAGGGTTAGGTTAGGGTTAGGGTTAGGGTTAGGGTTAAGGTTAGGGTTAGGGTTAGGTTTAGGGTTAGGGTTAGGGTTAGGGTTAGGGTAAGGGTAAGGGTTAGGGTTAGGGTTAGGGTTAGGGTAAGGGTTAGCCTTAGGTAAAGGTTAGGATTAGGGTTAGGGTTAGGTTTAGGGTTAGGGTTAGGGTCAGGGTTAGGGTAAGGGTTAGGGTTAGGGTTAGGGTTAGAGTTAGATTTAGGGTTGGTTAAGGGTAAGGGTTAGGGTTAGGGTTAGGGTTAGGGTAAGGGTTAGCCTTAGGTTTAAGGTTAGGATTAGGGTAAGGGTTAGGTTTAGGGTTACGGTTAGGGTTAGGGTAAGAGTAAGGGTTAGGGTTAGTGTTAGGATTAGGTTTAGGTTTACGGTTAGGGTTAGGGTTAGATTTGGGGTTAGGGTTAGGGTAAGGGTAAGGGTTACAGTTAGGTTTAGGTTTAGGGTTAGGGTTAGGTTTAGAGTTAGGGTAAGGGTAAGGGTTAGGGTTAGGTTTAGGGTTAGGATAAGGTTTAGGGTTAGGGTTAGTTTAAGGGTAAGGGTTAGGGTTAGGTTTAGGGTTGGGGTTAAGGTTAGGGTTAGCGTTAGGGTAAGGGTAAGTGTTAGGGTTAGGGTTAGGTGCAAGGGTTCGTGTTAGGGTTAGCATTAGGGTAAAATTTAGGGTTAGGGTTAGGGTTAGGGTTAGGGTTAGGGTTATGGTTAGGGTAAGGGTTAGGGTTAGGGTTAGGGTTAGGGTAGGGTTTAGGGTAAGGGTAAGTGTTAGTGTTAGGGTTAGGTTTAGGTTAAGGGTATGGTTTAGGGTTATTTTTAGGGTTAGAGTTAGAGGTTAGGCTTAGGGTTAGGGTGAAGGTGAGGGTTAGGTTTAGGGTTAGGGTTAGGGTAAGGGTAAGGGTTAGGGATAGGTTTAGGGTTAGGGTTAGTGTTAGGTTTCGTGTTAGGGTTAGGGTAAGGGGAAGGGTTAGGGTTATCGTTAGGGTTAAGGTTAGGGTTAGGGTTAGGATTAAGGTTAGGTTTAGGATTAGCGTTAGGATTAGGGTTAGGGTTGGGGTTGGGTTAGAGTTAGGTTTAGGATTAGGGTTAGGGGTTAGGCTTAGGGTTAGGGTTAGGGTAAGGGTTAGGGTTAGGGTTAGGGTTAGTTTAAGGGTTAGGGTTAGGGTTAGGGTAAGGGTAAGGGTTAGGGTTATGATTAGGGTTAGGGTTAGGGTAATGGTTAGGGTTAGGATTAGGGTTAGGGTTAGGGATACGGTAAGGGTAAGGGTTAGGTTTAGGGTTAGGTTTAGGTTTAGGGTTGTGTTTAAGTTTAGGTTTAGGTTTAGGGTAGGTTTAAGGATTAGGGTTAGGGTTAGGGTAGGGTTATGCTTAGCGTTAGGGTTCGGTTAGGGTTAGGGTTAGGGTAACGGAAAGGGTTAGGATTCGGTTTAGGGTAAGGGTAAGGGTTAGGTATATGTTTAGGGTTAAGTTTAGGGTTAGGGTTAGGGTAAGGATAAATGTTAGAGTTAAGGTTAGAGTGAGGGTAAGGGTAACGATTAGGGTTAAGATTAGGGTTAGGGACAGGGTAAGGTTTAGGTAAGGGTTAGGGTTTGGGTTAGGGTTAGGTTTAGGGTTAGGGTTAGGTTGAGGCTTAGGATTAGGGTTAGGGTTAGGGTTAGTCTAAGGGTAAGGGTTAGGTTTAGGGTTAGAGTTAGGTTTAGCGTTAGGGTTAGGTTAAGGGTTAGGGTTAGGGTTAGGGTTAAGGTAAGGGTAAGCGTTAGGGTTAGGGTTAGGATTAGGGTAAGTGTTAGGGTTAGGTTTAGGGTTAGGGTTAGGGTAGTGGTTAGGGTATGGGTAAGTGTTAGTGTTATTGATAGGTTTAGGATAAGGGTAAGGATTAGGGTTAGGGTTAGGGTTAGAGGTTAGGGTTAGGGTTAGGTTTAGGGTGAGGGTTAGGTTTAGGGTTAGGGTTAGGGTAAGGGCAAGGGTTAGGGGTAGGGTTAGGGTTAAGGTTAGGGTTAGGGTTAGGGTTAAGGTTAAGGTCAGGGTTACGGTGAGGGTTAGGGTTAGGGTTAGGGTTAGGGTTAGCGTTAGCTTTAGGGTTAGGGTTAGGGTAAGGGTAAGAGTTAGGGTTAGAGTTAGGGAAAGGGTAAGGTTTAGGGTTAGGTTTAGGGTTAGGGTAAGGATTAGGGTTAGGTTTAGGGTTAGGGTAAAGGTTAGGGTTAGGGTTAGGGTTAGGGTTAAGGTTCGAGTTAGGGTTAGGGTTAGGGTAAGGGTAATGTTTAGGGTTAGTGTTATGGTTACGGTTAGGGTTAGGGGTTAGGGTTAGTGTTAGGTTTAGGGTTAGGTTAAGGATAAGAGTTAGGGTTAGGGATAGGTTTAGGGTTAGGGTTAGGTTATGGTTAGAGTTGGGTAAGGGGTAGGGTTAGGGTTATGTTTATGGTTAAGGTTAGGGTTAGGGTAAGGGTAAGTGTTATGGTTAGAGTTATGGTTAGGGTAAGTGTTAGAGTTAGGGTTAGTGTTAGGGTTAGGGTAAGGGTAAAGGTTAGGGTTAAGGTTAGTGTTAGGGTTAGGGTTAGGGTAAGGGTAAGGTTTAGGGTTAGGTTTAGGGTTAGGGTTAGTCTAAGGGTAAGGGTTAAATTTAGGGTTAGAGTTAGGTTTAGGGTTAGGGTTAGGGTAAGGATAAGGTTTAGAGTTCAGGTTAGGGTTAGGGTTAGGTTTAGGGTTAAGGTTAGGGTGAGGGTAATTGTAAGGGGTAGGGTTAGGTTTAGGGTTAGGTTTAGGGTAAGGGTAAGGGTTAGGGTTAGTGTTACGGTTAGGTTTAGGGTTAAGGTAAGGTTTAGGGTTAGGGTTAGGGTTAGGTTTAGGGTTAAGGTAAGGGTTAGGGTTAGGTTCAGGGTTAGGATTAGGGTTAGGGTTAGGGTATGGGTTAGGGTTAGGGTTAGGGTCAGGGTTAGGATTAGGGTTAGTGTAAGGGTTAGGGTTAGGGTTAGGGTTAGGGTTAAAGTTGAGGTTAGGATTATGTTTAGGGTTAGGGTAAGGGTTAATGTTAGGGTTAGGGTAAGGGTTACGGTTAGGGTTAGGGTTAAGGTAAGGGTAACGGTTAGGGTTAGGGTTAGGATTAGGGTAAGGGTTATGGTTAGGGTTAGGGTAGTGGTTAGGGTATGGGTAAGTGTTAGTGTTAGGGATAGGTTTAGGATAAGGTAAAGGATTAGGGTTAGGTTTAGGGTTAGAGGTTAGGGTTAGGGTTAGGGTGAGGGTTAGGTTTGGGGTTAGGGTTAGGGTAAGGGTAAGGGTTAGGGTTAGGGTTAGGGTTAGTGTTAGGTTTAGGGTTCGCGTTAGGGTAAGGGCAAGGGTTAGGGTTAGGGTTAGGGTTAAGGTTACGGTTAGGGTTAGGGTTAGGGTTAGGATTAAGGTTAGGGTTACGGTTAGGTTTAGGGTTAGGGTAAGGGTTAGGGTTAGTGTTAGGGTAAGGGTTAGGGTTAGGGTTAGTGTTAGGGATAGGGTTAGATTTAGTTTTAGAGGTAGGGTTAGGGGTTAGGCTTAGGGTTAGGGTTAGGATAAGGGTTAGGTTTAGGTTTAGGGTAAATGTTAGGGTTAGGGTAAGGGTAAGGGTAAGGGTTAGAGTTAGGGTTTTGGTTAGGGTTAGGTTTAGGGTTAGGGTTAGGGTAAGGGTAAGGGTTAGGGTTAGGATTAGGGTTAGGGTTAGGGTTACGTTTATTGTTGGGGTGAAGTTTAGATTTAGGGTTAGGGTACGTTTAAGAATTAGGATTACGGTTAGGGTTAGGGTTATGCTTAGGGTTAGGGTTAGGGTTAGGATTAGAGTTAGGTTTAGTGTTACGGTTAGGGTTAGGGTTATGGTAAGGTTATGTGTTAGGGTTAGAGTTAGGGTTAGGGTTATTGTTAGGGTTAGGTTTAGGGTTAGGATTAGGGTTATGGTTAGGGTAAGGGTTAGGGTTAGGGTTAGGGTTAGGCTTAGGGTTAGGATTAGGATTAGGATTAGGCTAAGGGTTAGGGTTAGGGTTAGGGTTAGGATTAAGGTTAGGTTTAGGGTTAGGGTTAGGGTTAGTTTAAGGGTTAGGGTTAGGGTTAGGGTAAGGGTAAGGGTTAGGGTTATGATTAGGGTTAGGGTTAGGGTAATGATTAGGGTTAGGATTAGGATTAGGGTTAGGGTTAGGAATAGGGTAAGGGTAAGGGTTAGGTTTAGGGTTAGGTTTAGGTTTAGGGTTGGGTTTAAGTTTAGGTTTAGGGTTAGGGTACGTTTAAGGATTAGGGTTAGGGTTAGGGTAGGGTTATTCTTAGCATTAGGGTTCGGTTACGGTTAGGGTTAGGGTAACGGTAAGGGTTAGGATTAGGGTTAGGGTAAGGGTAAGGGTTAGGTTTATGGTTAGGGTTAGGTTTAGGGTTAGGGTTAGGGTAAGGATAAATGTTAGAGTTAAGGTTAGAGTGAGGGTAAGGGTAACGATTAGGGTTAAGATTAGGGTTAGGGACAGGGTAAGGTTTAGGTAAGGGTTAGGGTTTGGGTTAGGGTTAGGGTTAGGTTTAGGGTTAGGGTTAGGGTTAGGGTTAGGGTTAGGGTTAGGTTGAGGCTTAGGATTAGGGTTAGGGTATGGGTTAGGGTTAGGGTTAGGGTCAGGGTTAGGCTTAGTGTTAGTGTAAGGGTAAGGGTTAGGGTTAGGGTTAGGGTTAAGTTTGAGGTTAGGATTATGGTTAGGTTTAGGGTAAGGTTTAGGTTTAGGGTTAGGTTAAGGGTTAGGGTTAGGGTTAGGGTTAAGGTAAGGGTAAGGGTTAGGGTTAGGGTTAGGATTAGGGTAAGGGTTAGGGTTAGGTTTAGGGTTAGGGTTAGGGTTGTGGTTAGGGTATGGGTAAGTGTTAGTGTTAGGGATAGGTTTAGGATAAGGGTAAGGATTAGGGTTAGGGTTAGGGTTAGAGGTTAGGGTTAGGGTTAGGTTTAGGGTTAGGGTAATGGTTAGGGTTAGGATTAGGATTAGGGTTAGGGATAGGGTAAGAGTAAGGGTTAGGTTTAGGGTTAGGTTTAGGTTTAGGGTTTGGTTTAAGTTTAGGTTTTCGGTTAGGGTACGTTTAAGGATTAGGGTTAGGGTTAGGGTAGGGTTATGCTTAGCGTTAGGGTTAGGTTAGGGTTAGGGTTAGGGTTAGGGTTAAGATTAGGGTTAGGGTTAGGTTCAGGGTTAGGATTAGGGTTAGGGTTAGGGTTAGGGTTAGGGTAAGGTTATGTGTTAGGGTTAGCGTTAGGGTTACGGTTAGGGTTAGGGTAAGTGTTAGGGTTAGGGTTAGTGTTACGGTTAGGGTTAGGGTAAGGGTAAGGCTTAGGGATTAAGTTAGCGTCAGGGTTAGGATTAGGGTTAGGGTTAGGGTAACGGTAAGGGTTAGGATTAGGGTTAGGGTAAGGGTAAGGTTTAGGTTTATGGTTAGGGTTAGGTTTAGGGTTAGGGTTAGGGAAAGGATAAATGTTAGAGTTAAGGTTAGAGTGAGGGTAAGGGTAACGATTAGGGTTAAGATTAGGGTTAGGGACAGGGTAAGGTTTAGGTAAGGGTTAGGGTTTGGGTTAGGGTTAGGGTTAGGTTTAGGGTTAGGGTTAGGGTTAGGGTTAGGGTTAGGTTGAGGCTTAGGATTAGGGTTAGGGTTAGGGTTAGGGTATGGGTTAAGGTTACGGTTAGGGTCAGGGTTAGGCTTAGTGTTAGTGTAAGGGTAAGGGTTAGGGTTAGGGTTAAGGTTGAGGTTAGGATTATGGTTAGGGTTAGGGTAAGGTTTAGGGTTAGGGTTAGGTTAAGGGTTAGGGTTAGGGTTAGGGTTAAGGTAAGGGTAAGGGTTAGGGTTAGGGTTAGGATTAGGGTAAGGGTTAGGGTTAGGTTTAGGGTTAGGTTTAGGGTAGTGGTTAGGGTATGGGTAAGTGTTAGTGTTATCGATAGGTTTAGGATAAGGTTAAGGATTAGTGTTAGGGTTTTGGTTAGAGGTTAGGGTTAGGGTTAGGTTTAGTGTGAGGGTTAGGTTTAGGGTTAGGGTTAGGGTAAGGGCAAGGGTTAGGGGTAGGGTTAGGGTTAATGTTACGGTTAGGGCTAGGGTTAGGGTTAGGATTAAGGTTAGGGTTACGGTTAGGTTTAGGGTTAGGGTAAGGGTTAGGGTTAGTGTTAGGGTAAGGGTTAGGGTTAGGGTTAGTGTTAGGGATAGGGTTAGATTTAGTTTTAGAGGTAGGGTTAGGGGTTAGGCTTAGGGTTAGGGTTAGGGTAAGGGTTAGGGTTAGGTTTAGGGTAAATGTTAGGGTTAGGGTAAGGGTAAGGGTAAGGGTTAGAGTTAGGGTTTTGGTTAGGGTTAGGTTTAGGGTTAGGGTTAGGGTAAGGGTAAGGGTTAGGGTTAGGATTAAGGTTAGGGTTAGGGTTACGTTTAAGGTTGGGGTGAAGGTTAGGTTTAGGGTTAGGCTACGTTTAAAGATTAGGATTACGGTTAGGGTTAGGGTTATGCTTAGGGTTAGGGTTAGGGTTAGGATTAGAGTTAGGTTTAGTGTTACGGTTAGGGTTAGGGTTATGGTAAGGTTATGTGTTAGGGTTAGAGTTAGGGTTAGGGTTATTGTTAGGGTTAGGGTTAGGTTTAGGGTTAGGATTAGGGTTATGGTTAGGGTAATGGTTAGGGTTAGTGTTAGGGTTAGGGTTAGGCTTAGTGTTAGGGTAAGGGTAAGGGTTACGGTTAGGGTTAGCTTTAGGGTTAAGGTTGAGGTTAGGGTTAGGGTTAGGGTTAGGTTTATGGTTAGGATTAGGATTAGGATTAGGCTAAGGGTTATGTTTATGGTTAGGGTTAGGGTTAGGCTTAGTGTTAGAGTAAGGGTAAGGGCTAGGGTTAGAGTTAGGGTTAGGGTTAAGTTTGAGGTTAGGGTTAGGTTAGGTTAAGGTAAGGGTTAGTGTTAGGGTTAGGGTAAGGGTTAGGGTTAGGGTAAGGGTAAGGTTTAGGGTTAGGGTTAGGGTAAGGATAAGGGTAAGGGTTAGGGTTAGGTGTTAGGGTTAATGTTAGGGTTAGGTTAAGGTTTAGGGATAGTGTTAGGGTTAAGGTTAGGTTTAGGATAAGTGTTAGGGTTATGGTAAGGGTAAGTGTTATTGTTATGGTTAGGGTTCGTGTTAGGGTTAGGGTAAGTGTTAGGGTTAGGGTTAGGGTTAGCGTTAAATTTAGGGTTAGGGTTAGGGTTAAGGTATGGGTAATGTTTAGGGATAGGGTTAGGGTTACGGTTAGGTTTAGGGGTTAGGGTTAGTGTCAGGTTTAGTGTTAGGCTAAGGATAAGAGTTAGGGTTAGGGATAGTGTTAGGGTTATGGTTAGGTTAGGGTTAGCGTTTGGGTAAGGTGTAGGGTTAGGGTTATGGTTATGGTTAAGGTTAGGTTTATGGTTAGGGTAAGGGTAACAGTCATGGTTAGGGTTATTCTTAGGGTAAGTGTTAGAGTTACGGTTATGTTTAGGGTTAGGGTAAGGGTAAGGGTTAGGGTTAAGGTTAGGGTTAGGGTTAGGTTTAGGGTTAGGGTTAGGGTAAGGGTAAGATTTAGAGTAAGGTTTATGGTTAGGGTTAGTCTAAGGGTAAGGGTTAGGTTTAGGGTTAGAGTTAGGTTTAGGGTTAGGGTTAGGGTAAGGATAAGGGTTAGAGTTCAGGTTAGGGTTAGGGTTAGGGTTAGGGTTAGGGTGTGGGTAAGGGTAAGGGTTAGGGTTAGGGTTAGGGTTAGGTTTAGGGTAAGGGTAAGGTTTAAGTTTAGGGTTACGGTTAGGGTTAAGGTTAGGGTTAGGTTTAGGTTCAGGGTTAGCATTAGGGTTAGGGTTAGGGTAAGGGTTAGGGTTAGGGTTAGGGTCAGGATTAGGCTTAGTGTTAGGGTAAGGTTAAGGGTTAGGGTTAGGGTTAGGGGTAGGGTTAGGGTTAAGGTTGAGGTTAGGATTAGGATTAGGGTTAGAGTAAGGGTTAGGGTTAGGTTCGGGTAAGGGTTAGGGTTAGTGTTAGGGTTAGGGTTAGGGTAAGGGTTAGGGTTAGGGTTAGGGTAGTGGTTAGGGTATGGGTAAGTGTTAGTGTTAGGGTTAGGTTTAGGATAAGGGTAAGGATTAGGGTTAGGTTTAGGTTTAGGTTTAGGGTTAAGGTAAGGGTTAGGGTTAGGTTCAGGGTTAGGATTAGGGTTAGGGTTAGGGTTAGGGTTAGGGTTAGGGTTATAGGTTAGGGTTAGTGTTAGGGTTAGGGTTAGGTTTATGGTTAAGGTAAGGGTAAGGGTTAGGGTTAGGGTTAGGATTAGGGTAAGGGTTAGGGTTAGGGTTAGGGTTATAGGTTAGTGTTAGGGTTAGGGTTAGGGTGAGGATTAGGGTTAGGGTTAGGGTTAGGTTTAGGGTTAGGGTTAGTGTTAGGTTTAGGGTTAGGGTTAGGGTAAGGGCAAGGGTTAGGGTTAGGGTTAAGGTTAGGGTTTGGGTTAGGGTTAGGGTTAGGGTTAAAGTTAGAGTTACGGTTAGGTTTAGGGTTAGGGTAAGGGTTAGGGTTAGTGTTAGGGTTACGGTTAGAGTTAGTTTTAGAGTTAGGGTTAGGGGTTAGGCTTAGGTTTAGGGTTAGGGTAAGGGTTAGGGTTAGGATTAGGGTAAGTTTTAGGGTTAGGGTTAGGGGAAGAGTAAGTGTTAGAGTTTGGGTTTTGGTTAGGGTTAGGTTTAGGGTTAGGGTTAGGGTTAGGGTAAGGGTAAGGGTAAGGGTTAGGGTTAGGATTAGGGTTACAGTTAGGGTAATGGTTAGGTTTAGGGTTAGGGTTAGGTTGAGGGTTAGGGATAGGGTAAGGGTAAGGGTTAGGGTTAGGGTTAGGGTTAAGTTTGGGATTAGGGTTAGGGTAAGAGTAAGGGTTAGGGTTAGGGTTAGGGTTAGGGTAAGGTTAGGGTTAGGGTTAGGGATAGGTTTTGGGTTAGGGTTAGGGTAAGGGTTAGGGTTAGGGTAAAGGTTAGGGTTAGGGTTAGATTAGGGTAAGGGTAACTGTTAGGATTTTGGTCAGGGTTAGGGTTGGGGTTAGTGTTAGGGTTAGGGTAAGGGTAAGGGTAAGGGTTAGGGTTAGGGTTAGGGTTATGGTTAGGGCAAGGGTAAGTGTTAGGGTTAGGATTAGGGTTAGCGTTAGGGGTAGGGTAAGGGTAAGGGTTAGCGTTAGGGTTAGGTTTAGGTTTAGGGTTGGGGTTAGGGTTAGGGTTAGGGTTAGGGTTAGTGTAAGGGTTAGGGTTAGGGTTATGGTTAGGGTAAGGGTTAGGGTTAGGGTTAGGGTTAGGGATAGGGGTTAGAGTTAGGGTTAGGGGTAGTGTAAGGGTTATGGTTAGGGTTATGGTTAGAGTAAGGGTTAGGGTTAGGGTTAGGGTTAGGGCAAGGGTAAGTGTTAGGGTTAGGATTATGTTTAGCGTTAGGGGTAGGGTAAGGGTAAGGGTTAGCGTTAGGGTTAGGTTTAGGTTTAGGGTTGGGGTTAGGGTTAGGGTTAGGGTTAGGGTTAGGGTAAAGTTTAGGGTTAGGGTAAGGGTTAGGGTTAGGGTTAGGATTAGGTTTAGGGTTAGGGTTAGGGTTAGGATTAGGGTTAGGTTTAGGCTTAGGGTAAGGATTAGTGTTAGGGTTAGGGTTGGGGTTAGGTTTAGAGTTAATGTAAGGGGAAGGGTTAGGGTTAGGATTACTGTTAGGGTTAGGATTAGGGTTAGGGTTAGGCTTAGGGTACGGACTAGTGTTAGGGTTAGGGTTGGGGTTAGGGTAATGGTTAGGGTTAGGGTTAGGGTTAGGGTTAGGGTTAGGATAAGGGTTAGGTTTAGGGTTAGGGTAAGCGTAATGGTTAGGATTAGGGTTAGGGTTAAATTTAGGGTTAGGGTTAGGGTTAGGGTTAGGATTAGGGTTAGCATTAAGTTTAGGGTTAGGGTTAGGGTTGGGGTTAGGGTAATGGTTAGGGTTAGGGTTAGGTTTAGGATAAGGGTTAGGTTTAGGGTTAGGGAAAGGGTAAGGGTTAGGATTAGGGTTAGGGTTAAGTTTAGGGTTAGGGTTAGGGTTAGGGTTAGGGTTAGGGTTAGGATTAGGGTTAGGTTTAGACTTAGGTTAAGGATTAGTGTTAGGGTTAGGGTTGAGGTTAGGTTTAGAGTTAATGTAAGGGGAAGGGTTAGGGTTAGGATTAGTGTTAGGGTTAGGATTAGGGTTAGGGTTAGGCTTAGGGTACGGACTAGTGTTAGGGTTAGGGTTGGGTTTAGGGTTAGGGTTAGGGTAAGGGTTAGGGTTAGGGATAGGTTTAGGGGTTAGGGTAAGGGTTAGGGTTAGATTTAGGGTTAGGGTAAGGGCACGGATTAGGTTTAGGGTTTGGTTTGGGGTTAGGTTTAGGGTAACAGTAAGGGTTAGGGTTAGGGATAGGGTTAGGGTTAGGCTAAGGGTTAGATTTAGGGTTAGGGTAAGGGCTAGGGTTAGGGTTAGGGTTAGGTTAAGACTAAGGGTTAGATTTAAGGTTAGGGTTAGGGTTAGGGTTAGGGTAAGGGTAAAGGTTAGGGTTAGGTTTAGGGTTAGGGTAAGGGTTAAGTTTAGGGGTTTTCGTTAGGGTTAGGGTTAGGATAAGTGTTAGGTTTAGGGTTAGGTTTAGGGTAAAAGTTAGTGTGAGGGTTAGTGTTACGGTTAGGCTAAGGTGTTTGGTTTAAGGTTAGGGTTAGAGTAAGGGTAAGGGTAGGGGTTAGGGTTAGGGTTAGGTTTAGGGTTAGGGTTAGGGTTAGGACAAGGGTAAGGCTTTGGGTTAAGGTTAGGTTTAGGTTTAGATTTAGCGTTAGGGCAAGGATTAGGGTTAGGGTAACAGTTAGGATTAGGGTTAGGGTTAGGTTAGGGGTTAAGGTTAGGGTAAGAGTAAGGGTTAGGGTTAGGTTTAGGGTTGGGGTTAGGGTTAGGGTGAGGCTAAGGATAAGGGTTACGGTTCGGGTTAGGGTTAGGGTAAGGGTTAGGGATAGGGTTAGGGTTAGGGTGAGCGTTAGGGTATGGGTTAGGTTTAGGGGTTAGGTTTAGGGTTAGGGTTAGTGTGAGGGTAAGGGTTAGAGTAAGGGTTAGGTTTAGTGTTAGAATTAGTGTTAGGGTTAGGGTAAGGGTAAGGTTAGGGTTAGGGTTAGTGTTAGGTTTAGGGTTAGGGTTAGGGACAGCCTAAGGGTAAGTGTTAGGATTAGGGGTTAGGGTTTGGTTTAGGGTTAGGTTTAGGATTAGCGGTTAGTGTTAGGCTTAGGGTTAGGGTTAAGATAAGGGTTAGGGTTAGGATTAGGGTAAGGTAATTTTTAGGGTTGGGGTTAGGGTTAGGATTAGGGTTAGGGTTAGGGTAAGGGTTAGGGTTAGGGTAAGGGTTAGGTTTAGGTTTAGGATTAGGTTTAGGGTTAGGGTAAGTGTTAGGGTTAGGGTTAGTGTTAGGGATAGGATAAGGGTAAGAGTTAGGGTTAGGGGTTAGGTTTAGGGTTACCGTTAGGTTTAGGGTTAGGGTTAGAGTAAGGGTAAGGGTGAGGGTTAGGGTTAGGGTTAGTGTTAGCGTTAGGGTTAGGTTTAGGGTTAAGGTTAGGGTTAGGGTTAGGGAAAGGGTTAGGTTTAGGTTTAGGGTTAGGTTTAGGGTAATGATTAGGGTTAGGGTTAGGGTTAGGTTAAGGTTTGGGGTTAGGGGTTAAGGTTAGGGTTAGGGTTAGGGTGAGGGTGACGGTTAGGATTAGGGTTATGGTTAGGGTTAGAGTTAGGGTTAGGGTTAGGGTAAGGGTAAGGGTTAGGGTTAGGTTTAGGGTAAGGGTAAGGGTTAGGGTTAAGGGTTAGGGTTAGGGTTAGGTTTAGGTTTAAGGTTAAGTTTAGAGTAAGGGTAAGGGTGAGGTTTAGGGTTAGGGAAAGGATTAGGTTTAGGGTTAAGGTTAGGTTTAGGAAAGGGTTAGGTTTAGGGTTAGGGTTAGGGTTAGGGTTAGGGCAAGGATTAGTGTTAGGGTTAGGGTAAGGGTTAGGGTTAGGGTTAGGGTTAGGCTTAGCATTAAGTTTAGGGTTAGGGTTAGGGTAAGGGTAAGGGTTTGGTTTAGGGTTAGGGTTAGGGTTAGTGTAACGATTAGGTTTCGGTTTCGGTTTAGGGTTAGCATTAAGGTTAGGCTTAGGGTTAGGGTAAGGGTAAGGGTTAGATTTAGGGTTAGAGTTAGGTTAAGTGTTATGTTTAAGGTTAGGGTTAGGGTTAGGGGTTAGAGTTAGGGTTACGGTTAGGGTTAGTGTAAGGGTAAGGGTTAGGGTTTGGGTTAGGTTTAGAGTAAGGGTAAATGTTAGGATAGGATTAGTGTAGGGTTAGGGATAGGGTTAGGGTAGGGTTAAGGATAGGGTTAGGGTAAGGGTTAGGTTGCGGGTAAGGGTTAGGGTTAAGTTTAGGGTTAGGGTTAGGGTAAGGTAAGGGTTATGGTTAGGTTTAGGCTCAGGGTTAGGGTTAGGGTAAGGGTTAGGGTTAGGGTTAGAGTTAGGGTAAGGATTAAGGTTAGGGTTAGGGCTAGGGTAAGGGTTAGGGTTAGGGTTAGGGTTAGAATTAATGTTAGGGTTAGGGTTAGGGTAAGAATAAGGTTTAGGTTTAGGGTTAGGTTTAGGGTAAGGGTAAGGGTTAGGGTTAGGGTTAGGTTTAGGTTTAGGGTAAGAGTTAGGGTTAGGGTTAGGGTTAGGTTTAGGTTTAGGCTTAGGGTAAGGGTAAGGGTTAGGGTTCGGTTTAGGTTCAGGGTTAGTTTTAGGGTAAGGGTAGGGTTAGGGTTTGTGGTAGGGTTAGGGTTAAGTTTAGGGTTAGGGTTAGGGTAAGGGTGAGGGTTATTGTTAGGGTTAGGGGTCAGGGTTAGGGTTAGGTTTAGGTTTAGGATAAGGGTAAGGTTTAGCGTTAGAGTTAGGTTTCGGGTTAGGGTTAGGGTTAGGGTTAGGGTTAGTGTTGAGGTTAGCGTTAGGCTTAGGGTAAGGCTTACGGTTAGATTTAGGGTTAGGGTTAGAGGTAGGGTTAGGGTTAGGTTAAGGGTAAGGGTTAGGGTAAGGGATAGGGTTAGGGTTAGGGTTAGGTTTGGGGTTAAGGTTAGGGTTAGGGTAAGTGTAAGTGTTAGGGTTAGGGTTAGGGTTAGGGTTAGGTTTAAGGTTAGGGTTAGGGGAAGGGGAAGGGTTAGGATTTGGGTTAGGGTTCGGGTTAACGTTAGGGTTAGGGTTAGGGTTAGGGATAGGATTAGGGTTAAAGGTAAGGCTTAGGGTTAGGGTTAGTGTTAGGGTTAGGTTTAAGGTTAGGGTTAGGTTAAGGGTAAGGGTCAGGGTTAGGGTTAGGTTTAGGGTAAATGTTAGGGTTAGGGTTAGGATTAGGGAGAGGTTAAGGATTAGGGTTAGGGTTAGGTTTAGTGTTAGGGTAAGGATTAGGGTTAGGTTTAGGGTTAGGGTAAGTGTGAGGGTTAGGGTTAGGGTTAGATTTAGGGTTAGGGTAAGTGTAAGGGTTAGGGTTAGGGTTAGTGTTAGGTTTAAGGTAAGGGTTAGGGTTAGGGTTAGGGTAAGGGTTGGGTAAGGGGTTAAGGTTAGGGTGAGGGTAAGGGTTAGGATTAGGGTTATGGTTATGGTTAGAGTTAGGGTTAGGGTTAGGGTAAGGGTAAGGGTTAGGGTTAGGTTTATGGTAAGGGTAAGGGTTAGGGTTAGGGGTTAGAGTTAGGGTTAGGTTTAGGTTTAGGGTTAAGTTTAGAGTAAGGGTAAGGGTGAGTTTTAGGTTTAGGGTTAGGGTTAGGTTTAGGGTTAAGGTTAGGTTTAGGGAAAGGGTTACGGTTAGGTTTAGGGTTAGGGTTAGGGTTAGGGCAAGGATTAGGGTTAGGGTTAGGGTAAGGGTTAGGGTTAGGGTTAGGGTTAGCATTAAGTTTAGGTTTAGGGTTAGGGTAAGTGTAAGGGTTAGGTTTAGAGTTAGGGTTAGGGTTAGGGTAAGGATTAGGTTTCGGTTTAGGGTTAGGGTTAGCATTAAGGTTAGGCTGAGGGTTAGGGTAAGGGTAAGGGTTAGATTTAGGGTTAGGTTTAGGGTTAGGGTAAGTGTTATGTTTAAGGTTAGGGTTAGGGTTAGTGGTTAGAGTTACGGTTAGGGTTAGGGTTAGTGTAAGGGTAAGGGATAGGTTTACGGTTAGGGTTAGGGTTAGAGTAAGGGTAAAGGTAAGTATAGGGTTAGTGTAGGGTTAGGGATAGGGTTAGGGTTAGGGTAAGGGTTAGGGTTCTGGTTAGGGTTAGGGTTAATGTTAGGGTTAGGGTAAGGTTTAGGTTTCGGGTGAGGGTTAGGGTTAGGTTTAGGGTTAGGGTTAGGGTTAGGGTAAGGGTAAGAGTTATGGTTAGGTTTAGGCTCAGGGTTAGGGTTAGGGTAAGGGTTAGGGTTAGGGTTAGGGGTCAGGTTTAGGGTTAAGGTTAGGTTTAGGATAAGGGTAAGGTTTAGCGTTAGAGTTAGGTTTGGGGTTAGGGTTAGGGTTAGGGTTAGGGTTAGTGTTGAGGTTAGGTTTAGGTTTAGGGTTAGGGTAAGGGTTAGGGTTAGGGTTAGGGTAAGGCTTATGGTTAGATTTAGGGTTAGGGTTAGAGGTAGGGTTAGGGTTAGGTTAAGGGTAAGGGTTAGGGTAAGGGATACGGTTAGTGGTTAGGGTTAGTGTTAGGATTAGGGTAAGGGTTAGGTTAGGGTTAGGGTTAGGGTTAGGGTTAGGTTTGGGGTTAAGGTTAGTGTTAGGGTAAGTTAAGAGTTAGGGTTAGGGTTAGGGTTAGGTTTAAGGTTAGGGTTAGGGGAAGAGGAAGGGTTAGGATTTGGGTTAGGGTTAGGGTTAAGGTTAGAGTTAGGGTTAGGGTTAGGGATAGTGTTAGGGTTAAAGGTAAGGCTTAGGGTTAGGGTTAGTGTTAGGGTTAGGTTTAAGGTTAGGGTTAGGGTAAGGGTAAGGGTCAGTGTTAGGGTTAGGTTTAGGGTAAATGTTAGCGTTAGGGTTAGGGTTAGGGTTAGGGAGAGGGTAAGGATTAGGGTTAGGGTTAGGATAAGTGTAAGGGTTAGCGTTAGTGTTAGGTTTAGGGTAAGGGTTAGGTTCAGGGTTAGGGTTAGGGTTAGGTTTGGGGTTAGGGTTAGGGTAAGAGTAAGGGTTAGGATTAGGGTTAGGGTTTAGGGTTAGGGTCAGGGTTAGTTTTAGGGTTAGGGTAAGGGGAAGGTTTAGGGTTAGGGTTCGGGTTAGGAGTAGGTTAAGGGTTAGGGTTACGGCAAGGGTAAGGGTTAGGGTTAGGTTTAGCGTTGGGTTTAGGGTTAGCGTTAGGGCTAGGGCAAGGGTTAGGGTTAGGGTTAGGGTTAGGGTAAGGGTTAGGGTTAGGGTTAGGGTTAGTGTGAGCGTTAGGGTTAGGGTTAGGGTTAGGTGTTAGGGTTAGGGTTAGTGTAAGGATTAGGGTTAGGTTTAGGGTAAGGGTTACGGTTAGGGTTAGGGTTAAGGTAAGGCTAAGCTTTAGAGTTTGGGTTAGGGTTAGTGTAAGGGTTAGGGTTAGGATTAGGGTTAGGGTGAGCATTAGGGTTAGGGTTACGGTTAGGGGTTAGGGTTAGTGTTAGGGTTAGGGTAAGGGTTACGGTTAGGATAAGGCTAAGGGTTAGAGTTAGGTTAGGTTTAGTTTTAGGGTTAGGGGTTGGGGTAGCGTTAGGGTTAGGGTAAGAGTAAGGGTTAGGTTTAGGGTTAAGTTTAGGATAAGGGTAAGGGTTAGGATTAGGGTTAGGGTTAAGGTTAGCGTTAGTGTTAGGGTTAGGGGTAGGGTTAGGGTAAGGGTAAGGGTTAGGGTTAGGATTAGTGGTAGGGTGAAGGTTAGGCTTAGGGTTAGGGTTAGGCTAAGGGTTAGGGTTAGGTTTAGTGTAAGGGTTAGGTTTAGGGTTAGGGTTAGGTTTAGAGGTAGGGTTAGGGTTAGGGTAAGGGTAAGAGTTAGGGTTAGGGTTAGTGTTAGGGTAATGGTTAGGGTTAGGGGTTAGGGTTAGGTTAGGGTTAGGGTAAGGCTTAGTGTTAGGGTTAGGGTAAGGGTTAGTGTTAGGGTTAGGGTAAAAGTTAGGGTTAGGGTTAGGTTTAGGTTTAGGGTTAGGGTTAGGGTTAGGGTTAGGGTAATGGTTATGGTTAGGGTTAGGGTTAGGTTTAGGGTTAGGGTTAGGGTTAGGGTTAGGGTTAGGGTAATGGTTAGGGTTAGGGTTAGGGTTAGGTTTAGGGTTAGGGTTAGGGTAAGGGTATGGGTTAGTGTTAGGTTTAGGTTCAGGGTTAGGGTTAAGGTAAGGGTTAGGGTTAGTGTTAGGATTAGGGGTTAGGGTTAGTGTTAGGGTTAGGGTTTGGGTAAGGGTTAGGATTAGGGTTAGGGTTAAGACTAGGGTTAGGGTTAGGATAATGGTTAGGGTTAGGGTTAGGATTAGGATTAGGGTTAGTGTTAGGGTAAGGGTTAGGGCTAGGGTTAGAGTGAGGGGTAGCATTAAGGTTAGGGTTAGGATTAGGGTAAGAGTAAGTGTTAGGGTTAGGGTTACTGTTAGGTTTAGGGTCAGGGTAAGTGTTAGCGGTTAGGGTTAGGGTTAGGGTGAGGGTAAGTTTTAGGGTTAGGGTTAGGGTTATGATTGGTGGTTAGTGTTAGGCTTAGGGATAGGGTTAGGGTAAGGGTTAGGGTTAGGGTGAGGATAAGGATAAGTGTTAGGTTTAGGGTTAGGATAGGGTTAGGGTTAGGGTTAGGATTAGGGTTACGGTTAGCGGTTAGGGTTAGGTTTAGGGTTAGGGTTAGGGTAAGGGTTAGGGTTTGGGTTAGGATAAGGTTAAGTGTTAGGTTTAGGGTTAGGGTTAGGGTTAGGATAAGGGTTAGTGTTAGAGTTAGGGTTAGAGTTATGGTTAGGGTGAGGGTTAGGGTTATGGTTAGGGTTAGGGTTAAGGTTAGGGTTAGGGTAAGGGTTAGGTTTCGGCTGAGGGTTAGGGTTACGTTTAGGGTTAGGGTTATGGTTAGGTTTAGGCTCAGGGTTAGGGTTAGGGTAAGGGTTAGGTTTAGGGTTAGAGTTATGGTAAGGATTAAGGTTAGGGTTAGGGTTAGGGTAAGGGTTAGGGTTAGGGTTAGGGTTAGAATTAATGTTAGGGTTAGGGTTAGGGTAAGAATAAGGTTTAGGTTTAGGGTTAGGTTTAGGGTAAGGGTAAAGGTTAGGGTTAGGGTTAGGTTTCGGGTTAGGGTAAGAGTTACGGTTAGGGTTAGGGTTAGGTTTAGGTTTAGGCTTAGGGTAAGGGTAAGGGTTAGGGTTAGGTTAGGTTAGGGTTAGGGTTAGGGTTAGGGTAAGGGTATGGGTTAGTGTTAGGTTTAGGTTCAGGGTTAGGGTTAGGGTAAGGGTTAGGGTTAGGGTTAGGATTAGGGGTTAGGGTTAGTGTTAGGGTTAGGGTTTGGGTAAGGGTTAGGATTAGGGTTAGAGTTAAGACTAGGGTTAGGGTTAGGGTTAGGGTTAGGATAATGGTTAGGGTTAGGGTTAGGATTAGGATTAGGGTTAGTGTTAGGGTAAGGGTTAGGGCTAGGGTTAGGGTGAGGGGTAGCATTAAGGTTAGGGTTAGGATTAGGGTAAGAGTAAGTGGTAGGGTTAGGGTTACTGTTAGGTTTAGGGTCAGGGTAAGGGTTAGCGGTTAGGGTTAGGGTTAGGGTGAGGGTAAGGGTTAGGGTTAGGGTTAGGGTTATGATTGGCGGTTAGTGTTAGGCTTAGGGATAGGGTTAGGGTAAGGGTTAGGGTTAGGGTGAGGATAAGGATAAGTGTTAGGTTTAGGGTTAGGATAGGGTTAGGGTTAGGGTTAGGGTTACGGTTAGCGGTTAGGGTTAGGCTTAGGGTTAGGGTTAGGGTAAGGGTTAGGGTTTGGGTTAGGGTAAGGTTAAGTGTTAGGTTTAGGGTTAGGTTTAGGGTTAGGATAAGGGTTAGTGTTAGAGTTAGGGTTAGCGTTAGGGTTAGGGTAAGGGTTAGGGTTATGGTTAGGGTTAGGGTTAAGGTTAGGGTTAGGGTAAGGGTTAGGTTTCGGGTGAGGGTTAGGGTTAAGTTTAGGGTTAGGGTTATGGTTAGGTTTAGGCTCAGGGTTAGGGTTAGGGTAAGGGTTAGGTTTAGGGTTAGAGTTATGGTAAGGATTAAGGTTAGGGTTAGGGCTAGGGTAAGGGTTAGGGTTAGGGTTAGGGTTAGAATTAATGTTAGGGTTAAGGTTAGGGTAAGAATAAGGTTTAGGTTTAGGGTTAGGTTTAGGGTAAGGGTAAAGGTTAGGGTTAGGGTTAGGTTTAGGGTTAGGGTAAGAGTTAGGGTTAGGGTTAGGGTTAGGTTTAGGTTTAGGCTTAGGGTAAGGGTAAGGGTTAGGGTTAGGTTAGGTTTAGGTTCAGGGTTAGGTTTAGGGTAAGGGTAGGGTTAGGGTTAGTGGTAGGTTTAGGGTTAAGTTTAGGGTTAGGGTTAGGGTAAGGGTGAGGGTTAGGGTTAGGGTTAGGGGTCAGGGTTAGGGTTAGGGTTAGGTTTAGGATAAGGTTAAGGTTTAGCGTTAGAGTTAGGTTTCGGGTTAGGGTCAGGGTTAGGGTTAGGGTTAGGGTTAGGTTTGAGGTTAGGGTTAAGGTTAGGGTTAGGCTAAGGGTTAGGGTTAGGGTTAGGGTAAGGCTTACGGTTAGATTTAGGGTTAGGGTTAGAGGTAGGGTTAGGGTTAGGTTAAGGGTAAGGGTTAGGGTAAGGAATAGGGTTAGGGTTAGGGTTAGGTTTGGGGTTAAGGTTAGGGTTAGGGTAAGTGTAAGGGTTAGGGTTAGGGTTACGTTTAGGATAAGGGTAAGGTTTAGGGTTAGAGTTATTTTTGGGGTTAGGGTTAGTGTTAGGGTTAGGGTAAGGGTTAGTGTTGAGGTTAGGGTTAGGGTTAGGTTTAGGCTAAGGGTTAGGGTTATGGTTAGGGTAAGGCTTACGGTTAGATTTGGGGTTAGGGTTAGAGGTAGGGTTAGGTTTAGGTTAAGGGTAAGGGTTAGGGTAAGGGTTAGGGTTAATGGTTAGGGTTAGGGTTAGGATTAGGGTAAGAGTTAGGTTAGGGTTAGGGTTAGGGTTACGGTTAGGTTTGGGGTTAAGTTTAGGGTTAGGGTAAGTGTAAGGGTTAGGGTTAGGGTTAGGGTTAGGTTTAAGGTTAGGGTTAGGGGAAGGGGAAGGGTTAGGATTTAGGTTAGGTTTAGGGTTAAGGTTAGGGTTAGGGTTATTGTTAGGGATAAGGTTAGGGTTAAAGGTAAGGCTTAGGGTTAGGGTTAGTGTTAGGGTTAGGGTAAGGTTAAGGGTCAGGGTTAGGGTTAGGTTTAGGGTAAATGTTAGGGTTAGGGTTCGGGTTTGGGAGAGGGTAAGGATTAGGGTTAGGGTTAGGTTTAGGGTTAGGATAAGGATTAGGGTTAGGTTTAGGGTTAGGGTAAGGGTGAGGGTTAGGGTTAGGGTTAGATTTAGGGTTAGGGTAAGTGTAAGGGTTAGGGCTAGGGTTAGAGTTAGGTTTAAGGTAAGGGTCAGGGTTAGGGTAAGGGTTAGGGTAAGGGTTGGGGTAAGCGGTTAAGGTTAGGGTGAGGGTAAGGGTTAGGATTAGGGTTATGGTTAGGGTTAGAGTTAGGGTTAGGGTTAGGGTAAGGGTAAGGGTTAGGGTTAGGTTTCTGGTAAGGGTAAGGGTTAGGGTTAGGGGTTAGAGTTAGGGTTAGGTTTAGGTTTAGGGTTAAGTTTAGAATAAGGGTAAGGGTGAGGTTTAGGGTTAGGGTTAGGGTTAGGGTTAGGGTTAAGGTTAGGTTTAGGGAAAGGGTTAGGGTTAGGTTTAGGGTTAAGGTTAGGGTTAGGGCAAGGGTTAGGGTTAGGGTTAGGGTAAGGGTTAGGGTTAGGGTTAGGGTTAGGGTTAGGGTTAGCATTAAGTTTAGGTTTAGGGTTACCGTAAGTGTAAGGGTTAGGTTTAGGGTTAGGGTTAGGGTAAGGATTAGGTTTCGGTTTAGGGTTAGGGTTAGTATTAAGGTTAGGCTGAGGGTTAGGTTAAGGGTAAGGGTTAGATTTAGGGTTAGGGTAAGTGTTATGTTTAACGTTAGGGTTAGGATTAGGAGTTAGAGTTAGGGTTAGGGTTAGGGTTAGTGTAAGGGTAAGGGTTAGCGTTAGGGTTAGGGTTAGAATTAGAGTAAGGGTAAAGGTGAGGATAGGGTTAGTGAAGGGTTAGGGATAGGGTTAGGTTTAGGGGAAGGGTTAGGGTTATGGTTAGGGTTAGGGTTAAGGTTAGGGTTAGGGTAAGGGTTAGGTTTCGGGTGAGGGTTAGGGTTAGGTTTAGGGTTAGGGTTAGGGTAAGGGTAAGAGTTATGGTTAGGTTTAGGCTCAGGTTTAGGGTAGGGTTAGGGTTAGGGTGAGGGTTAGGTTTCGGGTTAGGGTTAGGGGTCAGGGTTACGGTTAGGGTTAGGTTTAGGATAAGGGTAAGGTTTAGCGTTAGAGTTAGGTTTGGGGTTAGGGTTAGGGTTAGGGTTAGGGATAGTGTTGTGGTTAGGGTTAGGTTTAGGGTTAGGGTAAGGGTTAGGGTTAGTGGTTTGGGTTAGGGTTAGGATTAGGGTAAGGGTTGGGTTAGGGTTAAGGTTAGGGTTAGGGTTAGGGTTAGGTTTGGGGATAAGGTTAGTGTTAGGGTAAGTTAAGGGTTCGGTTTAGGGTTAGGGTTAGGTTTAAGGTTAGGGTTAGGGTAAGGGGACGGGTTAGGATTTGGATTAGGGTTAGGTTTAGGGTTGGGGTTAGGGGTAGGGGTAGGGGTAGGGTAAGGGTTAGGGTTAGGGTTAGGGTTAGGGTAAGGGTTAGGGTTAGCTTTAGGGTTAGGGTGAGCGTTAGGGTTAGGGTTAGGGTTAGGTGTTAGGGTTAGGGTTAGGGTAAGGGTTAGGGTTAGGTTTAGGGTAAGGGTTACGGTTAGGGTTAGGGTTAAGGTAAGGCTAAGCGTTAGAGTTTGGGTTAGGGTAAGGGTTAGGGTTAGGATTAGGGTTAGGGTGAGCGTTAGGGTTAGGGTTACGGTTAGGGGTTAGGGTTAGTGTTAGGGTTGGGGTAAGGGTTAGGGTTAGGGTTAGGGTTAAGTTTAGGGTAAGTCTAAGGGTTAGAGTTAGGGTAAGGATAAGGGTTAGGGTTAGGGTTAGGGTTAGGGTAAGGCTAAGGGTTAGAGTTAGGGTTAGGTTTAGGGTGAGCGTTAGGCATTGGGGTAGCGTTAGGGTTAGGGTAAGAGTAAGGGTTAGGTTTAGGGTTAAGGTTAGGATAGGGGTAAGGGTTAGGGTTAGGGTTAGTGTTAGGGTAATGGTTAGGGTTAGGGTTATGGTTTGGGTAAGGGTTAGGGTTAGTGTTAGGGTTAAGTTTATGGATAGGGTTAGGGTTAGGATTAGGGTAATGGTTAGGGTTAGGGTTAGCATTAAGTTTAGGGTTAGAATTAGGGTAAGGGTAAGGGTTAGGGTTAGGGTTACTGTTAGGTTTAGGGTCAGGGTAAGGGTCAGGGTTAGGGGTTAGGGTTAGGATTGGCGGTTAGAGATAGGCTTAGGGATAGCGTTAGGGTAAGGGTTAGGGTTAGGGTTAGGATAAGGATAACTGTTAGGGTTAGGGTTAGGATAGGGTTAGGGTAAGGGTTAGGGTTAGGGTTAGGGTTAGGTTTAGGTGTAGGGTTAGGTTTTGGGTTAGGGTTAGGATTAGCGGTTAGGGTTAGGCTTAGGGTTAGGGTTAGGGTAAGGGTTAGGGTTAGGGTTAGGTTAAGGTTAAGTGTTAGGTTTAGGGTTAAGGTTAGGGTTAGGATAAGGGTTAGTGTTAGATTTAGGGTTAGGGTTAGGGTTAGGGTTAGGTTTAGGGTTAGGTTTAGGGTTAGGGTAAGTATTAGGGTTAGGGATAGGATAAGGGTAAGGGTTAGGGTTAGGGCTTAGGTTTGGTGTTAGGGTTATGGTTAGGTTTAGGGTTAGGGTTAGAGTAAGGGTAAGGGTGAAGGTTAGGGTTAGGGTTAGTGTTAGGGTTAGGTTTAAAGTTAAGGTTAGGGTTAGGGAAATTTTAGGGTTAGGGTTAGGTTGAGGGTTAGGGTAAGAATTAGGGTTAGGGTTAGAGTAAGGGTTAGGGTTAGGGTTAGGGGAAGGGGAAGGGTTAGGATTTGGGTTAGGGTTGGTAAGGTTACGGTTAGGGTTAGGGTTAGGGATAGGGTTAGGGTTAAAGATAAGGCTTAGGGTTAGGGTTAGTGTTAGGGTCAGGTTGAAGGTTAGGGTTAGGGTAAGGGTAAGGGTCAGGGTTAGGGTTAGGTTAAGGGTAAATATTAGGGTTAGGGTTAGGGTTAGGGAGAGGGTAAGGATTAGGCTTAGGGTTAGGTTTAGGGTTAGGGTAAGGATTAGGGTTAGGTTTAGGGTTAGGGTAAGGGTTAGGGTTAGGGTTAGGGTTAGATTTAGGGTTAGGGTAAGTGTAAGGGTTAGGGTTAGGGTTAATGTTAGGTTTAAGGTAAGGGTTAGGGTTAGGGTTAGGGTAAGGGTTGGGGTAAGGGGTTAAGTTTAGGGTGAGGGTAAGGGTTAGGATAAGGGTTATGGTTAGGGTTACAGTTAGGCTTAGGGTTAGGGTAAGTGTAAGGGTTAGGGTTAGGTTTAGGGTAAGGGTAAGGGTTAGGGTTAGGGGTTAGAGTTAGGGTTAGGTTTAGGTTTAGGGTTAAGTTTAGAGTAAGGGTAAGGGTGAGGTTTAGGGTTAGGGTTAGGGTAAGGATTAGGGTTAGGTTTAGGGTTAGGGTTAGGGTAAGGGTTAGGGTTAGGGTTAGGGTTAGGTTTAGGGTTAGG
The DNA here is from genome assembly GCA_024803745.1 of Megascapheus bottae. Classification (NCBI taxonomy): domain Eukaryota; kingdom Metazoa; phylum Chordata; class Mammalia; order Rodentia; family Geomyidae; genus Megascapheus; species Megascapheus bottae. The sequence continues at coordinate 570,423 of JANJXV010000399.1, read as the reverse complement.
GTTAGGTTTAACATTAAGGTTAGGGTTAGGGTTAGGGTAAGGGTAACGGTTAGGTTTAGGGTTAAGGTTAGGTTTAGGGTTAGGGTTAGGGTTAGTGATAGGGTTAGGGTTAAAGATAAGGCTTAGGGTTAGGGTTAGTGTTAGGGTCAGGTTTAAGGTTAGGGTTAGGGTAAGGGTAAGGGTCAGGGTTAGGGTTAGGTTAAGGGTAAATATTAGGGTTAGGGTTAGGGTTAGGGAGAGCGTAAGGATTAGGCTTAGGGTTAGGTTTAGGGTTAGGGTAAGGATTAGGGTTAGTTTTAGGGTTAGGGTAAGGGTTAGGGTTAGGGTTAGGGTTAGATTTAGGGTTAGGGTAAGTGTAAGGGTTAGGGTTAGGGTTAATGTTAGGTTTAAGGTAAGGGTTAGGGTTAGGGTTAGGGTTAGGGTAAGGGTTGGGGTAAGGGGTTAAGTTTAGGGTGAGGGTAAGGGTTAGGATTAGGGTTATGGTTAGGGTTAGAGTTAGGCTTAGGGTTAGGGTAAGTGTAAGGGTTAGGGTTAGGTTTAGGGTAAGGGTAAGGGTTAGGGTTAGGCGTTAGAGTTAGGGTTAGGTTTAGGTTTAGGGTTAAGTTTAGAGTAAGGGTAAGGGTGAGGTTTAGGGTTAGGGTTAGGGTAAGGATTAGGGTTAGGTTTAGGGTTAGGGTTAGGGTAAGGGTTAGGGTTAGGGTTAGGGTTAGGTTTAGGGTTAGGGTTAGGTTTAACATTAAGGTTAGGGTTAGGGTTAGGGTAAGGGTAACGGTTAGGTTTAGGGTTAAGGTTAGGTTTAGGGTTAGGGTTAGGGTTAGGGTTACGGTTAGGTTTCGGTTTAGGGTTAGGGTTAGCATTAATGTTAGGCAGAGGGTTAGGGTAAGGGTAAGTGTTAGATTTAGGGTTAGGGTTAGGGTAAGTGTTATGTTTAAGGTTAGTGTTAGGGTTAGGGGTTAGAGTTAGGGTTAGGGTTAGGGTTAGTGTAAGGGTAAGGGTTAGGGTTAGGGTTAGGGTTAGAGTAAGGGTAAAGTTTAGGATAGCGTTAGTGTAGGGTTAGTGTTAGGGTTAGGGTTAGGGTAAGGGTTAGGGTTATGGTTAGGGTTAGAGTTAAGGTTAGTGTTAGGGTAAGGGTTAGGTTTCGGGTGAGGGTTAGGGTTAGGTTTAGTTTTAGGGTTAGGGTAAGGGTAAGAGTTATGGTTCGGTTTAGGCTCAGGGTTAGGATTAGGGTAAGGGTTAGGGTTAGGGTTAGGGTTAGGGGTCAGGGTTAGGGTTAGGGTTAGGTTTAGGATAAGGGTAAGGTTTAGCGTTAGAGTTAGTTTTGGGGTTAGGGTTAGGGTTAGGGTTAGGGTTATGGTAAAGGGTTAGGGTTAGGGTTAGAGTAAGGCTTACGGTTAGATTTAGGTTTAGGGTTAGAGGTAGGGTTAGGGTTAGGTTAAGGGTAAGGGTTAGGGTAAGGGTTAGGGTTAGTGGTTATGGTTAGGGTTAGGATTAGGGTAAGGGTTAGGTTAGGGTTAGGGTTAGGGTTAGGGTTAGGTTTGGGGTTAAGGTTAGTGTTAGGGTAAGTTAAGGTTTAGGGTTAGGGTTAGGGTTAGGTTTAAGGTTAGTGTTAGGGTAAGGGGAAGGGTTAGGATTTGGGTTAGGGTTAGCGTTAAGGTTAGGGTTAGGGTTAGGGTTAGGGATAGGGTTAGGGTTAAAGGTAAGGCTTAGGGTTAGGGTTAGTGTTAGGGTTAGTTTTAAGGTTAGGGTTAGGGTAAGGGTAAGGGTCAGGGTTAGGGTTAGGTTTAGGGTAAATGTTAGGGTTAGGGTTAGTGTTAGGGTTAGGGAGAGGGTAAGGATTAGGGATAGGGTTAGGGTAAGTGTAAGGGTTAGCGTTAGGGTTAGGTTTAGGGTAAGGGTAAGGTTCAGGGTTAGGGTTAGGGTTAGGTTTGGGGTTAGGGTTAGGGTAAGAGTAAGGTTTAGGATTAGGGTTAGGAGAAGGGGAAGGGTTAGGGTTAGGTTTAGGGTTGGGTTTAGGGTTAGGGTTAGGGGTAGGGTAAGGGTTAGGGTTAGGGTTAGTGTTATGGTTAGGGTAAGGGTTAGGTTTACGTTTAGGGGTAGGGTGAGCGTTAGGGTTAGGGTTAGGGTTAGGTGTTAGGGTTAGGGTTAGGGTAAGAGTTAGGGTTAGGTTTAGGGTAAGGGTTATGGTTAGGGTTAGGGTTAAGGTAAGGCTAAGCGTTAGAGTTTGGGTTAGGGTTAGGGTAAGGGTTAGGGTTAGGATTAGGGTTAGGGTTAAGGTTACTCTAAGTCTAAGGGTTAGAGTTAGGGTAAGGATAAGTGTTAGGGTAAGGGTTAGGGTTAGGGTAAGTCTAAGGGTTAGAGTTAGGGTTAGGTTTAGGGTTAGCGTTAGGGGTTGGGGTAGCGTTAGTGTTAGGGTAAGAGTAAGTGTTAGGTTTAGGGTTAAGGTTAGGATAAGGGTAAGGGTTAAGGTTAGGGTTAGGGTTAAGGTTAGCGTTAGTGTTAGTGTTATGGGTAGGGTTAGGGTAAGGGTAAGGGTTAGGGTTAGGATTAGGGGTAGGGTGAAGGTTAGGCTTAGGGTTAGGGTTAGGCTAAGGGTCAGGGTTAGGTTCAGTGTAAGGGTTAGGTTTAGTGTTAGGGTTAGGTTTAGAGGTAGGGTTAGGGTTAGGGTAAGCATAAGGGTTAGGGTTAGGGTTAGTGTTAGGGTAATGGTTAGGGTTAGGGGTAAGGGTTTGGGTAGGGTTAGGGTAAGGCTTAGGGTTAGGGTTAGGGTAAGGGTTAGTGTTAGGGTTAGGGTTCGGGTAAAAGTTAGAGTTAGGGTTAGGTTTAGGTTTAGGGTTAGGGTTAGGGTTAGGGTTAGGCTAATGGTTAGGGTTAGGGTTAGGGTTAGGTTTAGGGTTAGGGTTAGGTTAAGGGTATGGGTTAGGGTTAGGTTTAGGTTCAGGGTTAGGGTTAGGGTAAGGGTTAGGGTTAGGGTTAGGATTAGGATTAGGGTTAGGTTTAGGGTAAGGGTTAGGGCTAGGGTTAGGGTGAGGGGTAGCATTAAGGTTAGGGTTAGGATTAGGGTGAGAGTATGGGTCAGGGTTAGGGTTACTGTTAGGTTTAGGATCAGGGTAAGGGTTAGGGTTAGGGGTTAGGGTTAGGGTTAGGGTGAGGGTAAGGGTTAGGTTTAGGGTTAGGGTTAGGATTGGCGGTTAGAGTTAGGCTTAGGGATAGGGTTAGGGTAAGGGTTAGGGTTAGGGTTAGGATAAGGATAAGTGTTAGGTTAGGGTTAGGATAGGGTTAGGGTAAGGGTTAGGGTTAGGGTTAGATTTAGGTGTAGGGTTAGGTTTTGGGTTAGGGTTAGGATTAGCGGTTAGGTTTAGGCTTAGGGTTAGGGTTAGGGTAAGGGTTAGGGTTAGGGTTAGGGTAAGGTTAAGTGTTAGGTTTAGGGTTAGGGTTAGGTTTAGGGTTAGGATAAGGGTTAGTGTTAGAGTTAGGGTTAGAGTTAGGGTTAGTGTTCGGGTTAGGTTTAGGGTTAGGTTTAGGGTTAGGGTAAGTGTTAGCGTTAGGGATAGGATAAGGGTAAGGGTTAGGGTTAGGGCTTAGGGTTGGTGTTAGGGTTATGGTTAGGTTTAGGGTTAGGGTTAGAGAAAGGGTAAGAGTGAGGGTTAGGGTTAGGGTTAGGGTTAGGTTTAGGGTTAAGGTTAGGGTTAGGGAAATTTTAGGGTTAGGTTTAGGGTGAGGGTTAGGGTAAGAATTAGGGTTAGGGTTAGAGTAAGGGTTAGCGTTAGGGTTACGGTTACGGTTAGCATTAAGTTTAGGGTTAGCTGTAGGGTAAGGGTAAGCGTTAGGTTTAGGGTTAGGGTTAGGATTAAGTTTACGATTAGGATTAGGGTAAGTGTATGGGTTAGGGTTATGGTTAGGTTCAGGGTTAGGGTTAGGGTAAGGGTTAGGTTTAGGTTTAGTGTTAGGTTTAGGGTTAAGGTTAGGGTTAGGGTTAGGTTTCAGGTTAGGTTTAGGGTACGGGTAAGGTTTAGGGTTAGGATTATGGTTAGGTTTGGGGTTACGGTTAGGGTAAGGGTAAGCATTAGTGTTACGATTAGGGTACGGGTTAGGGTTAGGGTTCGGGATAGGGTTAGGTTTGGGGTTAGGGTTATGGTAAAGTTAAGGGTTAGGGTTAGGGTTAGGGTTAGGTTTAGGGTTAGGGTTATGGTAAGGGTAAGGGTTAGTGTTAAGTTTAGGGTTAGGGTTAGGTTTAGGGTTAGGTTTAGGGTTAGGGAAAGGGTAAGTGTTAGGGTTAGGTTTAGGGTTGGGGTTAGGGTTAGGGTTTCGGTGAGGGTAAGGGTAAGGGTTAGGGTTAGGGTTAGGGTTAGGATTAGGGTAAGGGTTAGGATAAGGGTTAGTGTGAGGGTGAGCGTTAGGGTATGGGTGAGGGTTAGGGGTTAGGGTTAGGGTTAGGTTTAGGTAAGGGTTAGGGTTAGGGTTAGGTTAAGGGTTAGGGTTAGGTTTAGGTTTAGGGTAAGGCTAATGGTTAGAGTTAGGATTAGGGTTAAGGTAAGGGTTAGGGTTAGGGTTAGGGTGAGCGTTAGGGTTAGGTTTAGGGTTAGGGGTTAGGGTTAGTGTTAGGGTTAGGGTAAGTGTTAGGGTTAGGGTTAGGGTAAGGTTTAGGGTTAGGGTTAGGGTTACGGTTAGGTTTAGGGTTAGGTTTAGGGTTAGGGTAAGTGTTAGGGTTAGGGTTAGGGTTAGGGATAGAGTAAGGTAAGGGTTAGGGTTAGGGTTAGGGGTTAGGGTTAGGGTTAGGGTTAGGGTTAGAGTAAGGGTAAGGGTGAGGGTTAGGGTTAGGGTTAGGGTTAGGATTAGGGGTTAGAGTTAGGGTTAGGGTTAGTGTTAGGGTAAGGGTAAGGGTTATGGTTAGGGTTAGGGTTAGGTTAGGGTAAGGGTAAGGGTTAGGGTTAGGGTTAGGGTTAGGTTTGTGTTTAGGGTAGGGGTAAGGGTTAGGGTTAGGGTTAGCGTAAGGGTAAGTGTTAAGGCTAGGTTTAGTGTTAGGTTTAGGTTTAGAGGTCGGGTTAGGTTTAGGGTTAGGGTTAGGGTAAGGATTAGGGTTAGGGTTAGGGTTAGAGTAAGGGTTAGGTTTGGGGTTAGGTTTAAGGTTAGCATTAAGGTTAGGTTTAGGGATAGCGTAAGGGTAAGGGTTAGGGTTAGGGTTAGGGTTAGGTTAAGGGTAAGGGTAAGGGTTAGTGTTAGGGTTAGGATGACGGTTAGGGTTAGAGTAAGGGTAAGGGTGAATATTAGGGTTATGGTTAGGTTTAGGGTTAAGGTTAGGGTTAGGGTTAGGTTTAGGTATAGGTTTAGGATTAGGGAAAAGTAAAGTGTTAGGCTTAGTGTTAGGGTTAGGGTTAGGGTAAGGGTTAGGGTTAGGGGTAGGTTTAGGATTAGGGGTAGGATTAGGGTAAGGGTTAGGTTTAGGGTTAGGGTGAGAAGTAGCATTAAGGTTAGGGTTAGGGTTAGAGTAAGGGTAAGGGTTAGGGTTAGGGTTAGTGTTATGTTTAGGGTTAGGGTAATCGTTAGGGTTTGGGTTAGGTTTCGGTTTAAGGTTAGGGTTAGGGTTAGGGTTAGGATTATGGTTAGGGTTAGAGTAAGGGTAAGGGTGAGGGTTAGGGTTAGGGTTAGGTTTAGGGTTAAGATTAGGGTTAGGGAAAGGGTTAGGGTTCAGGTTAGGGTTAGGGTTAAGGTAGGCATTAAGGTTAGGCAAAGGGGAAGGTTTAGGGTTAGGGTTAGGGTTCGGGTTAGCATTAAGTTTAGGGTTTGGGTTAGGGTAAAGGTAAGGGTTAGATTTAGGCTTAGGTTTAGGTTTAGGGTTAGGGTAAGGATTAGGTTTCGTGTTAGGGTTAGGGTTAGCATTAAGGTTAGGGTTAGAGTTAGGGGTTAGGGTTAGGGTTAGGGTTAGGGTTAAGGTTAGGTTTAGGGTTAGGTTTAGGGTTAGGTTTAGGGTTAGGGAAAGGGTAAGTGTTAGGGTTAGTGTTAGGGTTAGGGTTAGGGTAAGGGTTAGGGTTACGTTTTGGCTGAGGGGTAGCATTAAGATTAGTGTTAGGGTTAGGGTAAAGGTAAGGGTTATGGTTAGGGTTAGTGTTACGATTAGGGTTATGGTAACGGTTAGGGATTGGGTTAGGTTTGGGTTTAAGGTTAGGGTTAGGGTTAGGGTTAGGGTTGGCGTTAGGCTTAGGTTTAGGGTTAGGGATAGGGTGAGGGTAAGTGTTAGGGTTAGGGTTAGTGTTCGGGTTAGAGTTAGGGTTAGGGTTAGGTTAGGGGTAAGGGTTAGGGTTAGGGTTAGGGTTAGGGATATGTTTAGGGTTAGGTTTAGGGTTAGGGTTAGGATTAGCGGTTAGTGTTAGGCTTAGGGTTAGGGTTAGGGTAAGGGTAAGGGTTAGAGTAAGGCTAAGGGTGAGGGTTAGGGTTAGGGTTAGGGTTAGGGTTTGGATTAGACTAAGGGTAAGGGTGAGGTTTAGGGTTAGGGTTAGGGTTAGGGTTAGGGAAAGTGTTAGGGTTAAGGTTAGGGTTAGGTTTTGGGTTAGGGTAAGCATTAGGTTTAGGGTTAGGGTATGGGTTAGGGTTAGAGTTAGGGTTGAGCTTATGGTTAGGGTAAGGATTAGGTTTCGAGTTAGGGTTAGGGTTAGCATTAAGTTTAGGGTTAGGGTAAGTGTAAGGGTTAGATTAGGGTTAGGATTAGGTTTAGTGTTAGGGGTTAGGGTTAGGGTTAGGTTTAGGTATAGAGTTAGTGTAAGGGTAAGGGTTAGGGTTACGTTTAGGTTTAGGGTTAAGGTTATGGTTACGGTAAGCGTAATTGTTAGAGTTATGCTTAGGGTTAGGGTTAGGGGTGAGACTTAGGATTAGGGTTAGAGTTAGGGTAAGGGTAAGGGTTAGGGTTATGGTTAGGGTTAGGATTAGGGAAAGGGTAAGGGTTAGGGTTAGGGTTAGGGTTAGGGTTAGAGTTAGGTTACGGTTATGGTAAGGATTAGGGTTAGGGTAAGGGTTAGGGTTAGTGTTAGGATTAAGGTAAGGTTAAGGGTTAGGGTTAGGGGTTAGGGTTAGGGTTATTGTTAGGTTTAGGGTTAAGGTTAGAGTAAGGGTAAGGTTGAGGTTTAGGGTTAGGGTTAGGTTTAGGGTTAAGGTTAGGGTTAGGGAAAGAGTTAGGGTTAGGCTTAGGGTTAGGGTTAGGGTAAGGATTAGGGTTAGCGTTAGGGTAAGGTTTAGGGTTAAGGTTAGGGTTAGGGAAAGAGTTAGGGTTAGGCTTAGGGTTAGGGTTAGGGTAAGGATTAGGGTTAGGGTTAGGGTAAGGTTTAGGGTTAGGGGTAGGGTTAGGGTTAGCATTAAGTTTAGGGTTAGGTTTAGGGTAAGAATAAGGGTTAGGTTTAGGTTTAGGGTTAGGGTAAGGGTAAGGGTTAGGGTTAGGGTTAGGGTTAGGGTAAGGTTTATGGTTAGGGGTTAGGATAGGGTTAGAGTTAGGTTTAAGGTAAGGGTTAGGGTTAGGGTTAGGTTTATGGTAAAACTTAGGGTTAGGGTTAGGGTTAGGGTTAAGGTAAGGGGAAGTGTTAGTGTTAGGATTAGGGTTACCGTTAGGGTAAGGGTAAGCGTTAGAGTTAGGGTTAGGTTGGTTTTAGGGTTGGGGTTAAGGTTAGGGATAGGGTTAGGGTAAGGGTAAGGGTTAGGGTTAGGATTAGGGTTAGGGTTAGGTTTAAGGTTAGAGTTAGGGTAAGGGTAAGGGTTAAGTTAGGGTTAGGGTTAGCATAAAGTTTAGGGTTATGGTTAGGGTTAAGGTTAGGGTAAGTGTAAGGTTTAGGGTTAGGTTTAGGGTTACGGTTAGGGGTAGGGTTAGGGTTAGGTTTAGGGTTAGGGTTTGGGTAAGGGTTAAGGTTAGGGTTAGGGTTAGGGTAAAGGTTAGGGTTAGGGTAAGGTTTAGGGTTAGGGTTAGGTTTAGGGTTCGGGTAAGGTTAAGCGTTAGGGTTAGGGTTAGGTTTAGGGTTAGGGTTAGGGTAAGGGTTAGGGTTAGGGTTAGGGTTAGGTTTAGGGTAAGAGTTAGGGTTAGTGTTTGGTTTAGGGATAGGTTTGAGGTTAGGGTTAGGGTAAGGGTTACGTTTAGGGTAAAGGTTAGGGTTAGGCTTAAGGTTAGGGTATGTGTAACTGTTAGGATTAGGGTCAGGGTTAGGGTTAGGGTTATTGTTAGGGTTAGGGTAAGGATAAGGGTTAGGGTTAGTGTTAGGGTTAGTGTTATTGTTAGGGTCAAGGTTAGCGTTAGTGTTAGGGTTAGTGTTTGGTTTAGGGTTTGGGTTAGGGTAAGGGTAAGGGTTAGGGATAGGGTTAGGTTTACAGTAAGGGTAAGCGTTAGGGTTAATATTAGGGTTAGGGTTAGGGTTAGGGTTAGGGTAGTGGTTACGGTTAGGGTTAGAGTTAAAGTTAGGGTTAGTGTTAGGGTTAGGATTAGGGTTAGGGTAAGGGTAAGGGTTAGGGTTAGGGTTAGGGTTAAGGTTAAGGTTAGGGTTAGTGTTAGAGTTAGGTTAAGGGTTAGGGTTAGGGTTAGGGTAAGGGTTAGAGTTAGGGTTAGGGTTAGGGTAAGGGTAAGGGTTAGGGTTAGGGTTACGTTTAGGTTTAGGGTAAGGGTTAGGTTTAGGTGTTAGGGTTAGGTTTAGGGTAAGGGTTAGGGATAGGGGTTAGGGTTAGGGTTAGGTTTAGTGTAAGCGTTATGGTTAGGGTTAGGGTTAGGGTAAGAGTTAGGGTAAGGGTAAGGGTTAGCATTAGGGTTAGGTTTAGATTTAGGGTTGGGGTTAAGGGTAGCGTTAGGGTTAGGAGTAAGGGTAAGTGTTAGGGTTAGGTTTAGGGTAAGGGTAAGTGTTAGGATTAGGGTTAGGGTTTGGGTTATGTTTAGGGTTAGGGTAAGGGTAAGGGTTAAGGTTAGGGTTAGGGTTAGTGTTAGGTTTAGGGTTAGGGTGAGGGTAAGGATTAGTTTTCGTGTTAGGGTTAGGTTTAGGTTTAGGGTTAGGGTAAGGGTTAAGGTTAGGGTTATGTTTAGGGTTAGGTTTAGGTTTAGGGTTAGGCTTAGGGTAAAGGTAAGGGTTAGGGTTAGGGTTAGGGTTTATCTTAGGTTAAGGTTTAGGGTTAGGGTTAGGGTTAGAGTTAGGGTTAGGGGATAGGGTTAGAGTTAGGGTAAGGCTTAGGGTTAGAGTTAGGGTTAGGGTATGGGCTAGGGTTAGGGTTATGATTAGGTTAAGACTAAGTGTTAGAGTTAGGGTTAAGGTTAGGTTTAGGCGTTAGGGTTAGGGTTTGGGTTAGGGTAAGGGTAAGTGTAAGGTTTAGGGTTAAGGTTAGGATAAGGGTAAGGGTTAGGGTTAGATTTAGGGTTAGAGTTAAGGTTAGGGTTAGTGTTAGGGTTAGGGTTAGGGTTAGGGTTAGGCTAAGGGTAAGGGTTAGGCTTAGGTTTAGGGTAAGGGTTAGGGTTACGGTTAGGGTTAGGGTTAGAGGTAGGGTTAGGGTTAGGGTAAGGGTAAGGGTTAGGGTTAGTGTTAGGGTTAGGCGTTAGGTTTAGGGTTAGGGTTAGGGTAAGGGTTAGGGTTAGGGTTAGGGTAAGGGTGTTTGGTTTAGGGTTAGGGTTAGGGTTATGGTAAGGGTAAGCGTTATGGTTAGGGTTAGGTTTGGGGTTAAGGTTAGGGTTAGGGTTAGGGTTAGGGTAAGGGTAAGGGTTACGGTTAGGGTTAGGGTTAAGGTTAAGTTAAAATTAGAGTTAGGGTAAGGGTTGGGGTTAGGATTAGGGTTAGGGTTAGGGTAAAGTTTAGCGTTAGGGTAAGGGTTAGGTTTACGGTTAGGGTTAGGGTTAGCATTAAATTTATTGTTAGGTTTAGGGTTAGGGTAAGGGTTAGGGTTAGGGTTAGGGTTAGGATAGGGTTAGGGTTGGGTTTAGGGGTTAGGGTTAGGGTTAGATTTAGGGTTAAGGTAAGGGTACGGTTTAGGGTTAGGGTTAGGTTTGTGGTTAGGGTTAGGGTAAGAGTAATGGTTAGGGTTGGTGTTAGGGTTAGGGTTAGGGTAAGGGTTAGGGTTAGGATTAGGGTTAGGCAAAGTTTTGGGGGTTCTGGTTAGGGTAAGGTTTAGGGTTAGGGTAAAGGTTAGGGTTAGGGTTAGGGTTAGGGTAAGGGGAACCTTTAGAATTAGGGTTAGAGTTAGTTTTAGGGTTAGTGTTAGGGTTAGGGGTCGGGTTAGGTTTAGGGTTAGGGTTAGAGGTTGAGTTAGGGTTAGGGTAAGGGTAAGGGTTAGGGTTAGGTCTAGGGTTAGAGTAAATGTTAAGATTAAGGTAACGGATATGGTTAGGGTTAGGTTTAGGGTTAGCATTAAGGTTAGGGTTAGGGTTAGGGTTAGGGTTAGGGTAAGGGTTAGGGTTAGGATTAGGGTTAGGGTTAGGGTAAGGATAAGGGTTAGGATTAGGGTTAGGGTAAGGGTAAGGGTTAGGGTTAGGGTTAGGGTTAAGTGTAGAGTTAGGGTTAGGATTAGGGTTAGGGTTAGGTTAAGGTTTAGGGTTAGACTTAGGGTTAGGGTTAGGGTTAGGGTTAGTGTTAGGGGTTAGGGTTAAGGTTAGGGTTAGATTTAGGGTTAGGGTAAGGGTACGGTTTAGGGTGAGGGTTAAGTTTGGGGTTAGGGTTAGGGTAAGAGTAAGGGTTAGGGTTAGGGTTAGGGTAAGGGTTAGGGTTAGGGTTTGGTTTAGGGATAGGTTTGAGGTTAGGGTTAGGGTAAGGGTTACGTTTAGGGTAAAGGTTAGGGTTAGGGTTAAGGTTAGGGTAAGTGTAACTGTTAGGATTAGGGTCAGGGTTAGGGTTAGGGTTATTGTTAGGGTTAGGGTAAGGATAAGGGTTAGGGTTAGGGTTAGGGTTAGTGTTATTGTTAGGGTCAAGGTTAGCCTTAGTGTTACGGTTAGTGTTTGGTTTAGGGTTTGGGTTAGGGTAAGGGTAAGGGTTAGGGATAGGGTTAGGTTTACAGTAAGGGTAAGGGTTAGGGTTAATATTAGGGTTAGGGTTAGGGTTAGGGTTAGGGTAGTGGTTACGGTTAGGTTTAGAGTTAAAGTTAGGGTTAGTGTTAGGGTTAGGGTTAGGGTTAGGGTAAGGGTAAGGGTTAGGGTTAGGGTTAGGGTTAAGGTTAAGTTTAGGGTTAGTGTTAGAGTTAGGTTAAGGGTTAGGGTTAGGGTTAGGGTAAGGGTTAGAGTTAGGGTTAGGGTTAGGGTAAGGGTAAGGGTTAGGTTTAGGTGTTAGGGTTAGGTTTAGGGTAAGGGTTAGGGATAGGGGTTAGGGTTAGGGTTAGGTTTAGTGTAAGCGTTATGGTTAGGGTTAGGGTTAGGGTAAGAGTTAGGGTAAGGGTAAGGGTTAGCATTAGGGTTAGGTTTAGATTTAGGGTTGGGGTTAAGGGTAGCGTTAGGGGATAGGGTTAGAGTTAGGGTAAGCCTTAGGGTTAGAGTTAGGGTTAGGGTTTATCTTAGGTTAAGGTTTAGGGTTAGGGTTAAGGTTAGGTTTAGGGTTAGGGGATAGGGTTAGAGTTAGGGTAAGGCTTAGGGTTAGAGTTAGGGTTAGGGTATGGGCTAGTGTTAGGGTTATGATTAGGTTAAGACTAAGTGTTAGAGTTAGGGTTAAGGTTAGGTTTAGGCGTTAGGGTTAGGGTTTGGGTTAGGGTAAGGGTAAGTGTAAGGTTTAGGGTTAAGGTTAGGATAAGGGTAAGGGTTAGGGTTAGAGTTAGGGTTAGAGTTAAGGTTAGGGTTAGTGTTACGGTTAGGGTTAGGGTTAGGCTAAGGGTAAGGGTTAGGGTTAGGTTTAGGGTAAGGGTTAGGGTTACGGTTAGGGTTAGGGTTAGAGGTAGGGTTAGGGTTAGGGTAAGGGTAAGGGTTAGGGTTAGGGTTAGGGTTAGGGTTAGGGTTAGGGTAAGGGTGTTTGGTTTAGGGTTAGGGTTAGGGGTATGGTAAGGGTAAGCGTTATGGTTAGGGTTAGGTTTGGGGTTAAGGTTAGTGTTAGTGTTAGGGTTAGGGTAAGGGTAAGGGTTACGGTTAGGGTTAGGGTTAGGGTTAAGTTACAATTAGAGTTAGGGTAAGGGTTGGGGTTAGGATTAGGGTTAGGGTTAGGGTAAAGTTTAGCGTTTGGGTAAGGGTTAGGTTTAGGGTTAGGGTTAGGGTTAGCATTAAATTTATTGTTAGGTTTAGGGTTAGGGTAAGGGTTAGGGTTAGGGTTAGGGTTATGGTAAGGATAATGGTTAGGTTTAGGGTTAGGGTAAGGGTAAGGGATGGGTTTAGGGTTAGGATTAAGGTTAGGGTTAGGGTTAGGGTTAGGGTTTGGGGTAGGATTAGGGTTAGGTTTAGGGTTAGGGTTAGGTTTAGCGTTGGGGTTAGGTTTAGGGTTAGGGTTAGGGTAAGGGTAAGGGGTAGGGTGAGGGTTAGGGTTGAGGTTACAGTTAGAGGAAGGGTTAGGATTAGGTTTAGGGTAAGGGTTAGGGTTAGGGTTAGGGTTAGAGTTATGGTTAGGTTTAGAGTAAGGGTAAGGGTTAGGGTTCGGTTTAGGGTTAGGGTAAGGGTTATGGTTAGGGATTAGGATTAGGGTAAGGTAATGGTTAGGTTTAGGGTTAGGGTAAGAGTAAGGGATGGGATTAGGGTTAGGATTAAGGTTAGGGTTAGGGTTAGGGTTAGGGTTAGGGGTAGGGGTAGGATTAGGGTTAGGGTTAGGGTTAGGGTAAGGATTAGTGTTAGTGTTAGGGTTAGGGTTAGGTTTAGGGTTAGGGTAAGGGTAAGGGTTAGGGTTAGGGTTAGGGTTAGGTTTAGGGTTAGGGTAGGGTTAGTGTTGGGTTTAGGGGTTAGGGTTAGGGTTAGATTTAGGGTTAGGGTAAGGGTACGGTTTAGGGTTAGGGTTAGGTTTGTGGTTAGGGTTAGGGTAAGAGTAATGGTTAGGGTTGGTGTTAGGGTTAGGGTTAGGGTAAGGGTTAGGGTTAGGATTAGGGTTAGGCAAAGTTTTGGGGGTTCTGGTTAGGGTAAGGTTTAGGGTTAGGGTAAAGGTTAGGGTTAGGGTTAGGGTTAGGGTAAGTGTAACCTTTAGAATTAGGGTTAGAGTTAGTTTTAGGGTTAGTGTTAGGGTTAGGGTTCGGGTTAGGTTTAGGGTTAGGGTTAGAGGTTGAGTTAGGGTTAGGGTAAGGGTAAGGGTTAGGGTTAGGTTTAGGGTTAGAGTAAATGTTAAGATTAAGGTAACGGATATGGTTAGGGTTAGGTTTAGGGTTAGCATTAAGGTTAGGGTTAGGGTTAGGGTTAGGGTTAGGGTAAGGGTTAGGGTTAGGATTAGGGTTAGGGTTAGGGTAAGGATAAGGGTTAGGATTAGGGTTAGGGTAAGGGTAAGGGTTAGGGTTAGGGTTAGGGTTAAGTTTAGAGTTAGGGTTAGGATTAGGGTTAGGGTTAGGTTAAGGTTTAGGGTTAGACTTAGGGTTGGGGTTAGGGTTAGGGTTAGAATTAAGGTTAGGGTTAGGGTTAGAGTTAGAGTAAGGGTAAGGGTTAGGGTTAGGATTAGGGTAGGGATTAGTGTTAGGTTTAGGGTTAGGGTTAGGTTTAGTGTTAGGATAAGGGTAAGGGTTTGGGTTAGGGTTAGGGTTAAGGTTAGGGTTAGGGTTAGGGTTAGGGTTAGGGTTAGGGTAAGGTTACGGTTTAGGGTTAGGGTTAGGGGTTAGCGTTAGGGTTAGGGTTAGATTTAGGGTTAGGGTAAGGGTACGGTTTAGGGTTAGGTTTAGGTTTAGAGTTAGGGTTAGGGCTACGTTTGGGTTAGGGTTAAGGTTGGGGTGAGGGATACGTTTGGTTTTAGGGTTAGGGTAAGGGTTAGGGTTAGGGTAAAGATTAGGGTTAGGTTTAGATTTAGGGTTAGGGTAAGGGCACGGTTTAGGGTTAGGGTTAAGTTTGGGATTAGGTTTAGGGTAAGGGTTAGGGTTAGGGTTAGGGATAGGTTTGGGGTTAGGGTTAAGGTAAGGGTTAGGGTTAGGGTAAAGGTTAGGTTTAGGGTTAGGTTAGGGTAAGGGTAACTGTTAGGATTAGTGTCAGGGTTAGGGTTAGGGTTAGAGTTAGGGTTAGGGTAAGGGTAAGGATTAGGGTTAAGGTTAGGGTTAGTTTTAGGGTTAGGGTTAGGGTTAGTGTTAGGGTTAGGGTTAGGTTTAGGGTAAGGGTAAGGGTTAGGATTAATGTTAGGATTAGGCTTAGGGTTAGGGTTGGGGTAAGGGTTAGGGTTAGGGTTAGGGTAAGGGTTAGAGTTAGGGTTAGGGTTAGGGTTAGGGTTAGTGTTAGGGTTAGGGTTAGGGTTACAGTTAGGTTTAAGGTTATGGTTAGTGTTAGTGTTAGGCTAAGGGTTAGGGATAGGGTAAGGGTTAGGGTTTGGGTTAGTGTAAGGTTTAGAGTTAGGGTTAGGGTTAGGGTTAGGGATAGGCTAAGGGAAAGGATTAGTGTTAGGGTTAGGGTTGGGGTTAGGTTTAGGGTTAATGTAACAGTAAGGGTTAAGGTTAGGATTAGGGTTATGGTTAGGGTTAGGGTTAGGACTAGGTTTAGGGTTAGGCTTAGGGTAAGGTCTAGTGTTAGGGTTAGATTTGGGGTTAGGGTTAGGGTAAAGTTTAGGGTTAGCATAAGGGTTAGGGTTAGGGATAGGGTTAGGTTTACGCTAAGGGTAAGGGTTAGGACTAATGTTAGGGTTAGGGTTATGGTTAGGGTTAGGGTGAGGGTATTGGTTATGGTTAGGGTTAGGGTTAAAGTTAGGGTTAGTGTTAGGATTAGGTTTAGGTTTAGTGTTAGGCTTAGGGTTAGGTGTTAGGGTTAGGGTTTGTGTTAGGGTAAGGGTAAGTGTAAGGTTTAGGGTTAAGGTTAGGATAAGGGTAAGGGTTAGTGTTAGGGTTAGGATTAGAGTTAAGGTTAGGGTTAGTGTTAGGGTTAGGGTTAGGGTTAGAGTTAGGGTTAGGCTAAGGGTAAGGGTTAGGGTTAGGTTTAGGGTAAGGGTTAGGGTTACGGTTAGGGTTAGGGTTAGAGGTAGGGTTAGGGTTAGGGTAAGGGTAAGGGTTCGGGTTAGTGTTAGGGTTAGGCATTAGGTTTAGGGTTAGGGTTAGGGTAAGGGATAGGGTTAGGGTTAGGGTTAGGGTAAAGGTGTTTGGTTTAGGGTTAGGATTAGGGTTATGGTAAGGGTAAGCGTTATGTTTAGGGTTAGGTTTGGGGTTAAGTTTAGGGTTAGGGTTAGGGTAAGGGTAAGGGTTACGGTTAGGGTTAGGGTTAGGGTTAGGGTTAGGGTTAGTGTTAGGGTTAGTGTTTGGTTTAGGGTTAGGGTTAGGGTTACGGTTAGGGTTAGGGTTAGGGTTAGGGTTAGGGTTAGTGTTAGGGTTAGTGTTTGGTTTAGGGTTAGGGTTAGGGTTAGGGTTAGGGTTAGGGTTAGGGTAAGGGTAAGGGTTAGGGTTAGGGTTAGGTTTAAGGTTATGGTTAGTGTTAGTGTTAGGCTAAGGGTTAGGGTTAGGGTAAGGGTTAGGGTTTGGGTTAGTGTTAGGGTTAGAGTTAGGGTTAGGGTTAGGGTAAGGGTAAGGGTTAGGGTTAGGGTTAGGGTAAGTGTTAGGGTTAGGGGTAGGGTTAGGGTTAGGGTAAGTATTAGGAATAGGGGTTAGAGTTAGGGTTAGTGTTAGTGTAAGGGTTAGGGTTAGGGTTAGTGTAAGGGTTAGGGTTAGGGTTAGGGTTAGGGCAAGGTAAGTGTTAGGGTTAGGGTTAGGGTTAGCGTTAGGGTTAGGGTAAAGGTAAGGGTTAGCCTTAGGGTTAGGTTTAGTTTTAGGGTTGGGGCAAGTTTAGGGTTAGGGTTAGGGAAAGGGTAAGTGTTAGGTTAGTGTTAGTGTAAGGGTAAGTGTTAGGATTTGGGTCAGGGTTTGGGTTAGTTTTAGGGTTAGGATAAGTTTAAGGGTTAAAGTTAGTGTTAGGGTTAGGGTTAGGGAGAGGGTAATGGTTAGGTTTAGGGTTAGGGTTAAGTTTAGGTTTAGGGTTAGGATTAGGGTTAGGATTAGGGTTAGGTTTAGATTTAGGGTTAGGCTTAGGGTAAAGGTAAGGGTTAGGTTAAGGGTTAGGTTTAGGGTTAGGGTTAAGGTTAGGGTTAGGGTTAGGGTTAGGGTTGGGGAAAAGGTAAGGGTTAGGGTTAGGGTAAGGGTAAGGGTAAGGGATAGGGTTAGGGTTAGGGTTAGGGTTAGGGGTTAGGGTTAGTTTTAGGGTTAGGGTAAGGGTTAGATTTAAGTTAGGGTAAGGGCTAGGGTTAGGGTTAGGGTTAGGTTAAGACTAAGGGTTAGATTTAGGGTTAGGGTTAGGGTTAGGGTTAGGGTAAGGGTAAGTGTAAGGTTTAGGGTTAAGGTTATGTTAAGGGTAAGGGTTAGGGTTAGGGTTAGGGTTAGAGTTAAAGTTTGGGTTAGTGTTAGGGTTAGGGTTAGTGTTAGGGTAAGAGTAAGGGTTAGGGTTAGGTTTAGGGTTAGGTTAAGGGTTAGGTATAAGGGTTGGGGTTATGGTTAGGGTAAGTGTTGGGGTTAGGGTTGGGTTTAGGGTAAAAGTTAGTGTTAGGGTTAGGATTACGGTTAGGGTAAGGTGTTTGGTTTAGGGTTAGGGTTAGGGTTAGGGTAACGGTAGGGTTTAGGGTTAGGGTTAGGTTTAGGGTTAGGGTTAGGTTAGAGTTAGGGTAAGGGTAAGGTTTTGGTTAAGGTTAGGGTTTGGGTTAGGTTTATGTTAAGGGTAAGGATATAGGGTTAGTGTAACGGTTAGGGTTAGGGTTAGGGTTAGGGTTAGGTTAGGGGTTAAGGTTAGGGTAAGATTAAGGGTTAGGGTTAGGTTTAGGGTTGGAGTTAGGGTTAGGGTGGGGGTAAGGGTAAGGGTTAAGGTTCGGGTTAGGGTTAGGTTAAAGGTTAGGGTTAGGGTAAGCGTTAGGGTATGGGTTAGGTTTAGGGGTTAGGGTTAGGGTTAGGTTTAGTGTAAGGCTTAGGGTTAGGGTTAGGGTAAGGGTTAGGTTTAGGGTTAGTGTTAGGGTAAGGCTAGGGGTTACAGTTAGGGTGAGTGTTAGGGTAAGGGTTATTGTTAGGGTTAGGTTTAGGGTGAGGGTTAGGGTTAGGGTTAGGGTTTAGGGTTAGTTTTAGGTTTAGGGTAAGGGTTAGGGTTAGGGTTAGGGTAAGGCTAAGGTTTAGAGTTAGGGTTAGGATAAGGGATAGGGTTAGGGTTAGGGTTAGGTTAAGACTAAGGGTTAGAGTTAGGGTTAGGGTTAGGGTTAGGGTTAGGATTAGGGTTAGCATTAAGGTTAGGGTTAGGGTTAGGGTTGGGGTTAGGGTAATGGTTAGGGTTAGGGTTATGGTTAGGGTTAGGATAAGGGTTATGTTTAGGGTTAGGGTAAGGGTAAGGGTTAGGATTATGGTTAGGGTTAAGTTTAGGGTTAGGGTTAGGGTTAGGGTTAGGATTAGGGTTAGGCTTAGGGTAAGGATTAATGTTAGGGTTAGGGTTGGGGTTAGGTTTAGGGTTAATGTAAGGGTAAGGGTTAGGGTTAGGATTAGGGATAGGGTTAGGATTAGGATTAGGGTTAGGGTTAGGCTTTGGGTAAGGACTAGTGTTAGGGTTAGGGTTGGGGTTAGGGTTAGGGTTAAGGTAAGGGTAAGGGTTAGGGTTGGGGTTAGGGTTAGGGGTTAGGGTTAGGGTTAGGGTTAGAATTAGGGTTAGGGTAAGTGTGCGGTTTCAGTTTAGGGTTTGGTTTGGGGTTAGAGTTAGGGTAAGAGTAAGGGTTAGGGTTAGGGTTAAGTTAAGGGTTAGCGTTAGGCTAAGGGTTAGATTTAGGGTTAGGGTAAGGGCTAGGTTTAGAATTAGGGTTAGGCTAAGTGTAAGGGTTTGGGTTAGGTTTAGGGTAAGGGTTAGGGTTATGGTTAGGGTTAGGGTTAGAGGTAGGGTTAGGGTTAGGGTAAGGATTAGGGTTAGGGTTAGGGTTAGGGTAAGGGTGTTTGGTTTAGGGTTAGGGTTAGGGTTAGGTAAGGGTAAGCGTTATGGATAGGGTTAGGTTTGGGGTAAAGTTTAGGGTTAGGGTTAGGGTAAGGGTAAGGGTTACGGTTAGGGTTAGGGTTAGGGTTAGGATTAAGTTTAAGGTTAGAGTTAGGGTAAGGGTTAGGGTGAGAGTTAGGGTTAGGGTTAGCGTAAAGGTTAGGGTTAAGTTTAGGGTTAGGGTTAAGTTTAGGGTTAGGGTAAGGGTTAGGGTTAGGGTTAGGTTTAGAGTTAGGGTTAGGGTTAGGGTTGGGGTTAGGTTT
>JANJXV010000399.1:479632-549632 GCA_024803745.1 Megascapheus bottae | reverse complement strand
AAGGGTTAGGGTTAGGTTTAGGGATAGGTTTGGGGTTAGGGTTAGGGTAAGGGTTCGGGTTAGGGTAAAGGTTAGCATTAGGGTTAGGTTAGGGTAAGGGTAACAGTTAGGATTAGGGTCAGGTTTAGGGTTAGGGTTATTGTTAGGGTTAGGGTAAGGGTAAGGATTAGGGTTAGGGTTAGCGTTAGTGTTAGTGTTAGGGTTAGGGTTAGTGCTAGTGTTAGTGTTTGGTTTAGGGTTAGGGTTACGGTAAGGGTAAGGGTTAGGGTTAGGGTCAGGTTTAGGGTAAGGGTAAGGGTTAGGATTAATGTTAGGATTAGGGTTAGGGTTAGGGTTAGGCTAAGGGTTAGAGTTAATGTTAGGCTAAGGGTAAGGGTTAGGGTTAGGTTTAGGGTAAGGGTTAGGGTTACGGTTAGGGTTAGGGTTAGAGGTAGGTTTAGGGTTAGGGTAAGGGTAAGGGTTAGGGTTAGTGTTAGGTTTACGAGTTAGATTTAGGGTTAGGGTTAGGGTAAGGGTTAGGTTTAGGGTTAGGGTAAGGGTGTTTGGTTAAGGGTTAGGGTTAGGGTTATGGTAAGGGTAAGCGTTATGGGTAGGGTTAGGTTTGGGGTTAAGGTTAGGGTTAGGGTTATGGTAAGGGTAAGGGTTACGGTTAGGGTTAGGGTTAGGGTTAAGTTTAAGTTTAGTGTTAGGGTAAGGGTTAGGGTTAGTGTTAGGGTTAGGGTTAGCGTAAAGGTTAGAGTTAAGTTTAGGGTTAGAGTTAGGGTAAGGGTAAGTGTAAGGGTTAGGGTTAGGGTTAGAATTAGGGTTAGGGTTAGGTTTAGGGTTAGGGTTAGGGTAAGTGTATGGGTTAGGATTAGGGTTAGGTTCAGGGTTAGGGTTAGGGTAAGGGTTAGGATTCGGGTTAGTTTTAGGTTTAGGTTTAAGGTTAGGGATAGGGTTAGGGTTAGGGTTAGGTTTGGTGTTAGGGTTAGGGTAAGGGTAGGGGTTAGGTTTAGGGTTAGGGTAAGGGTTAGGGTTAGGGTTACGGATGGGGTTAGGTTTGGGGTTAGGTGTTAGGGTAATGGTAAGGGTAAGGGTTAGGTTTAGGGTTAGGTTTAGAGTTAGGGTTTGGGTTAGGGTTAGGGTAGGGTTAAGGGTTAGGGTTAAGGTTATTTTTAGGGTTAGGTTAATGGTTCGAGTAAGGATTAGGGGTAGGGTAAGGGTTAGGGTTAGGGTTAGGTTAGGGGTTAAGGTTAGGTTAAGATTAATGGTTAGGGTTAGGTTTAGGGTTGGGGTTAGGGTTACGGAGAGGTTAAGGGTAAGGGTTAGGGTTCAGGTTAGGGTTAGGGTAAGGGTTAGGATTAGGGTTAGGGTTAGGGTGACCGTTAGGGTATGGGTTAGGGTTAGGGGTTATGGTTAGGGTTAGGGTTAGAGTAAGGGTTAGGGTTTGGATTACGGTAAGTGTTAGGGTTAGGTTTAGGGTAAGGCTAAGGGTTAGAGTTAGGGTTAGTGTTAAGTTAAGGGTTAGGGTTATGGTTAGGGTTAGGGTTAGGGTGAGGGTTAGGGTTAGGGTAGGGTTAGGTGTTATGGGTAGTGTTAGGGTTAGGATAAGTGTTAGGGTTAGGGTTAGGGTATGTCTAAGGGTTAGAGTTAGGGTTAGGGTAAGGGCTAGGGTTAGGGTTAGGGTTAGGTTAAGACTAAGGGTTAGAGTTAGGTTAGGGTTATGGTTAGGGTTAGGGTTAGGGTTAGGGTAAGGGTAAGGGTTAGGTTTAGGTTAGGGTTAGGGTAAGGGTTAGGGTTAGGGTTAGGGTTAGTGTTAAGGTTACGGATATTGTTAGGTTTAGAGTTAGGGTTAGGGTAAGGTTAGCGTTAGGGTTCGGGTTAGGCTAAGGGTTAGGGTTAGCGTTAGGTTAAGGGTTAGGGTTAGGGTTAGGTTTAGGGTTAGATGTAGGGTTAGGGTTAGGGTAAGGGTAAGGTTTAGGGTTAGGGTTAGGGTTAGGGTTATTGTTATGCTTAGTGGTTAGGTTAGTGTTAGGGTTAGGGTTAGGGTAAGGGTTAGGGTTAGGTTTAGGGTAAAAGTTAGCGTTAGGGTTAGGGTTAGGTTTAGAGTAAGGGTAAGTGTTAGCGTTAGGGTTAGGGTTACGGTTAGGGTAAGGGCAAGCGTTAGGGTTAGGGTTAGGGTTGGTTTAGGGTTGGGGTTAAAGTTAGGGTTAGGCTTAAGGTAAGGGTAAGGGTTAGGTTTAGCGTTAGGGTTAGGGTTAGGATTAGGGTTAGGGTTACGGGTAGGTTTAAAGGTTAGGGTTAGGGCTAGGATTAGGTTTAGGTTAGGGTTAGGGTTAGGGTTAGGGTTAGGGTTAGGGGTAATGGTTAGGGTTAGGGTTAGGTTTAGGCTTAGGGTAAGGGTACGGTTCAGGGTTAGTGTTAGGTTTATGGTTAAGGTTAGGGTAAGAGTAAGGGTTAGGGTTGGGGTTAGGGTTAGGGGTAGGGTAAGGGTTAGGGTGAGGTTTAGGGTTAGGCAAAGGTTTGGGGTTAGGGTTAGGGTAAGGGTTGGGTTAGGGCAAGGGTAAGTGTAAGGTTTAGGGTTAAGTTTAGGGGAAGTGTAAGGGTTGGGGTTAGGATTACTGTTAGGGTTAGGGTAAAGTTTAGGGTTAGGGTAAGGGTTAGGGTTAGGGTTAGTGTTAGCATTAAGTTTCGGGTTAGGTTTAGGGTTAGGGTAATGTTTAAGGATAGGGTTAGGGTTATGGTAAGGATAAGGGTTAGGGTTAGGGTTAGGGTTAAGGTTAGGTTTAGGGTTAGGGGTAGGGGTAGGATTAGGGTTAGGGTTAGGGTTAGGGTAAGGATTAGTGTTAGGGTTATGGTTAGGGTTAGGTTTAGGGTTAGGGTAAGGGTAAGGGTTAGGGTTAGGGTTAGGTTTAGGGTTAGGGTTAGGCTTAGGGTTAAGGTTAGGGGTTAGGGTTAGTTTTAGGGTTAGATTTAGGGTTAGGGTAAGGGTACGGTTTAGGGTTAGGTTTAGGTTTGTGGTTAGGTTTAGGGTAAGAGTAAGGGTTAGGGTTGGGGTTAGGGTTAGGGTTAGGGTTAGGGTAAGGGTTAGGGTTAGGTT
This sequence comes from Megascapheus bottae, assembly GCA_024803745.1. Classification (NCBI taxonomy): domain Eukaryota; kingdom Metazoa; phylum Chordata; class Mammalia; order Rodentia; family Geomyidae; genus Megascapheus; species Megascapheus bottae. Next base: position 546,553 of record JANJXV010000399.1, on the reverse strand, counting down.
TAGGTTTAGGGTTAGGGTAAATGTTAAGATTAGGGTAACGTTTATGGTTAGGGTTAGGTTTAGGGTTAGCATTAAGATTAGGGTTAGGGTTAGGGTTAGGGTAAGGGTTAGGGTTAGGATTAGGGTTAGGTTTAGGGTAAGGATAAGGGTTATTATTAGGGTTAGGGTAAGGGTAAGGGTTAGGGTTAGGGTTAGGGTTAAGTATAGTGTTAGGGTTAGGATTAGGGTTAGGATTAGGGTTAGGTTTAGGTTTAGGGTTAGACTTAGGATAAAGGTAAGTGTAAGGGTTAGGGTTAGGGTTACAATTAAGGTTAGAGTTAGGGTTAGAGTTACAGTAAGGGTAAGGGTTAGGGTTAGGATTAGTGTAGGGATTAGTGTAAGGTTTAGGGTTAGGGTTAGGTTTAGAGTAAGGGTAAGGGTTTGGGTTAGGGTTAGGTTTAGGGTTAGGGTTAGGATAAGGGTTAGGGTTAGGGTTAGTGTTAGGTTTAGGGTTAAGGTTAGGGTTAGGGTTAGGGTTAGGGTTAGGATAAGGTTACGGATTAGGGTTAGGGTTAGGGTTAGGTGTTAGGGTTAGGGTTAGTGTTAGATTTAGGTTAGGGTAAGGGTACGGTTTAGGCTTAGGCTTAGGGTTAGGGTTAGTGTTAGGGTTAGGGATAGGTTTGGGTTAGGGTTAGGGTTAGGGTTAGGGTAAGGGATAGGTTTGGGTTTAGGGTTTGGGTAAGGGTTAGGGTTAGGGTAATGATTAGGGTTAGGATTAGATTTAGGGTTAGGGAAAGGGCACGGTTTAGGGTTAGTGTTAAGTTTGGGATTAGGGTTAGGGTAAGAGTAAGGTTTAGGGTTAGGGTTAGTGTTAGGTTTAGGCTTAGGGTAAGGGTAAGGGTTAGGGTTAGGTTTAGGTTCAGGGTTGGGGTTAGGGTAAGGGTTAGGGTTAGGGTTAGTGTTAGGTTTAGGGTTAAGTTCAGGGTTACGGTTAGGGTAAGGGTGAGGGTTAGGGTTAGGGGTCTGGGTTAGGGTTAGGGTTAGGTTTAGGATAAGGGTAAGGTTTAGCGTTAGAGTTAGGTTTGGGGTTAGGTTAGGGTTGGGGTTAGGGTTAGGGTTAGTGTTGAGGTTAGGGTTAGGGTTAGGGTTAAGCTAAGGGTTAGGGTTAGGGTTAGGGTAAGGCTTCCGGTTAGATTTAGGGTTAGGGTTAGAGGTAGGGTTAGGGTTAGGTTAAGGGTAAGGGTTAGGGTAAGGTTTAGGGTTAGTGGTTAGGGTTAGGGTTAGGATTAGGGTAAGGGTTAGGTTAGGGTTAGGGTTAGGGTTAGGTTTGGGGTTAAGGTTAGGGTTAGGGTTAGGGTTAGGGTTAGGGTTAGGGTAAGGGTAATGGTTAGGGTTATGGTTAGGGTAAGGTAATTGTTAGGGTTGGGGTTAGGGTTTGGGTTAGGTTTAGGGTAAGGGTTAGGGTTAGGGTAAGGTTTATTGTTAGGTTTTTGATTAGGTTTAGGGTTAGGGTAAGTGTTAGGGTTAGGGTTAGTGTCAGGTATAGGATAAGGGTAAGAGGGTTAGGGGTTAGGTTTAGGGTTACGGTTATGTTTAGAGTAAGGGTAAGGGTGAGGGTTAGGGTTAGGAGTAGTGTTAGCGTTAGGGTTAGATTTAGGGCTAAGGTTAGGTTTAGGGAAAGGGTTAAGGTTAGCTTTCGGGTTAGGGTTAGGGTAAGGATTAGGGTTAGGGTTAGGGTAAGGGTGAGGGTTAGGGTAAGTGTTGGGGTTAGGGGTTAAGGTTAGCGTTAGGGTTAGGGTGAGGGTAAGGGTTAGGATTAGGGTTATGGTTAGATTAGAGTTAGGGTTAGGGTTAGGGTAAGGGTAAGGGTTAGGGTTAGGTTTAGGGCAAGGTTAAAGGTTAGGGTTAGGGGTTAGGGTTAGGGTTAGAGTTAGGTTTAGGTTTAGGTTTAGGGTAAGGGTAAGGGTTAGGTTTAGGTTTAGGTTCAGGGTTAGGGTTAGGATAAGGGTTAGGGTTAGGGCTAGTGTTAGGTTTAGGGTTAAGTTCAGGGTTAGGGTTAGGGTAAGGGTGAGGGTTAGGGTTAGGGTTAGGGGTCAGGGTAAGGTTTAGCGTTAGAGTTAGCTTTGGGTTTAGGGTTAGGGGTAGGGTTATGGTTAGTGTTGAGGTTAGGGTTAGGGTTAGGGTTAGGCTAAGGGTTAGGGTTAGGGTTAGGGTAAGACTTCCGGTTAGATTTAGGGTTAGGGTTAGTGGTAGGATTAGGGTTAGGTTAAGGGTAAGGGTTAGGGTAAGGGTTAGGGTTAGTGGTTAGGGTTAGGGTTAGGATTAGGGTAAGGGTTAGGTTAGGGTTAGGGTTAGTGGTTAGGGTTAGGGTTAGGATTAGGGTAAGGGTTATGTTAGGGTTAGGGTTAGGGTTAGGTTTGGGGTTAAGTTTAGGGTTAGGGTTAGGGTTAGGGTAAGGGTAAGGGTTAGGGTTATGGTTAGGGTTAGGGTTAGGGTTAGGGTTAGGGTTAGGGTAAGTGTAAGGGTTAGGTTTAGGATTAGGGTTAGGTTTAGGGTAAGGATTAGGTTTCGGTTTAGGGTTAGGTTTAGCATTAAGGTTAGGCTTACGGTTAGGGTAAGTGTAAGGGTTAGATTTTGGGTTAGGGTTAGGGTAAGTGTTTGTTTAAGGTTAGGGTTAGTGTTAGGGGTTAGAGTTAGGTTTAGGGTTAGGTTTAGTGTAAGGGTAAGGGTTAGGGTTAGGGTTAGGGTTAGGGTTAGAGTAAGGGTAAAGGTTAGGATAAGGTTAGTGTAGGGTTAGGGATAGGGTTAGGGTTAGGGTAAGGGTTAGGGTTATGGTTAGGGTTAGGGTTAAGGTTAGGGTTAGGGTACGGCTTAGGTTTCAGGTGAGGGTTAGGGTTAGTTTTAGTGTTAGGTTTAGTGTAAGGGTAAGGGTTATGTTTAGGTTTAGGCTCAGGGTTAGTGTTAGGGTAAGGGTTAGGGTTAGGGTTAGAGTTAGGGTAAGGATTAAGGTTAGGGTTAGGGTTAGGGTTAGGGTTAGGGTTAGGGTTAGAATTAATGTTAGGGTTAGGGTTAGGATAAGAATAAGGTTTAGGTTTAGGGTTAGGTTTAGGGTAAGGGTAAGGGTTAGGGTTTGGGTTAGGTTTAGGGTCAGGGTAAGAGTTAGGGTAAGGGTTAGGGTTAGGGTTAGGTTTAGGTTTAGGCTTAGGGTAAGGGTAAGGGTTAGGGTTAGGTTTAGTTTCAGGGTTAGGGTTAGGGTAAGGTTTAGGGTTAGGGTTAGTGTTAGGTTTAGGGTTTAGTTTAGGGTTAGTGTTAGGGTAAGGGTGAGGGTTAGGGTTAGGGTTAGGGGTCAGTGTTAGGTTTAGGGTTAGGTTTAGGATAAGGGTAAGGTTTAGCGTTAGAGTTAGGTTTGGGGTTAGGGTTAGGGTTAGGGTTAGGGTTAGTGTTGAGGTTAGGGTTAGGGTTAGGTTTAGGGGTTAGAGTTAGGGTTATTGTTAGGGTTAGTGTAAGGGTAAGGGTTAGGGTTAGGGTTACGGTTAGAGTAAGGGTAAAGGTTAGGATAGGGTTAGTGTAGGGTTAGGGATAGGGTTAGGGAAAGGGTTAGGGTTATGGTTAGGGTTAGGGTTAAGGTTAGGGTTAGGGTAAGGGTTAGGTTTCGGGTGAGGGTTAGGGTTAGGGTTAGGGTAAGGGTAAGGATTATGGTTAGGATTAGGCTCAGGGTTAGGGTTAGGGTAAGGTTTAGGGTTAGGGTTAGGGTTAGAATTAATGTTAGGGTTAGGATTAGGGTTAGAATAAGGTTTAGATTTAGGGTTAGGTTTAGGGTAAGGGTTAGGGTTAGGGTTATGGTTAGGTTTAGGGTTAGGGTAAGAGTTAGGGTTAGGGTTAGGGTTAGGTTTAGGTTTAGGCTTAGGGTAAGGGTAAGGGTTAGGGTTAGGTTTAGGTTCAGGGTTAGGGTTAGGGTAAGGGTTAGGGTTAGGGTTAGTGTTAGGTTTAGGGTTAAGTTCAGGGTTAGGGTTAGGGTAAGGGTGAGGGTTAGGGTTAGGGTTAGGGTTAGGGGTCAGGGTTAGGGTTAGGGTTAGGTTTAGGATAAGGGTAAGGTTTAGCGTTAGAGTTTGGTTTGGGGTTAGGGTTAGGGTTAGGGTTAGTGTTGAGTTTAGGGTTAGGGTTAGGGTTAGGCTAAGGGTTAGGGTTAGGGTTAGGGTAAGGCTTCCGGTTAGATTTAGCGTTAGGTTTAGAGGTAGGATTAGGGTTAGGTTAAGGGTAAGGGTTAGGGTAAGGGTTAGGGTTAGTGGTTAGGTTTAGGGTTAGGATTAGGGTAAGGGTTAGGTTAGGGTTAGGGTTAGGGTTAGGGTTAGGTTTGGGGTTAGGGTTAGGGTTAGGGTTAGGGTAAGTGTAAGGGTTAGGGTTAGGGTTAGGGTTAAGGTTAGGGTTAGGGTTAGGGTAAGTGTAAGGGTTAGGTTTAGGTTTAGGGTTAGGGTTAGGGTAAGGATTAGGTTTCAGTTTAGGGTTAGGGTTAGCATTAAGGTTAGGCTTAGGGTTAGGGTAAGGGTAAGGGTTAGATTTAGGGTTAGGGTTAGGGTAAGTGTTATGTTTAAGGTTAGGGTTATGGTTAGGGGTTAGTGTTTGGTTTAGGGTTAGGTTTAGTGTAAGGGTAAGGGTTAGGGTTAGGGTTAGGGTTAGAGTAATTGTAAAGGTTAGGATAGGGTTAGTGTAGGGTTAGGGATAGGGTTAGGGTTAGGGTTAGGGTTAGGGTAAGGGTAAGGGTTAGGGTTAGGGTTAGGGTAAGGTAATTGTTAGGGTTGGGGTTAGGGTTTGGGTTAGGTTTAGGGTAAGGTTTAGGGTTAGGGTAAGGTTTATTGTTAGGTTTTTGATTAGGTTTAGGGTTAGGGTAAGTGTTAGGGTTAGGGTTAGTGTTAGGTATAGGATAAGGGTAAGAGGGTTAGGGGTTAGGTTTAGGGTTACGGTTATGTTAAAGGTTAGGTTTAGAGTAAGGGTAAGGGTGAGGGTTAGGGTTAGGAGTAGTGTTAGCCTTAGGGTTAGGTTTAGGGCTAAGGTTAGGGTTAGGGAAAGGGTTAGGGTTAGCTTTCGGGTTAGGGTTAGGGTAAGGATTAGGGTTAGGGTTAGAGTAAGGGTGAGGGTTAGGGTAAGGTTTGGGGTTAGGGGTTAAGGTTAGCGTTAGGGTTAGGGTGAGGGTAAGGGTTAGGATTAGGGTTATGCTTAGATTAGAGTTAGGATTAGGGTTAGGGTAAGGGTAAGGGTTAGGGTTAGGTTTAGGGCAAGGTTAAAGGTTAGGGTTAGGGTTAGGTTTAGGTTTAGGTTTAGGGTAAGGGTAAGGGTTAGGTTTAGGTTTAGGTTCAGGGTTAGGGTTAGGATAAGGGTTAGGGTTAGGGCTAGTGTTAGGTTTAGGGTTAAGTTCAGGGTTAGGATTAGGGTAAGGGTGAGGGTTAGGGTTAGGGTTAGGGGTCAGGGAAAGGTTTAGCGTTAGAGTTAGGTTTGGGGTTAGGGTTAGGGTTAGGGTTATGGTTAGTGTTGAGGTTAGGGTAGGGTTAGGGTTAGGCTAAGTGTTAGGGTTAGGGTTCGGGTAAGACTTCCGGTTAGATTTAGGGTTAGGGTTAGAGGTAGGATTAGGGTTAGGTTAAGGGTAAGGGTTAGGGTAAGGGTTAGGGTTAGTGGTTAGGGTTAGGGTTAGGATTAGGGTAAGGGTTAGGTTAGGGTTAGGGTTAGGGTTAGGGTTAGGATTAGGGTAAGGGTTAGGTTAGGGTTAGGGTTAGGGTTAGGTTTGGGGTTAAGGTTAGGGTTAGGGTTAGGGTTAGGGTTAGGGTAAGGGTAAGGGTTAGGGTTATGGTTAGGGTTAGGGTTAGGGTTAGGGTAAGCATTAGGTTTCGGTTAAGGGTTAGGGTTAGCATTAAGGTTAGGCTTAGGGTTAGGATAAGGGTAAGGGTTAGATTTAGGGTTAGAGTTAGGGTAAGTGTTATGTTTAAGGTTAAGGTTAGGGTTAGGGGTTAGAGTTAGGGTTAGGGTTAGGGTTAGTGTAAGGGTAAGGGTTAGGGTTAGGGTTAGGGTTAGAGTAAGGGTAAAGTTTAGGATAGGTTTAGTGTAGGGTTAGGGATAGGGTTAGGGTAAGGGTTAGGGTTATGTTTAGGGTTAGGTTTAAGGTTAGGGTTAGGGTAAGGGTTAGGTTTCTGGTGAGGGTTAGGGTTAGGTTTAGGGTTAGGGTTATAGTAAGGGTAAGGATTATGGTTAGGATTAGGCTCAGGGTTAGGGTTAGGGTAAGGTTTAGGGTTACGGTTAGGGTTAGAATTAATGTTAGGGTTAGGATTAGGGTTAGAATAAGGTTTAGGTTTAGGGTTAGGTTTAGGGTAAGGGTAAGGGTTAGGGTTAGGGTTAGGTTTAGGGTTAGGGTAAGAGTTAGAGTTAGGGTTAGGGTTAGGTTTAGGTTTAGGCTTAGGGTAAGGGTAAGGGTTAGGGTTAGGTTTTGGTTCAGGGTTAGGGTTAGGGTAAGGGTTAGGGTTAGGGTTAGTGTTAGGTTTCGGGTTAAGTTCAGGGTTAGGGTTAGGGTAAGGGTGAGGATTAGGTTTAGGGTTAGGGGTCATGGTTAGGTTTAGTGTTAGGTTTAGGAAAAGGGTAAGGTTTAGCGTTACAATTAGGTTTGGGGTTAGGTTAGGGTTAGGGTTAGGGTTAGGGTTAGTGTTGAGGTTAGGGTTAGGGTTAGGGTTAGGCTAAGGGTTAGGGTTAGGGTTAGGGTAAGGCTTCCGGTTAGATTTAGGGTTAGGGTTAGAGGTAGGGTTAGGGTTAGGATTAGGGTAAGGGTTAGGGTAAGGGTTAGGGTTAGTGGTTAGGGTTAGGATTAGGGTAAGGGTTAGGTTAGGGTTAGGGTTAGGGTTAGGGTTAGGTTTGGGGTTAAGGTTAGGTTTAGGGTTAGGGTTAGGGTTAGTGTAATGGTAAGGGTAAGGGTTATGGTTAGTGTTAGGGTTAACGTTAGGGTTAGGGTTAGGGTAAGTGTAAGGGTTAGGTTTAGGATTAGGGTTAGGGTTAGGATAAGGATTAGGTTTCGGTTTAGGGTTAGGTTTAGCATTAAGGTTAGGCTTAGGGTTAGGGTAAGTGTAAGGGTTAGATTTTGGGTTAGGATTAGGGTAAGTGTTTGTTTAAGGTTAGGGTTAGGGTTAGGGGTTAGAGTTAGTGTTAGGGTTAGGTTTAGTGTAAGGGTAAGGGTTAGGGTTAGGGTTAGGGTTAGGGTAAGAGTAAGGGTAAAGGTTAGGATAAGGTTAGTGTAGGGTTAGGGATAGGGTTAGGGTTAGGGTAAGGGTTAGGGTTATGGTTAGGGTTAGGGTTAAGGTTAGCGTTAGGGTACGGCTTAGGTTTCAGGTGAGGGTTAGGGTTAGATTTAGTGTTAGGTTTATTGTAAGGGTAAGGGTTATGTTTAGGTTTAGGCTCAGGGTTAGGGTTAGGGTAAGGGTTAGGGTTAGGTTTAGAGTTAGGGTAAGGATTAAGGTTAGGGTTAGGGTTAGGGTAAGGGTTAGGGTTAGGGTTAGGGTTAGAGTTAATGTTAGGGTTAGGGTTAGGATAAGAATAAGGTTTAGGTTTAGGATTAGGTTTAGGGTAAGGGTAAGGGTTAGGGTTTGGGTTAGGTTTAGGGTCAGGGTAAGAGTTAGGGTAAGGGTTAGGGTTAGGGTTAGGTTTAGGTTTAGGCTTAGGGTAAGGGTAAGGGTTAGGGTTAGGTTTAGTTTCAGGGTTAGGGTTAGGGTAAGGTTTAGGGTTAGGGTTAGTGTTAGGTTTAGGGTTTAGTTTAGGGTTAGTGTTAGGGTAAGGGTGAGGGTTAGGGTTAGGGTTAGGGGTCAGTGTTAGGTTTAGGGTTAGGTTTAGGATAAGGGTAAGGTTTAGCGTTAGAGTTAGGTTTGGGGTTAAGGTTAGGATTAGGGTTAGGGTTAGTGTTGAGGTTAGGGTTAGGGTTAGGTTTAGGGGTTAGAGTTAGGGTTATTGTTAGGGTTAGTGTAAGGGTAAGGGTTAGGGTTAGGGTTAGGGTTAGAGTAAGGGTAAAGTTTAGGATAGGGTTAGTGTAGGGTTAGGGATAGGGTTGGGGTAAGGGTTAGGGTTAGGGTTATGGTTAGGGTTAGGGTTAAGGTTAGGGTTAGGGTAAGGGTTAGCTTTCGGGTGAGGGTTAGGTTTAGGGTTAGGGTAAGGGTAAGGATTATGGTTAGGATTAGGCTCAGGGTTAGGGTTAGGGTAAGGTTTAGGGTTAGGGTTAGGGTTAGAATTAATGTTAGGGTTAGGATTAGGGTTAGAATAAGGTTTAGATTTAGGGTTAGGTTTAGGGTAAGGGTTAGGGTTAGCGTTATGGTTAGGTTTAGGGTTAGGGTAAGAGTTAGGGTTAGGGTTAGGGTTAGGTTTAGGTTTAGGCTTAGGGTAAGGGTAAGGGTTAGGGTTAGGTTTAGGTTCAGGGTTAGGGTTAGGGTAAGGGTAAGGGTTAGGGTTAGTGTTAGGTTTAGGGTTAAGTTCAGGGTTAGGGTTAGGGTAAGGGTGAGGGTTAGGGTTAGGGTTAGGGTAAGTGTAAGGGTTAGGGTTAGGGTTAGGGTTAGGGTTAGTGTTAGGTTTAGGGTAAGGTTTAGGGTTAGGGTTAGTGTTAGGTTTAGGGTTAAAGTTAGGGTTAGGGTTAGGGAGAGGATAAGGATTAGGGTTAGGGTTAGGGTTAGGGTTAGGTTTCGGGTAAGGGTAAGGGTTAGGATTAATGTTAGGATTAGGGTTAGGGTTAGGGTTAGGGTTAGGGTAAGGGTTAGAGTTAGGGTTAGGGTTAAGTTTAGGGTTAGTATTAGGGTTAGGGTTAGGGTTAGGGTTAGGTTAAGGGTAAGGGTTAGGGTTAGGGTTAGGGTTAAGGTTATGGTTAGTGTTAGGGTTAGGATAAGGTTTAGGGTTAGCGTTAGGGTAGGGGTTAGGGTTTGGGTTAGTGTTAGGGTTAGAGTTAGGGTTAGGGTTAGGGTAAGGCTAAGGGTTGGGTTTAGGGTTAGGGTAAGGGTTAGGGTTAGGGTGGGTTAGGGCAAGGGTAAGTGTTAGGGTTAGGGTTAGGGTTAGCGTTAGGGTTAGGGTAAGGTTAAGGGTTAGCGTTAGGGTTAGGTTTAGGTTTAGGGTTGGGGTTAAGGTTAGGGTTAGGGTTAGGGTAAGGGTAAGTGTTAGGGTTAGGGTTAGTGTAAGGGTAAGTGTTAGGATTAGGCTTAGGGTTTGGGTTAGGTTTAGGGTTAGGATAAGGTTAAGGGTTAAAGTTAGGGTTAGGGTTAGGTTTAGGGTTAGGGTGAGGGTAAGGATTAGTTTTAGAGTTAGGGTTAGGTTTAGGGTTAGGGTTAGGGTAAGGGTAAGCGTTAGGTTTAGGGTTAGGGTTAAGTTTAGGTTTAGGGTTAAGGTTAGGGTTAGGATTAGGGTTAGGTTTAGATTTAGGGTTAGGCTTAGGGTAAAGGTAAGGGTTAGGGTTAGGGTTAGGTTTAGGGTTAGGGTTAGGTTAGGGTTAGGGTTAGGGTTAGGTTTGGGGAAAGGGTTAGGTTTAGGGTTAGGGTAAGGGTAAGGGATAGGGTTAGGGTTAGGGTTAGGGTTAGTGGTTAGGGTTAGGGTTAGGTTTAGCATAAGGGTTAGATTTAGGGTTAGGGTAAGTACTAGGGTTAGGGTTAAGGTTAGGTTAAGACTAAGGGTTAGATTTATGGTTAGGATTAGGGTTAGGGTTAGGGTAAGGGTAAGTGTAAGGTTTAGGGTTAAGGATAGGATAAGGGTAAGGGTTAGGGTTAGGGTTAGCGTTAGAGTTAAGGTTAGGGTTAGTGTTAGGGTTAGGGTTAGGGTTAGGGTAAGTGTAAGGGTTAGCGTTAGGGTTAGGGTTACGGTAAGGTTACGGTTTAGGGTTAGGGTTAGGGTTAGGGGTTAGGGTTAGGGTTAGGGTTAGATTTAGGGTTAGGGTAAGTGTAAGGTTTAGGCTTAGGGTTAGGGTTAGGGTTAGGGATAGGTTTGGGTTAGGGTTAGGGTTAGGGTTAGGCTTAGGGATAGGTTTGGGTTAGGGTTAGGGTTAGGGTTAGGGATACGTTTGGGTTTAGGGTTAGGATAAGGGTTAGGGTTAGGGTAAAGATTAGGGTTAGGTTTAGATTTAGGGTTAGGGTAAGGGCCCGGTTTAGGGTTAGGGTTAAGTTTGGGATTAGGGTTAGGGTAAGAGTAAGGTTTAGGGTTAGGTTACGGTTAGGGTAAGGGTTAGGGTTAGGGTTAGGGATAGGTTTGGGGTTATGGTTAGGGTAAGGGTTAGGGTTAGGGTAAGGGTTAGGATTAGGGTTAGGATAGTGTAAGGGTAACTGTTAGGATTAGGGTCAGGGTTAGGGTTAGGGTTAGTGTTAGGGTTAGGGTAAGGGTAAGGGTTAGGGTTAGGGTCAGGGTTAGTGTTAGGGTTAGGGTTAGTGTGAGGGTTAGTGTTTGGTTTAGGGTTAGGTTTACGGTAAGGGTAAGGGTTAGGTTTAGGGTAAGGGTAAGGCTTAGGATTGATGTTAGGATTAGGGTTAGGGTTAGGGTTAGGGTAAGGGTTAGAGTTAGGGTTAGGGTTAAGTTTAGGGTTAGTGTTAGGGTTAGGGTTAGGGTAAGAGTAAGAGTAAGGGTTAGGGTTAAGGTTAGGGTTAGGGTTAAGGTTATGGTTAGTGTTAGGGTTAGGCTAAGGGTTAAGGTTAGGTTTAGGTTAAGGGTTGGGGTCAGGGTTAGGGTTAGGGTTAGGGTAAAGTTTAGGGTTAGTGTAAGGGTTAGGGTTAGAGTTAGGTTTATTGTTAGCATTAAGGTTAGGGTAATGGTTAGGGTTAGGGTTAGGGTTAGGGTTAGGCTTAGGATAAGGGTTAGGTTTAGGGTTAGGGTGAGGGTAAGGTTTAGGATTAGGGTTAGGGTTAAGTTTAGGGTTAGGGTTAGGTTTAGGATTAGGTTTAGGGTTAGGCTTAGGGTAAGGATTAGTGTTAGGGTTAGGGTTGGGGTTAGGTTTAGGTTTAATGTATGGGTAATGGTTAGGGTTACGATTAGGGTTAGGGTTAGGGTTAGGGTTAGGATTACGGTTAGGGTTAGGCTTAGGGTACGGACTAGTGTTAGGATTGGGTTGGGTTTAGGGTTAGGGTTAGGGTAAGGGTAAAGGTTAGGGTTAGGGTTAGGGTTAGGGCTTAGGGTAAGGGTTAGGGTTAGATTTAGGTTTAGGGTAAGGGTACGGTATAGGTTTAGGGTTTGGTTTGGGGTTAGGGTTAGGGTAAGAGTAAGGGTTAGTGTTAGGGTTAGGGTTAGGGTTAGTCTAAGGGTTAGATTTAGGGTTAGGGTAAGGGCTAGGGTTAGGATTATGGTTAGGTTAAGAATAGGGTTAGATTTAGGGTTAGAGTTAGGGTTAGGTTTAGGTTTAGGGTAAGGGTAAGTGTAAGTTTTAGGGTTAAGGTTAGGATAAGGGTAAGAGATAGGGTTAGGGTTAGGGTTAGAGTTAAGGTTAGGGTTAGTGTTAGGGTTAGGGTTAGGGTTAGGGTAAGGGTAAAGATTAGGGTTAGGTTAAGGGTTAGTGTAAGGGTTAGGTTTAGGGGTTGGGGTTAGGGTAAGGGTTAGTGTAAGTGTTAGGGTTAGGGTTAGGGTTAGGGTAAAAGTTAGTGTTAGGGTTAGGGTTACGGTTAGGCTAAGGTGTTTGGTTTAGAGTTCGGGTTAGGGTTAGGGTAAGAGTAGGGGTTAGAGTTAGGGTTAGGTTTAGGGTTAGGGTTAGGGTTAGGGTTAGCGTAAGGTTAGAGTTAGGGTTAGGGTTAAGTTTAGGGTTAGTGTTAGGGTTAGGGTTAGGGTTACGGTAAGGGTAAGGGATAGGGTTAGGGTTAGTTTTAGGGTTAAGGTTATGGTTAGTGTTAGGGTTAGGCTAAGGGTTAGGGTAAGGATTAGGGTAAGGGTTAGGGTTTGGGTTAGTGGTAGGGTTAGAGTTAGGGTTAGGATTAGGGTAAGGGTAAGGGTTAGGGTTAGGGTTAGGGTTAGGGTAAGGGTTAGGGTTAGGGGTTAGGGTTAGGTTTAGTGTAAGGGTTAGGGATAGGGTTAGAGTTAGGGTTAGGGTTAGTGTAAGGGTTAGGGTTATGGTTAGGGTTTGGATAAGGGTTAGGGTTAGGGTTAGGGTTAGGGTAAGGGTAAGTGTTAGGGTTAGGGTTAGGGTTAGCGTTAGGTTTAGGGTAAGGGTAAGGGTTAGCGTTAGGGTTAGGTTTAGGTTTAGGCTTGGGATTAAGGTTAGGGTTAGGGTTAGCGTAAGGGTAAGTGTTAGGGTTAGGGTTAGTGTAAGGGTAAGTGTTAGGATTAGGGTTAGGGTTTGGGTTAGGTTTAGGGTTCGAATAAGTTTAAGGGTTAAGGTAAGGGTTAGGGTTAGGTTTAGTGTTAGGGTGAGGGTAAGGATTAGTTTTAGAGTTTGGGTTAGGTTTAGGGTTAGGGTTAGGGTAAGGGTAAGGGTAAGGGTTAGGGTTAGGGTTAGGGTTAAGTTTAGGTTTAGGGTTAGGGTTAGGGTTAGGATTAGGGTTAGGTTTAGATTTAGGGTTAGGCTTAGGGTAAAGGTAAGGGTTAGGGTTAGGGTTAGGTTTATGGTTAGGGTTAGGTTAGGGTTAGGGTTAGGGTTAGGGTTGGGGAAAGTGTAAGGGTTAGGGTTAGGGTAAGGGTAAGGGATAGGGTTAGGGTTAGGGTTAGGGTTAGGGGTTAGGTTTAGGGTTAGGGTTAGCATAAGGGTTAGATTTAGGGTTAGGGTAAGGGATAGGGTTAGGGTTAAGTTTAGGTTAAGACTAAGGGTTAGATTTATGGTTAGGGTTAGGATTAGGGTTAGGGTAAGGGTAAGTGTAAGGTTTAGGGTTAAGAATAGGATAAGGGTAAGGGTTAGGGTTAGGGTTAGAGTTAGAGTTAAGGTTAGGGTTAGTGTTAGGTTTAGGGTTAGGGTTAGGGTTAGGGTTAGGGGTTAGGGTTAGGGTTAGGGTTAGATTTAGGGTTAGGGTAAGGGTACGGTTTAGTCTTAGGCTTAGGTTTAGGGTTAGGGTTAGGGATAGGTTTGGGTTAGGGTTAGGGTTATGGTTAGTGATACGTTTGGGTTTAGGGTTAGGGTAAGGGTTATTGTTAGGGTAAAGATTAGGGTTAGGTTTAGATTTAGGGTTAGGGTAAGGGCACGGTTTAGGGTTAGGGTTAAGTTTGGGATTAGGGTTAGTTTAAGAGTAAGGTTTAGGCTTAGGTTACAGTTAGGGTAAGGGTTAAGGGGAGGGTTAGGGATAGGTTTGGGGTTAGGGTTGGGTAAGGGTTAGGGTTAGGGTAAGGGTTAGGATTCTGGTTAGGTTAGGGTAAGGGTAACTGTTAGGATTAGGGTCAGGATTAGGGTTAGGGTTTGTGTTAGGGTTAGGGTAAGGGTTAGGATTAATGTTAGGATTAGGGTTAGGGTTAGGGTTAGGGTCAGGGTTAGAGTTAGGGTTAGGGTTAAGTTTAGGGTTAGGGTAAGGGTAAGGGTCAGGGTTATGGTTAGGTTTAGGGTAAATGTTAGGGTTAGGGTTAGGGTTAGGGAGAGGGTAAGGTTTAGGGTTAGTGTTAGGGTTACGGTTATGGTAAGGATTAGGGTTAGGTTTAGGGTTAGGGTAAGGGTTAGGGTTAGATTTAAGGTTAGGGTAAGTGTAAGGGTTAGGGTTAGGGTTAGTGTTAGGTTTAGGGTAAGGGTTAGGGTTAGGGTTAGTGTTAGGTTTAGGGTTAAAGTTAGGGTTAGGGTTAGGGAGAGGGTAAGGATTAGGGTTAGGGTTAGGGTTAGGGTTAGGTTTAGGGTAAGGGTAAGGGTTAGGATTAATGTTAGGATTAGGGTTAGGGTTAGGGTTAGGGTCAGGGTTAGAATTAGGTTTAGGGTTAAGTTTAGGGTTAGTGTTAGGGTTAGGGTTAGGGTTAGGGTAAGGGTAAGGGTTAGGGTTAGGGTTAGGTTTAAGGTTATGGTTAGTGTTAGGGTTAGGCTAAGGGTTAGGCTAAGGGTTAGGGTAAGGGTTAGGGTTTGGGTTAGTGTTAGGTTAGAGTTAGGGTTGGGGTTAGGGTAAGGGTAAGGGTTAGGGTTAGGGTTAGGGTAAGGTTTAGGGTTAGGTTTAGGGTTAGGGCAAGGGTAAGTGTTATGGTTAGGGTTAGGGTTAGCGTTAGGGTTAGGGTAAGGGTAAGGGTTAGCGTTAGGGTTAGGTTTAGGTTTAGGGTTGGGGTTAAGGTTACGGTTAGGGTTAGGGTAAGGGTAAGTGTTAGGGTTAGGGTTAGTGTAAGGGTAAGTGTTAGGATTAGGCTTAGGGTTTGGGTTAGGTTTAGGGTTAGGATAAGGTTAAGGGTTAAGGTTAGGGTTAGGGTTAGGTTTAGGGTAAGGGTGAGGGTAAGGATTAGTTTTAGAGTTAGGGTTAGGTTTAGGGTTAGGGTTAGGGTAAGGGTAAGGGTAAGGGTTAGGTTTAGGGTTAGGGTTAAGTTAAGGTTTAGGGTTAGGGTTAGGGTTAGGATTAGGGTTAGGTTTAGATTTAGGGTTAGGCTTAGGGTAAAGGTAAGGGTTAGGTTTAGGGTTAGGTTAGGGTTAGGGTTAGGGTTAGGGTTGGGGAAAGGGTAAGGGTTAGGTTTAGGGTAAGTGTAAGGGATAGGGTTAGGGTTAGGGTTAGGGTTAGGGGTTAGGGTTAGGGTTAGGGTTAGCGTAAGGGTTAGATTTAGGGTTAGGGTAAGGGCTAGGGTTAGGGTTAAGGTTAGGTTAAGACTAAGGGTTAGATTTATGGTTAGGATTAGGGTTAGGGTTAGGGTTAGGGTAAGGGTAAGTGTAAGGTTTAGAGTTAAGAATAGGATAAGGGTAAGGGTTAGGGTTAGGGTTAGAGTTAAGGTTAGGGTTAGTGTTAGGGTTAGGGTTAGGGTTAGGGTAAGTGTAAGGGTTAGGGTTAGGGTTAGGGTTAGGGTAAGGTTACGGTTTAGGGTTAGGGTTACTGTTAGGGGTTAGGGTTAGGGTTAGGGTTAGATTTAGGGTTAGGGTAAGTGTACGGTTTAGGCTTAGGGTTAGGGTTAGGGTTAGGGATAGGTTTGGGTTAGGGTTAGGGTTAGGGTTAGGGATAAGTTTGGGTTTAGGGTTAGGGTAAGGGTTAGGGTTAGGGTAAGGATTAGGGTTAGGTTTAGATTTAGGGTTAGGGTAAGGGCACGGTTTAGGGTTAGGGTTACGTTTGGGATTAGGGTTAGGGTAAGAGTAAGGTTTAGGTTTAGGTTACGGTTAGGGTAAGGGTTAGGGTTAGGGTTAGGGATAGGTTTGGGGTTAGGGTTAGGGTAAGGGTTAGGGTTAGGGTAAGGTTTAGGATTAGTGTTAGGTTAGGGTAAGGGTAACTGTTAGGATTAGGGTCAGGGTTAGGGTTAGGGTTAGTGTTAGGGTTAGGGTAAGGGTAAGGGTTAGGGTTAGGGTCAGGGTTAGTGTTAGGGTTAGGGTTAGTGTTAGGGTTAGTGTTTGGTTTAGGGTTAGGGTTACGGTAAGGGTAAGGGTTAGGTTTAGGGTAAGGGTAAGGCTTAGGATTAATGTTAGGATTAGGGTTAGGGTTAGGGTTAGGGTAAGGGTTAGAGTTAGGGTTAGGGTTAAGTTTAGGGTTAGTGTTAGGGTTAGGGTTAGGGTAAGAGTAAGGTTTAGGGTTAAGGTTAGGGTTAGGGTTAAGGTTATGGTTAGTGTTAGGGTTACGCTAAGGGTTAAGGTTAGGTTTAGGGTAAGGGTTGGGGTCAGGGTTAGGGTTAGGGTTAGGGTAAAGTTTAGGGTTAGGGTAAGGGTTAGGGTTAGAGTTAGGTTTAGGGTTAGCATTAAGGTTAGGGTTAGGATTAGGGTTGGGGTTAGGGTAATTGTTAGGGTTAGGGTTAGGGTTAGACTTACGATAAGGGTTAGGTTTAGGGTTAGGGTAAGGATAAGGTTTAGGATTAGGGTTAGGGTTAAGTTTAGGGTTAGGGTTAGGTTTAGGATTAGGTTTAGGTTTAGGCTTAGGGTAAGGATTAGTGTTAGGGTTAGGGTTGGGGTTAGGTTTAGGTTTAATGTATGGGTAATAGTTAGGGTTAGGATTAGGGTTAGTGTTAGGGTTAAGATTAGGGTTAGGGTTAGGGTTAGGTTTAGGGTACGGACTAGTGTTAGGGTTAGGGTTGGGTTTAGGGTTAGGGTTATGGTAAGGGTAAGGGTTAGGGTTAGGGTTAGGGTTAGGGTTAGGGCTTAGTGTAAGGGTTAGGGTTAGATTTAGGTTTAGGGTAAGGGTACGGTATAGGTTTACGGTTTGGTTTGGGGTTAGGGTTAGGGTAAGAGTAAGGGTTAGGGTTAGGGTTAGGGTTAGGGTTAGGCTAAGGGTTAGATTTAGCGTTAGGGTAAGGGCTAGGGTTAGGGTTAGTGTTAGGTTAAGATAAGGGTTAGATTTAGGGTTAGATTTAGGGTTAGGGTTAGGTTTAGGGTAAGGGTAAGTGTAAGTTTTAGGGTTAAGGTTAGGATAAGGGTAAGGGTTAGGGTTAGGGTTAGGGTTAGAGTTAAGTTTAGGGTTAGTGTTAGGGTTAGGGTTAGGGTTAGGGTAAGGGTAAAGGTTAGGGTTAGGTTAAGGGTTAGGGTAAGGGTTAGGTTTAGGGGTTGGGGTTAGGGTAAGTGTTAGGGTAAGTGTTAGGGTTAGGTTTAGGTTTAGGGTAAAAGTTAGTGTTAGGGTTAGGGTTACGGTTAGGCTAAGGTGTTTGGTTTAGGGTTAGGGTTAGGGTTAGGGTAAGGGTAGGGGTTAGGGTTAGGGTTAGGTTTAGGGTTAGGGTTAGGGTTAGGGTAAGGGTTAGAGTTAGGGTTAGGGTTAAATTTAGGGTTAGTGTTAGGGTTAGGCTAAGGGTTAGGGTAAGGGTTAGGGTAAGGGTTAGTGTTAGGGTAAGGGTTACGGTTAGGGGTTAGGGTTAGGTTTAGGGTAAGTGTTAGGGATAGGTTTAGAGTTAGGGTTAGGGTTAGTGTAAGGGTTACGGTTATGGTTAGGGTTAGGGTAAGGGTTAGGGTTAGGGTTAGGGTTAGGGCAAGGGTAAGTGTTAGGGTTAGGGTTAGGGTTAGCATTAGGGTTAGGGTAAGGGTAGGGTTAGCGTTAGGGTTAGGTTTAGGTTTAGGGTTGGGGTTAAGGTTAGGGTTAGGGTTAGCATAAGGGTAAGTGTTAGGGTTAGGGTTAGTGTAAGGGTAAGTGTTAGGATTAGGGTTAGGGTTTGGGTTAGGTTTAGGGTTAGGATAAGGTTAAGGGTTAAGGTAAGGGTTAGGGTTAGGTTTAGGGTTAGGGTGAGGGTAAGGATTAGTTTTAGAGTTAGGGTTAGGTTTAGGGTTAGGGTTAGGGTAAGGGTAAGGGTAAGGGTAAGGATTAGGGTTAGGTTTAAGTTTAGGTTTAGGGTTAGGGTTAGGGTTAGGATTAGGGTTAGGTTTAGATTTAGGGTTAGGCTTAGGGTAAAGGTAAGGGTTAGGGTTAGGGTTAGGTTTAGGGTTAGGGTTAGGTTAGGGTTAGGTTTAGGGTTAGGGTTGGGAAAAGGGTAAGGGTTAGGGTTAGGGTAAGGGTAAGGGATAGGGTTAGGGTTAGGGTTAGGGTTAGGGGTTAGGGTTACGGTTAGGGTTAGTGTAAGGGTTAGATTTAGGGATAAGGTAAGGGATAGGGTTAGGGTTAAGTTTAGGTTAAGACTAAGAGTTAGATTTAGGGTTAGGGTTAGGATTAGGGTTAGGGTAAGGGTAAGTGTAAGGTTTAGGGTAAAGAATAGGATAAGGGTAAGGGTTAGGGTTAGGGTTAGAGTTAGAGTTAAGGTTAGGGTTAGTGTTAGGGTTAGGGTTAGGGTTAGGGTAAGTGTACGGGTTAGGTTTAGGGTAAGATTACGGTTTAGGGTTAGGGTTAGGGTTAGGGTTAGGTGTTAGGGTTAGGGTTAGGGTTAGATTTAGGGTTAGGGTAAGGGTACGGTTTAGGCTTAGGGTTAGGGTTAGGGTTAGGGTTAGGGATAGGTTTGGGTAAGGGTTAGGGTTAGGGTTAGGGTTAGGGATAGGTTTGGGTTAGGGTTAGGGTTAAGGTTAGGAATACGTTTGGATTTAGGGTAAGGGTTAGGGTTAGGGTTAGGGTTAGGGTTAGGGTTATGGTTGAGTTTAGGGTTAGGGTTAGGGTTTGGGTTAGGTTTAGGGTTAGGGTAAGGGTAAGGGTTAAGGTTAGGGTTAGGGTTAGGTTTAGGGTTAGGGTGAGGGTAAGGATTAGTTTTAGTGTTAGGGTTAGGTTTAGTGTTAGGGTTAGGGTAAGGGTAAGGGATAGGGTTAGGGTTAGGGTTAGGCTAAGGGTTAGGTTTAGGGTTAGGGTTAGGATTAGGGTTAGGTTTCAGTTTAGGGTTAGGCTTAGGGTAAATGTAACTGTTAGGGTTAGGGTTAGGTTTAGGGTTAGGTTTAGGTTAGCATTAAAGTTAGCGTTAGGGTTAGGGTAAGGGTAAGGGTTAGGGTTAGGGTTAGGGTTAGGGTAAGGGTTAGGGTTAGGGTTAGGGTTAAGGCTAGGTTTAGTGTTAGGGTTAGGGATAGGGTTAGTGTAAGGGTAAGGTTTAGGGTTAGTGTTAGAGTTAGGGTTAATATTAGTGTTAGGATTAGGGTTAGGCTAAGGGTTAGGGTTAGGGTTAGGGTAAGGGTTAGGGTTTGGGTAAGGGTTAGGTTTAGGGTTAGGGTAGGGTTAGGGTTTAGTGTTAGGGTTAGGGTTAGGGTAAGTGGTACAGTTAGGGTTAGGGTTAGTGTAAGGGTAAGTGTTAGGGTTAGGGTTAGGGATAGGGTAAGGGTTAGGGTTTGGGTAAGTGTTAGGGTTAGTGTTAGGGTAGGGTTAGGGTTTAGTGTTAGGGTTAGCGTTAGGGTAAGGGGTACGGTTAGGATTAGGGTTAGTGTAAGGGTAAGTGTTAGGGTTAGGGTTAGGGTTAGGGTTAGGGTTAGGGTTAAGGTTAAGGTTAGGGTTAGGGTTAGGGAAAGGGTAAGGGTTAGGGTTAGGGTATGGATTATTGTTAGGGTTAGGGTTAGGGTAAGGGTTAGGGTTAGGGTTACCATTAAGTGTTAGAGTAAGGTTAAGGGTTAGGTTTAGGGTTAGTGTTAGGTTTAGGGTTAAGGTAAGGGTAAGGGTTAGGGTTAGCTTTAGGGTTAAGGTTAGGTTTAGGGTTAGGGTTAGGGTAAGGATTAGGGTGAGGTGTTAGATTTAGGGTTAGGGTTAGGGTAAGGGTAAGGGTTAGGGTAAGGGTTAGGTTTAGTGTTAGAGTTAGGGTTAGGGTTAGGGTAACGGTAAGGATAGGGTTAGGGTAAGTTTTAGGGTTAGGGTTAGGGTTAGGGACAGCGTAAGGGTAAGTGTTAGGATTAGGGGTTAGGGTTTGGTTTAGGGTTAGGGTTAGGATTAGCGGTTAGGGTTAGGCTTAGAGTTAGGGTTAGGGTAAGAGTTAGGGTTACGTTTAGGGTAAGGTAATTGTTAGGGTTGGGGTTAGGGTTAGGGTTAGGGTTAAGGTAAGGGTTAGGGTTAGGGTAAGGGTTAGGGTTAGGTTTAGGATTAGGTTTAGGGTTAGGGTAAGTGTTAGGGTTAGGGTTAGTGTTAGGGATAGGATAAGGGTAAGTGTTAGGGTTAGGGTTAGGTTTAGGGTTACGGTTAGGTTTAAGGTTAGGTTTAGAGTAAGGGTAAGGGTGAGGGTTAGGGTTATGGTTAGATTAGAGTTAGGGTTAGGGTTAGGGTAAGGGTAAAGGTTAGGGTTAGGTTTAGGGTAAGGTTAAAGGTTAGGGTTAGTGGTTAGGGTTGGGTTCGGTTTAGGTTTAGGGTGAAGTTTAGAGTAAGGGTAAGGGTCAGGTTTAGGGTTAGGGTTAGGGTTAGATTTAGGGTTAAGGTTAGGTTTAGGGAAAGGGTTAGGGTTAGGTTTAGGGTTAGGGTTAGGGTTAGGGCAAGGATTAGGGTTAGGGTTAGAGTAAGGTTTAGGGTTATGGTTAGGGTTAGCATTAAGTTTAGGGTTAGGGTTAGGGTAAGGGTAAGGGTTAGGTTTAGGGTTAGGGTTAGGGTTAGGGTAAGGATTAGGTTTCGGTTTAGGGTTAGGGTTAGCATTAAGGTTAGGCTTAGGGTTAGGGTTAGGGGTTAGAGTTAGGGTTAGGGTTAGGGTTAGTGTAAGGGTAAAGGCTAGGGTTAGGTTTAGGGTTAGGGTTAGAGTAAGGGTAAAGTTTAGGATAGGGTTAGTGTAGGGTTAGGTATAGGGTTAGGGTAAGGGTTAGGGTTATGGTTAGGGTTAGGGTTAAGGTTAGGTTTAGGGTAAGGATTAGGTTTCGGGTGAGGGTTAGGGTTAGGTTTAGGGTTAGGGTTAGGGTAAGGGTCAGGATTATGGTTAGGATTAGGCTCATGGTTAGTGTTAGGGTAAGGGTTAGGGTTAGGGTTAGAGTTAGGGTAAGGATTAAGGTTAGGGTTAGGGTAAGGTTTAGGGTTAGGGTTAGGGTTAGAATTAATGTTAGGGTTAGGATTAAGGTAAGAATAAGGTTTAGGTTTAGGGTTAGGTTTAGGGTAATGGTTAGGGTGAGGTTTAGGTTCAGTGTTAGGGTTAGGGTAAGGGTTAGGGTTAGGTTTACTGTTAGGTTTAGGGTTAAGTTTAGGGTTAGGGTTATGGTAAGGGTGAGGGTTAGGGTAGGGTTAGGGGTCAGGGTTAGGGTTAGGGTTAGGTTTAGGATAAGGGTAAGGTTTAGCGTTAGAGTTAGTTTTGGGGTTAGGGTTAGGGTTAGGGTTAGGGTTAGGGTTAGTGTTGAGGTTAGGGTTAGGGTTAGGGTTAGGCTAAGGGTTAGGTTTAGGGTTAGGGTAAGGCATCCGGTTAGATTTAGGGTTAGGGTTAGGGGTAGGGTTAGGGTTAGGTTAAGGGTAAGGGTTAGGGTAAGGGTTAGGGTTAGTGGTTAGGGTTTTGGTTAGGATTAGGGTAAGGGTTAGGTTAGGGTTAGGGTTAGGGTTAGGGTTAGGGTAGGGGTTAGGTTAGGGTTAGGGTTAGGGTAAGGATTAGGTTTCGGTTTAGGGTTATGGTTAGCATTAAAGTTAGGCTTAGGGTTAGGGTAAGGATGAGGTTTCGGTTTAGGGTTAGGGTTAGCATTAAGGTTAGACTTTGGGTTAGGGTAAGAGTAAGGGTTAGATTTAGGGTTAGGGTTAGGGTAAGTGTTATGTTTAAGGTTAGGGTTAGGGTTAGGGGTAAGAGTTAGGGATAGGGTTAGGGTTAGTGTAAGGGTAAGGGTTAGGGGTAGGGTTAGGGTTAGAGTAAGGGTAAAGTTTAGGATAGGGTTAGTGTAGGGTTAAGGATAGGGTTAGGATAAGGGTTAGGGCTAATGTTAGGTTTAGGGTTAAGTTCAGGGTTAGGGTTAGGGTAAGGGTGAGGGTTAGTGTTAGGGTTAGGGGTCAGGGTAAGGTTTAGCGTTAGAGTTAGGTTTGGGGTTATGGTTAGGGTTAGGGTTAAGGTTAGTGTTGAGGTTAGGGTTAGGGTTAGGGTTAGGCTAAGGGTTAGTGTTAGGGTTAGGGTAAGTCTTCCGGTTAGAGTTAGGGTTAGGGTTAGAGGTAGGGTTAGGGTTAGGTTAAGGGTAAGGGTTAGGGTAAAGGTTAGGGTTAGTGGTTAGAGTTAGGGTTAGGATTAGGGTAAGGGTTAGGTTAGGGTTAGGGTTAGGTTTAGGGTTAGGTTTGGGGTTAAGGTTACTGTTAGGGTTAGGGTTAGGGTAAGGGTAAGGGTTAGGTTTAGGGTTAGGGTTAGGGTTAGGGTAAGGATTAGGTTTCGGTTTAGGGTTATGTATAGCATTAAGGTTAGGCTTAGGGTTAGGGTAAGTGTAAGGGTTAGATTTAGGGTTAGGGTTAGGGTAAGTGTTTGTTTAAGGTTAGGGTTAGCGTTAGGGGTTAGAGTTAGGGTTAGGGTTAGGTTTAGTGTAAGGGTAAGGGTTAGGGTTAGGGTTAGGGTTAGGGTAAGGGTAAAGGTTAGGATAGGGTTAGTGTAGGGTTAGGGATAGGGTTAGGGTTAGGGTAAGGGTTAGGGTTATGGTTAGGGTTAGGGTTAAGGTTAGGGTTAGGGTACGGGTTAGGTTTCGGGTGAGGGTTAGGGTTAGGTTTAGTGTTAGGTTTAGTGTAAGGGTAAGGGTTATGTTTAGGTTTAGGCTCAGGTTTAGGGTTAGGGTAAGGGTTAGGGTTAGGGTTAGAGTTAGGGTAAGGATTAAGGTTAGGGTTAGGGTTAGGGTAAGGGTTAGGGTTAGGGTTAGGGTTAGAATTAATGTTAGGGTTAGGGTTAGGGTAAGAATAAGGTTTAGGTTTAGGGTTAAGTTTGGGGTTAGGGTTAGGGTTAGGGATAGGGTTAGTGTTGAGGTTAGGGTTAGGGTTAGGTTTAGGGGTGAGAGTTAGGGTTATTGTTAGGGTTAGTGTAAGGGTAAGGGTTAGGGTTAGGGTTAGGGTTAGAGTAAGGGTAAAGTTTAGGATAGGTTTAGTGTAGGGTTAGGGATAGGGTTAGGGTAAGGGTTAGTGTTATGATTAGGGTTATTGTTAAGGTTAGGGTTAGGGTAAGGTTTAGGTTTCGAGTGAGGGTTAGGGTTAGGGTTAGGGTAAGGGTAAGGATTATGGTTAGGATTAGGCTCAGGGTTAGTGTTAGGGTAAGGTTTAGGGTTCGGGTTAGGGTTAGAATTAATGTTAGGATTAGGTTTAGGGTTAGAATAAGGTTTAGGTTTAGGGTTAGGTTTAGGGTAAGGGTAAGGGTTAGGGTTAGTGTTAGGTTTAGGGTTAGGGTAAGAGTTAGGGTTAGGGTTAGGGTTAGGTTTAGGTTTAGGCTTAGGGTAAGGGTAAGGGTTAGGGTTAGGTTTAGGGTTATGGTAAGAGTTAGGGTTAGGGTTAGGATTAGGTTTAGGTTTAGGCTTAGGTTAAGGGTAAGGGTTAGGGTTAGGTTTAGCTTCAGGGTTAGGGTTAGGGTAAGGGTTAGGGTTCGGGTTAGTGTTAGGTTTAGGGTTAAGTTCAGGGTTAGGGTTAGGGTAAGGGTTAGTGTTCGGGTTAGGGTTAGGGGTCAGGGTTAGTTTTAGGGTTAGGTTTAGGATAAGGGTAAGGTTTAGCGTTAGAGTTAGGTTTGGAGTTAGGGTTAGGGTTAGGGTTAGGGTTTTGGTTAGTGTTGAGGTTAGGGTTAGATTTAGGGTTAGGCTAAGGGTTAGGGTTAGGGTTAGGGTAAGGCTTCCGGTTAGATTTAGGGTTAGGGTTAAAGGTAGGGTTAGGGTTAGGTTAAGGGTAAGGGTTAGGGTAAGGATTAGGGTTAGTGGTTAGGGTTAGGGTTAGGATTAGGGAAAGGGTTAGGTTAGAGTTAGGGTTAGGGTTAGGCTTGGGGTTAGGGTTAGGGTTAGGGTTAGGGTAAGGGTAAGGGTTAGGGTTGGGGTTAGGGTTAAGGTTAGGATTAGGGTTAGGTTTAGGGTAAGTGTAAGAGTTAGGTTTAGGTTTAGGGTTAGGGTTAGGGTAAGGGTTAGGTTTTGGTTTAGGGTTAGGGTTAGGGTAAGGATTAGGTTTCGGTTTAGGGTTAGGTATAGCATTAAGGTTAGGCTTAGGGTTAGGGTCAGTGTAAGGGTTAGATTTAGGGTTAGGGTTAGGGTAAGTGTTTGTTTAAGATTAGGGTTAGCGTTAGGGGTTAGAGTTAGGGTTAGGGTTAGGTTTAGTGTAAGGGTAAGGGTTAGGGTTAGGGTTAGGGTTAGAGTAAGGGTAAAGGTTAGGATAGGGTTAGTGTAGGGTTAGGGATAGGGTTAGGGTTAGGGTAAGGGTTAGATTATGGTTAGGGTTAGGGTTAAGGTTAGGGTTAGGGTACGGGTTAGGTTTCGGGTGAGGGTTAGGGTTAGGTTTAGTGTTAGGTTTAGTGTAAGGGTAAGGGTTATGTTTATGTTTAGGCTCAGGGTTAGGGTTAGAGTAAGGGTTAGGTTTAGGGTTAGAGTTAGGGTAAGGATTAAGGTTAGGGTTAGGGTTAGGGTAAGGGTTAGGGTTAGGGTTAGGGTTAGAATTAATGTTAGGGTTAGGGTTAGGTTAAGAATAAGGTTTAGGTTTAGGGTTAGGTTTAGGGTAAGGGTAAGGGTTAGGGTTAGGGTTAGGTTTAGGGTCAGGGTAAGAGTTAGGGTTAGGGTTAGGGTTAGTTTTAGGGTTAGGGTAAGGGAAAGGTTTAGGGTTAGGGTAAGGGCTAGGGTTAGGGTTACTGTTAGGTTAGGGTTAGGGTTAGTGTTAGGGTTAGGCTAAGGGTTAGGTTTAAGGTTAGGGTTAGGGTAAGGGTAAGGGTCAGGTTTAGGGTTAGGTTTAGGGTAAATGTTAGCGTTACGGTTAGGGTTAGGGAGAGGGTTAGGGTTAGGGTTAGTGTTAGGGTTACGGTTACGATAAGAATTAGGGTTAGTTTTAGGGTTAGGGTAAGTGTAAGGGTTAGCGTTAGGGTTAGGTTTAGGGTAAGGGTAAGGTTCAGGGTTAGGGTTAGGGTAAGAGAAAGAGTTAGGCTTAGGGTTAGGGGTTAGGGTTAGGGTTAGGGTTAGTTTTAGGGTTAGGGTAAAGGAAAGGTTTAGGGTTAGGGGTAGGTTAAGGGTTAGGGTTAGGGTAAGGGTAAGCGTTAGGGTTAGGTTTAGGGTTGGGGTTTAGGGTTACGTTTAGGGGTAGGGTAAGGGTTAGGGTTAGGGTTAGGTTTAGGGTAAGTGTTAGGGTTAGGTTATGGTTAGCGTGAGCGTTAGGGTTAGGTTTACGGTTAGGTGTTAGGGTTAGGTTTAGGGTTAGGGTAAGAGTTAGGGTTAGGTTTAGGGTAAGGGTTACGGTTAGAGTTAGGGTTAAGGTAAGGCTAAGTGTTAGAGTTTGGTTTAGGGTTAGGGTAAGGGTTAGGGTTAGGATTAGGGTTAGGGTGAGCGTTAGGGTTAGGGTTAAGTTTAGGGGTTAGGGTTAGTGTTAGGGTTAGGGTAAGGGTTAGGGTTAGTGTTAGGGTTAGGGTTAAGGTTAGGGTAAGTCTAAGGGTTAGAGTTAGGGTTAGGATAAGGGTTAGGGTTAGGGTTAGGGTTAGGTTTAGGTTTAGGGTTAGGCTTAGGGTAAGGATTAGTGTTAGGGTTAGGGTTGGGGTTAGGTTTAGGTTTAATGTAATGGTAAGGGTTAGGGTTAGGATTAGGGTTAGGGTTAGGGTTAGGTTTAGTGTTAGGATTAGGGTTAGGGTTAGGCTTAGGGTACGGACTAGTGTTAGGGTTAGGGTTGGGTTTAGGTTTAGGGTTAGGGTAAGGGTAAGGGTTAGGGTTAGGGTTAGGGCTTAGGGTAAGGGTTAGGGTTAGATTTAGGTTTAGGGTAAGGGTACGGTTTAGGTTTAGGGTTTGGTTTGGGGTTAGGTTTAGGGTAAGAGTAAGGGTTAGGGTTAGGCTTAGGATTAGGGTTAGGCTAAGGGTTAGATTTAGGGTTAGGGTAAGGGCTAGGGTTAGGGTTAGGGTTAGGTTAAGATAAGGGTTAGATTTAGGTTTAGGGTTAGCGTAAGGGTAAGTGTAAGGTTAAGGGTTAAGGTTAGGATAAGGGTAAGCGTTAGGGTTAGGTTTAGGGTTAGAGTTAAGGTTAGGTTTAGTGTTAGGGTTAGGGTTATGGTTAGGGTAAGGGTAAAGGTTAGGGTTAGGTTAAGGGCTAGGGTAAGGGTTAGGTTTAGGGGTTGGGGTTAGGGTTAGGTTTAGGGTAAGTGTTAGGGTTAGGGTTAGGTTTTGGGTAAAAGTTAGTGTTAGGCTTAGGGTTATGGTTAGGCTAAGGTGTTTGGTTTAGGGTTAGGGTTAGGGTTAGGGTAAGGGTAGTGGTTAGGGTTAGGGTTAGGTTTAGGGTTAGGGTTAGGGTTAGGGTAAGGGTAAGTGTTTGGGTTAAGGTTAGGGATAGGGTTAGGTTTAGGGTTAGGGCAAGGATTAGCGATAGGGTAACGGTTAGGGTTAGGGTTAGGGTTAGGGTTAGGTTAGGGGTTAAGGTTAGGGTAAGAGTGAGGGTAAGGGTTAGGGTTAGATTTAGGGTCAGGGTAAGAGTTAGGGTTAGGGTTAGGGTTAGGTTTAGGTTTAGGCTTAGGGTAAGGGTAAGGGTTAGGGTTAGGTTTAGTTTCAGGGTTAGGGTTAGGGTAAGGGTTAGGGTTAGGGTTAGTGTTAGGGTTAGGGTTATGTTTAGGGTTAGAGTTAGCGTAAGGGTGAGGGTTAGGGTTAGGGTTAGGGGTCACGGTTAGGTTTAGGGTTAGGTTTAGGATAAGGGTAAGGTTTAGCGTTAGAGTTAGGTTTGGGGTTAGGGTTAGGGTTAGGGTCAGGGTTAGAGTTAGTGTTGAGGTTAGGGTTAGGGTTAGGGTTAGGCTAAGGGTTAGGTTTAAGGTTAGGGTTAGGGTAAAAGTAAGGGTCACGGTTAGGGTTAGGTTTAGGGTAAAAGTTATGGTTAGGTTTAGGGTTAGGGAGACGGTAAGGATTAGGGTTAGTTTTAGGGTTACGGTTACGGTAAGGATTAGGGTTAGGTTTAGGGTTAGGTTTAGGGTTAGGGTAAGGGTTAGGGTTAGATTTAGGGTTAGGGTAAGTGTAAGGATTAGGGTTAGGGTTAGGGTAAGTGTTAGGTTTAGGGTAAGGGTTAGGGTTAGGGTTAGTGTTAGGTTTAGGGTTAAATTTAGGGTTAGGCTTAGGGAGAGGGTAAGGATTAGATTTAGGGTTAGGGTTAGGTTTAGGGTAAGCATTAGGGTTAGGTTTAGCATTAGGGTAAGGGTTAGGGTTTGGGTAGGGTTAGATTTAATATTAGGGTAAGTGTAAGGGTTAGCGTTAGGGTTAGGTTTAGGGTAAGGGTAAGGTTCAGGGTTAGGGTTAGGGTAAGAGAAAGAGTTAGGCTTAGGGTTAGGGGTTAGGGTTAGGTTTAGGGTTAATTTTAGGGTTAGGGTAAGGGAAAGGTTTAGGGTTAGGGGTAGGTTAAGGGTTAGGGTTAGGGTAAGGGTAAGGGTTAGGGTTAGGTTTAGGGTTGGGGTTAGGTTTAGGTTTAGGGTTAGCGTGAGCATTAGGGTTAGGGTTAGGGTTAGGTGTTAGGGTTAGGGTTAGGGTAAGAGTTAGGGTTAGGGTTAGGCTTAGGGTTAGGGTTAGGCTAAGGGTTAGATTTAGGGTTAGGGTAAGGACTAGGGTTAGGGATAGGGTTAGGTTAAGATAAGGGTTAGATTTAGGGTTAGGGTCAGGGTTAGGTTTAGGTTTAGGGTAAATGTTAGGGTTAGTGTTTGGGTTAGGGTTAGGGAGAGGGTAAGGATTAGGGTTAGTGTTAGGGTTACAGTTACGGTAAGGATTAGGGTTAGGTTTAGGGTTAGGGTAAGGGATAGGGTTAGATTTAGGGTTAGGGTAAGTGTAAGGGTTAGGGTTAGGGTTAGGGTTAGTGTTAGGTTTAGGGTAAGGGTTAGGGTTAGGGTTAGGGTTAGGTTTAGGGTTAAATTTAGGGTTAGGGTTAGGGAGAGGGTAAGGATTAGGGTTAGGGTTAGGGTTAGGGTTAGGTTTAGGGTAAGGATTAGGGTTAGGTTTAGCTTTAGGGTAAGGGTTAGGGTTAGGGTTAGGGTTAGATTTAGGGTTAGAGTACGTCTAAGGGTTAGCGTTAGGGTTAGGTTTAGGGTAAGGGTAAGGTTCAGGTTTAGGGTTAGGGTTAGGTTTGGGGTTAGGGTTAGGGTAAGAGAAAGAGTTAGGCTTAGGGTTAGGGGTTAGGGTGAGGGTTAGGGTTAGTTTTAGGGTTAGGGTAAGGGAAAGGTTTAGGGTTAGGGGTAGGTTAAGGGTTAGGGTAAGAGTAAGGTTTAGGGTTAGGTTTAGGGTTGGGGTTAGGTTTAGGGTTATGGGTAGGGTAAGGGTTAGGGTTAGGTTTAGGGTTAGGGTTAGGGTTAGGTGTTAGGGTTAGGGTTAGGGTAAGAGTTAGGGTTAGGTTTAGGGTAAGGGTTACGGTTAGAGTTAGGGTTAAGGTAAGTCTAAGCGTTAGAGTTTGCGTTAGGGTTAGGGTAAGGGTTAGGGTTAGGATTAGGGTTAGGGTGAGCGTTAGGGTTAGGGTTACGGTTAGGGGTTAGGGTTATTGTTAGGGTTAGGGTAAGGGTTAGGGTTAGGGTTAGGGTTAAGGTTAGGGTAAGTCTAAGGGTTAGTGTTAGGATAAGGGTTAGGGTTAGGGTTAGTGTTAGGTTTAGGTTTAGGGTTAGGCTTAGGGTAAGGATTAGTGTTAGGGTTAGGGTTGGGGTTAGGTTTAGGGTTAATGTATGGGTAAGGGTTAGGCTTAGGGTACGGACTAGTATTAGGGTTAGGGTTGAGTTTAGGTTTAGGGTTAGGGTAAGGGTAAGGGTTAGGGTTACGGTTAGGGTTAGGGCTTAGAGTAAGGGTTAGGGTTAGATTTAGGTTTAGGGTAATGGTTAAGGTTAGGGTTAGGCTTAGGGTTAGGCTTAGGGTACGGACTAGTATTAGGGTTAGGGTTTGGTTTAGGTTTAGGGTTAGGGTAAGTGTAAGGGTTAGGGTTACGGTTAGGGTTAGGGCTTAGAGTAAGGGTTAGGGTTAGATTTAGGTTTAGGGTAAGGGTAAGGTATATTTTTAGGGTTTGGTTTGGGGTTAGGGTTATGGTAAGAGTAAGGGTTAGTGTTAGGCTTAGGGTTAGGGTTAGGCTAAGGGTTAGATTTAGGGTTAGGGTAAGGGCTAGGCTTAGGGTTAGGGTTAGGTTAAGATAAGGGTTAGATTTGGGGTTAGGGTTAGGGTTATGGTAAGGGTAAGTGTAAAGTTTAGGGTTAAGGTTAGGATAAGGGTAAGGGTTAGGGTTAGGTTTAGGGTTAGAGTTAAGGTTAGGGTTAGTGTTAGGGTTAGGGTTAGGGTTAGGGTAAGGGTAAAGGTTAGGGTTAGTTTAAGGGTAAGGGTAAGGGTTAGGTTTAGCGGTTGGAGTTAGGGTTAGTGTTAGGGTAAGTGTTAGGTTTAGGGTTAGGTTTAGGGTAAAAGTTAGTGTTAGGGTTAGGGTTATGGTTAGGCTAAGGTGTTTGGTTTAGGGTTAGGGTTAGGGTTAGGGTAAGGGTAGGGGTTAGGGTTTGGGTTAGGTTTAGGGTTAGGGTTAAGGTTAGGGTAAGTGTAAGGGTTTGGGTAAAGGTTAGGGTTAGGGTTAGGTTTAGGGTTAGGGCAAGGATTACGGTTAGGGTAACGGTTAGGGTTAGGATTAGGGTTAGGTTAGGGGTTAAGGTTAGGGTAAGAGTAAGGCTTAGGGTTAGGGTTAGGTTAAGGTCAGGGTAAGAGTTAGGGTTAGGGTTAGGGTTAGGTTTAGGTTTAGGTTTAGGTTTAGGCTTAGTGTAAGGATAAGGGTTAGGGTTAGGTTTAGTTTCAGGGTTAGGGTTAGGGTAAGGGTTAGGTTTAGGGTTAGGATTAAGTTTAGGGTTAGGGTTAGGGTAAGGGTGAGGGTTATGGTTGGGGTTAGGGGTCAGGGTTAGGTTTAGGGTTAGGTTTAGGATAAGGGTAAGGTTTAGCGTTAGAGTTAGGTTTGGGTTAGGTTTAGGGTTAGGGTTAGGGTTAGTGTTGAGGTTAGGGTTAGGGTTAGGGTTAGGCTAAGGGTTAGGTTTAAGGTTAGGGTTAGGGTAAGGTTAAGGGTCAGGGTTAGGGTTAGGTTTAGGGTAAATTTTAGGGTTAGGGTTAGTGTTAGGGAGAGGGTAAGGATTAGGGTTAGTGTTAGGTTTACGGTTACGGTAAGGATTAGGGTTAGGTTTAGGGTTAGGGTAAGGGTTAGGTTTAGATTTAGGGTTAGGGTAAGTGTAAGGGTTAGGGTTAGGGTTAGTGTTAGGTTTAGGGTAAGGGTTAGGGTTAGGATTAGTGTTAGGTTTAGGGTTAAAGTTAGGGTTAGGTTTAGGGAGAGGGTAAGGATTAGGGTTAGGGTTAGGGTTAGGGTTAGGTTTAGGGTAAGCATTAGGGTTAGGTTTAGCGTTAGGGTAAGGGTTAGGGTTAGGGTAGGGTTAGATTTAGGGTTAGGGTAAGTGTAAGGGTTAGCGTTAGGGTTAGGTTTAGGGTAAGGGTAAGGTTCAGGGTTAGGGTTAGGGTAAGACAAAGAGTTAGGCTTAGGGTTAGGGGTTAGGTTTAGGGTTAGGGTTAGTTTTAGGGTTTGGGTAAGGGAAAGGTTTAGGGTTAGGGGTAGGTTAAGGGTTAGGGTTAGGGTAAGGGTAAGGGTTAGGGTTAGGTTTAGGGTTGGGGTTAGGTTTAGGGTTAGGGGTAGGGTAAGGGTTAGGGTTAGAGTTAGGGTTAGGGTAAGGGTTAGGTTTAGGTTTAGGGTTAGCGTGAGCGTTGGGGTTAGGGTTAGGGTTAGGTGTTAGCGTTAGGTTTAGGGTTAGGGTAAGAGTTAGGGTTAGGTTTAGGGTAAGGGTTACCGTTAGAGTTAGGGTTAAGGTAAGGCTAAGCGTTAGAGTTTGGGTTAGGGTTAGGGTAAAGGTTAGGGTTAGGATTAGGGTTAGGGTGAGCTTTAGGGTTAGGGTTACGGTTAGGGGTTAGGGTTAGTGTTAGGGTTAGGGTAAGGGTTAGGGTTAGGGTTAGGGTTAGGGTTAAGGTTAGGGTAAGTCTAAG
The DNA here is from genome assembly GCA_024803745.1 of Megascapheus bottae. NCBI lineage: Eukaryota > Metazoa > Chordata > Mammalia > Rodentia > Geomyidae > Megascapheus > Megascapheus bottae. The sequence goes on along the minus strand of JANJXV010000399.1, from coordinate 516,093 downwards.
GGTTAGTGTTAGGGTTAGGATAAGGGTTAGGGTTAGGGTTAGGGTTAGGTTTAGGTTTAGGGTTAGGCTTAGGGTAAGGATTAGTGTTAGGGTTAGTGTTGGGGTTAGGGTTAGGGTTAATGTAAGGGTAAGGGTTAGGGTTAGGATTAGGGTTAGGGTTAGGGTTAGGGTTAGGATTAGGGTTAGGGTTAGGCTTAGGGTACGGACTAGTGTTAGGGTTAGGGTTGGGTTTAGGTTTAGGTTTAGGGTAAGGGTAAGGCTTAGGGTTAGGGTTAGGGTTAGGGCTTAGGGTAAGGGTTAGGGTTAGATTTAGGTTTAGGGTAAGGGTACGGTATAGGTTTAGGGTTTGGTTTGGGGTTAGGGTTAGGGTAAGAGTAAGGGTTAGGGTTAGGCTTAGGTTTAGGCTAAGGGTTAGATTTAGGGTTAGGGTTAGGGCTAGGGTTAGGGTAATGGTAAGTGTAAGGTTTAGGGTTAAGGTTAGGATAAGGGTAAGGTTTAGGGTTAGGGTTAGGGTTAGAGTTAAGGTTAGGGTTAGTGTTAGTGTTAGGGTTAGGGTTAGGGTAAGGGTAAAGGTTAGGGTTAGGGTAAGGGTTAGGTTTAGGGGTTGCGGTTAGGGTTAGGTTTAGGGTAAGTGTTAGGGTTAGGGTTATGTTTAGGGTAAAAGTTAGTGTTAGGTTTAGGGTTACGGTTAGGCTAAGGTGTTAGGTTTAGGGTTAGGGTTAGGGTTAGGGTAAGGGTAGGGGTTAGGGTTAGGGTTAAGTTTAGGGTTAGGGTTAGGGTTAGGGTAAGGGTAAGGGTTTGGGTTAAGGTTAGGGTTAGGGTTAGGTTTAGGGTTAGGGCAAGGATTAGGGTTAGGGTAACAGTTAGGGTTAGGGTTAGTGTTAGGGTTAGGTTAGGGGTTAATGTTAGGGTAAGAGTAAGGGTTAGGGTTAGGGTTAGGTTTAGGGTCAGGGTAAGAGTTAGGGTTAGGGTTAGGGTTAGGTTTAGATTTAGGCTTAGGGTAAGGGTAAGGGTTAGGGTTAGGTTTAGTTTCAGGGTTAGGATTAGGGTAAGGGTTAGGGTTAGGGTTAGTGTTAGGGTTAGGGTTAAGTTTAGGGTTAGTGTTAGGGTAAGGGTGAGGGTTAGGGTTAGGGTTAGGGGTCAGGGTTAGGTTTAGGGTTAGGTTTAGGATAAGGGTAAGGTTTAGAGTTAGAGTTAGGTTTGGGGTTAGGGTTAGGGTTAGGGTTAGGGTTAGGGTTAGTGTTGAGGTTAGGGTTAGGGTTAGGTTTAGGGGTTAGAGTTAGGGTTATTGTTAGGGTTAGTGTAAGTTTAAGGATTAGGGTTAGGGTTAGGGTTAGAGTAAGGGTAAAGTTTAGGATAGGGTTAGTGTAGGGTTAGGGATAGGGTTAGCGTAAGTTTTAGGGTTAGGGAAAGGTTAGGGTTACGGTTAGGGTTAGGGTAAGGGTAACTGTTAGAATTAGGTTTAGGGTTAGTGTTAGGGTTAGTGTTAGGTTTAGGTTTAGGTTTAGGGTAAGGGTTAGAATAAGTGTAAGGCTTAGGATTAATGTTAGGGTTAGGTTTAGGGTTAGGGTTAGGGGAAGGGGAAGGGTTAGGTTTAGGGTTATCGTTAGGGTAAGGGTTAATGTTAGGGTTAGGGTTAAGGCTAGGGTTAGTGTTAGGGTTAGGGAGAGGTTTAGGGTAAGGTAAGGTTTGGGGTTAGTGTTAGGGTTAGGGTTAAGGTTAGGGTTAGGGTTAGGGTCAGGCTAAGGGTTAGGGTTAGGGTTAGGGTAACGGTTAGGGTTTGTGTTAGGGTTAGTGTTAGAGTTAGGGTTAGCATTAGGGTAAGGGTTAGGGTTTGGGTTAGGGTTAGGGTTAGGGTTAGGGGTTAGGGTTAGGTTTAGGGTAAGGATTAGGTATAGGGATTAGGGTTAGGGTTAGGGTTAGTGTAAGGGTTAGGGTTAGGGTTACGGTTAGGGTTAGTGTAAGGGTTAGGGTTAGGGTTAGAGTTAGGGTTACGGTAAGGGTTAGGGTTACTGTTAGGGTTAGGGTAAGGGTAAGGGTTAGGGTAAGGGTTAGGGTAAGGGTAAGTGTTAGGATTAGGGTTAGCGTTTGGTTTAGGTTTAGGGTTAGGGTAAGGGTAAGGGTTAAGGTTAGGGTTACGGTTAGTGTTAGGTTTAGGGTTAGGGTGAGGGTAAGGATTAGTTTTAGAGTTAGGGTTAGGTTTAATGGTAGGGTTAGGGTAAGGGTAAGGGATAGGGTTAGGGTTAGGGTTAAATTTAGGGTTAGATTTAGGGTTAGGGTTAGGATTAGGGTTAGGTTTCGGTTTAGGGTTAGGCTTAGGGTAAAGGTAACTGTTAGGGTTATGGTTAGGTTTAGGGTTAGGGTTAGGTTAGCATTAAGATTAGGGTTAGGGTTAGGGTAAGGGTAAGGGTTAGGGTTAGGGTTAGGGTTAGGGTAAGGGTTAGGGTTAGGGTTAAGGCTAGGGTTAGTGTTAGGTTTAGGGATAGGGTTAGGGTAAGGGTAAGGTTTAGGGTTAGTGTTAGGGTTAGGGTTAATGTTAGGTTTAGGTTTAGGGTTAGGATAAGGGTTAGGGTTATGGTTAGGATAAGGGTTAGGGTTTGGGTAAGGGTTAGGGTTAGGGTTAGGTTTAGGGTTAGGTTAACAGTAAGGGTTAGGGTTAGGGTTAGGGTTACCATTAAGGGTTAGAGTAAGGTTAAGGGTTAGGTTTAGGGTTAGTGTTAGGTTTAGGGTTAAGGTAAGGGTAAGGGTTAGGGTTAGCTTTAGGGTTAAGGTTAGGTTTAGGGTTAGGGTTAGGGTAAGGGTTAGGGTTAGGTGTTAGTTTTAGGGTTAGGGTTAGGGTGAGGGTAAGGGTTAGTGTAAGGGTTAGGTTTAGTGTTAGAGTTAGGGTTAGAGATAGGGTAAGTGTAAGGTTAGGGTTAGGGTAAGTTTTAGGGTTAGGGCTAGGGTTAGGGACAGCGTAAGTGTAAGTGTTAGGATTAGGGGTTAGGGTTTGGTTTAGGGTTAGGTTTAGTATTAGCGGTTAGGGTTAGGCTTAGGGTTAGGGTTAGGGTAAGAGTTAGGGTTAGGGTTACGGTAAGGTAATTGTTAGGGTTGGGGTTAGGGTTAGGGTTAGGGTTAGGGTAAGGGTTACGGTTAGGGTAAGGGTTAGGGTTAGGTTTAGGATTAGGTTTAGGGTTAGGGTAAGTGTTAGGGTTAGGGTTAGTGTTAGGGATAGGATAAGGGTAAGAGTTAGGGTTAGGGGTCAGGTTTAGGGTTACGGTTAGGTTTAAGGTTAGGTTTAGAGTAAGGGTAAGGGTGAGGTTTAGGGTTAGGGTCAGTTTTAGCGTTAGGGTTAGGTTTAGGGTTAAGGTTAGGGTTAGGCAAATGGTTAGGGTTAGCTTTAGGGTTAGGGTTAGGATAAGGATTAGGGTTAGGGTTAGGGTAAGGGTGAGGTTTAGGGTTAGGGTTAGGGTAAGGGCTGGGGTTAGGGGTTAAGGTTAGCGTTAGGGTTAGGGTGAGGGTAAGGGTTAGGATTAGGGTTATGGTTAGATTAGAGTTAGGGTTAGGGTTAGGGTAAGGGTAAGGGTTAGGGTTAGGTTTAGGGTAAGGGTAAGGGTTAGGGTTAGGGGTTAGGGTTAGGGTTAGGTTTAGGTTTAGGGTTAAGTTTAGAGTAAGGGTAAGGGTCAGGTTTAGGGTTAGGGTTAGGGTTAGGTTTAGGGTTAAGGTTAGCTTTAGGGAAAGGTTAGGGTTAGGTTTAGGATTAGGGTTAGGGTTAGGGTAAGGATTAGGGTTAGGGTTAGGGTAAGGGTTAGGGTTATGGTTAGGGTTAGCATTAAGTTTAGGGTTAGGGTTAGGGTAAGGGTAAGGGTTAGGTTTAGGGTTAGGGTTAGGGTTAGGGTAAGGATTAGGTTTCGGTTTAGGGTTAGGGTTAGCATTAAGGTTAGCTTAGGGTTAGGGTAAGCGTAAGGGTTAGATTTAGGGTTAGAGTTAGGGTAAGTGTTATGTTTAAGTTTAGGGTTAGGGTTAGGGGTTAGAGTTAGGGTTAGGGTTAGGGTTAGGGTTAGGGTTAGTGGTTAGGGTTAGGGTTAGGATTAGGGTAAGGGTTAGGTTAGGGTTAGGGTTAGGGTTCGGTTTGTGCTTAAGTTTATGGTTAGGGTTATTGTTATGGTTAGGGTTAGGGTTAGGGTTAGGGTAAGGGTAAGGGTAAGGGTTAGGGTTAGGGTTAGGGTTAGGGTCAGGGTAAGAGTTAGGGTTAGGGTTAGGGTTAGGGTGAGGGTTAGGGTTAGGGTTAGGGAAAGGGTTAGATTTAGGTTTAGGGTTAGGGTAAGTGTTATGTTTAAGGTTAGGGTTAGGGTTAGGGGTTACTGTTAGGGTTAGGTTTAGGGTTTGTGTAAGGGTAAGGGTTAGGGTTCGGGTTAGGGTTAGGGTTAGAGTAAGGGTAAAATTTAGGATAGGGTTAGTGTAGGGTTCGGGATAGGGTTAGGGTAAGGGTTAGGGTTATTGTTAGGGTTAGGGTTAAGGTTAGGGTTAGGGTAAGCGTTAGGGTTAGGGTTAGGGTTAGGGTTAGGGTTAGGGTAAGGGTAAGCATTATGCTTAGGATTAGGCTCAGGGTTAGTGTTAGGGTAAGGGTTAGGGTTAGGGTTAGAGTTAGGTTAAGGATTAAGTTTAGGGTTAGGGTAAGGTTTAGGGTTAGGTTTAGGTTTAGAATTAATGTTAGGGTTAGGATTAGGGTTAGAATAAGGTTTAGGTTTAGGGTTAGGTTTAGGGTAAGGGTAAGGGTTAGGGCTAGTCTTAGGTTTAGGGTTAAGTTCAGGGTTAGGGTTAGGGTAAGGATGAGGGTTTGGGTTAGGGTTAGGGGTCAGGGTTAGGGTTAGGGTTAGGTTTAGGATAAGGGTAAGTTTTAGCGTTAGAGTTAGGTTTGGGGTTATGTTTATGGTTAGGGTTAGGGTTAGGGTTAGTGTTGAGGTCAGTGTTAGGTTTAGGGTTAGGCTAAGGGTTAGGGTTAGGGTTAGGGTAAGGCTTCCGGTTAGATTTAGGGTTAGGGTTAGAGGTAGGGTTAGGGTTAGGTTAAGGGTAAGGGTTAGGGTAAGGGTTAGGGTTAGCGTTAGAGTTAGTTTGGGGTTAGGGTTAGGGTTGGGGTTAGGGTTAGTGTTGAGGTTAGGGTTAGGGTTAGGGTTAGGGTAAGGGTAAGGGTAAGGGTTAGGTTTAGGGTTAGAGTTAGGGTTAGGGTTAAGGTTAGGGTTAGGGTTAGGGTAAGGGTAAGGGTTAGGTTTAGAGTTAGGGTTAGGGTTAGGGTAAGGATTAGGTTTCGGTTAAGGGTTAGGGTTAGCATTAAGGTTAGGCTTAGGGTTAGGGTAAGGATGAGGGTTTGGGTTAGGGTAAGGGGTCAGGGTTAGGGTTAGGTTTAGGTTTAGGATAAGGGTAAGGTTTAGCGTTAGAGTTAGGTTTGGGGTTAGGGTTAGGGTTAGGGTTAGTGTTGAGGTTAGGGTTAGGGTTAGGGTTAGGCTAAGGGTTAGGGTTAGGGTTAGGGTAAGGCTTCCGGTTAGATTTATGGTTAGGGTTAGAGGTAGGGTTAGGGTTAAGTTAAGGGTATGGGTTAGGGTAAGGGTTAGGGTTAGTGGTTAGGGTTAGGGTTAGGATTAGGGTAAGGGTTGGTTAGGGTTAGGGTAAGGATTAGGTTAGGGTTAGGGTAAGGATTAGGTTTCGGTTTAGGTTTAGGGTTAGCATTAAGGTTAGGCTTAGGGTTAGGGTAAGGGTAAGGGTTATGTTTAGAGTTAGGGTTAGGGTTAGTGTAAGGATTAGGTTTCGGTTAAGGGTTAGGGTTAGCATTAATGTTAGGCTTAGGGTTAGGGTAAGTGTAAGGGTTAGATTTAGGGTTAGGTTTAGGGTAAGTGATAGGTTTAAGTTTAGGGTTAGGGTTAGGGGTTAGAGTTAGGGTTAGGGTTAGGGTTAGTGTAAGGGTAAGGGTTAGGGTTAGGGTTAGAGTAAGGGTAAAGTTTAGGATAGGGTTAGTGTAGGGTTAGGGATAGGGTTAGGGTAAGGGTTAGGGTTATGGTTATGGTTAGGGTTAAGGTTAGGGTTAGGGTAAGGGTTAGGTTTCGGGTGAGGGTTAGGGTTAGGTTTAGGGTTAGGGTTAGGGTAAGGGTAAGGATTATGTTTAGGATAGGCTCAGGGTTAGGGTTAGGGTAAGGGTGAGGGTTAGGTTTAGGGTTAGGGGTCAGGTTTAGGGTTAGGGTTAGGTTTAGGATAAGGGTAAGGTTTAGCGTTAGAGTTAGGTTTGGGGTTAGGGTTAGTGTTAGGGTTAGGGTTAGGGTTAGTGTTGAGGTTAGGGTTAGGGTTAGGGTTAGGGTAAGGCTTCTGGTTAGATTTAGGGTTAGGGTTAGAGGTAGAGTTAGGGTTAGGTTAAGAGTAAGGTTTAGGGTAAGTGTTAGGGTTAGTGGTTAGGGTTAGAGTTAGGGTTAGGTTTGGGGTTAAGGTTAGGGTTAGGGTTATGTTTAGGGTTAGGGTAAGGTTAAGGGTTAGGGTTAGTGTTAGGGTTAGGGTTAAGTTTAGGGTTAGGGTTAGGGTAAGGGTAAGGGTTAGATTTAGGGTTAGGGTTAGGGTTAGGGTAAGTGTTATGTTTAAGGTTAGGGTTAGGGTTAGGGGTTAGAGTTAGGGTTAGGTTTAGGGTTTGTGTAAGGGTAAGGGTTAGGGTTAGGGTTAGGGTTAGGGTTAGAGTAAGGGTAAAGTTTAGGATAGGGTTAGTGTAGGGTTAGGGATAGGGTTAGGGTAAGGGTTAGGGTTATGGTTAGGTTTAGGGTTAAGGTTAGGGTTAGGGTAAGGGTTAGGTTTTGGGTGAGGGTTAGGGTTAGGTTTAGCGTTAGGGTTAGGGTAAGGGTAAGGATTATGGTTAGGATTAGGCTCAGGGTTAGTGTTAGGGTAAGGGTTAGGGTTAGAGTTAGAGTTAGGGTAAGGATTAAGTTTAGGGTTAGGGTAAGGGTTAGGGTTAGGCTTAGGATTAGAATTAATGTTAGGGTTAGGATTAGGGTTAGAATAAGGTTTAGGTTTAGGGTTAGGTTTAGGGTAAGGGTAAGGGTTAGGGTTAGGGTTAGGTTTAGGGTTAGGATAAGAGTTAGGGTTAGGGTTAGGGTTAGGTTCAGGTTTAGGCTTAGGGTAAGGGTAAGGGTTAGGGTTAGGTTTAGGTTCAGGGTTAGGGTTAGGGTAAGGGTTAGGGTTAGGGCTAGTGTTAGGTTTAGGGTTATGTTCTGCGTTAGGGTTAGGGTAAGGATGAGGGTTTGGGTTAGGGTTAGGGGTCAGGGTTAGGGTTAGGGTTATGTTTAGGATAAGGGTAAGGTTTAGCGTTAGAGTTAGGTTTGGGGGTAGGGTTAGGGTTAGGGTTAGGGTTTTGGTTAGTGTTGAGGTTAGGGTTAGGTTTAGGGTTAGGCTAAGGGTTAGGGTTAGGGTTACGGTAAGGCTTCCGTTTAGATTTAGGGTTAGGGTTAGAGGTAGGGCTAGGGTTAGGTTAAGGGTAAGGGTTAGGGTTAGGGTTAGGGTTAGGGTTAGGGTTAGTGTTAGTGTTGAGGTTAGGGTTAGGGTTAGGGTTAGGGTAAGGGTAAGGGTTAGGTTTAGGGTTAAGGTTAGGGTTAGGGTTAAGGTTAGGGTTAGGGTTAGGGTAAGGGTAAGGGTTAGGTTTAGAGTTAGGGTTAGGGTTAGGGTAAGGATTAGGTTTCGGTTAAGGGTTAGGGTTAGCATTAAGGTTAGGCTTAGGGTTAGGGTAAGGATAAGGGTTTGGGTTAGGGTAAGGGGTCAGGGTTAGGGTTAGGGTTAGGTTTAGGATAAGGGTAAGGTTTAGCGTTAGAGTTAGGTTTGGGGTTAGGGTTAGGGTTAGGGTTAGGGTTAGTGTTGAGGTTAGGGTTAGGGTTAGGGTTAGGGTAAGGCTTCCGGTTAGATTTAGGGTTAGGGTTAGAGGTAGGGTTAGGGTTAGGGTTAGGGTTAGGGTTAGAATTAAGGTTAGGGTTAGGGTTAGGGTTAGGGTTAGACTTAGGGTTAGGGTTAGGGTTAGGGTTAGGGTTAGGGTTAGAATTAAGGTTAGGGTTAGGGTTAGGGTAAGTGTTAGGGTTAGGGTTAGGGTTAGGTAAGGGGAAGGGTTAGGTTTAGAGTTAGGGTTAGGGTTAGTGTAAGGATTAGGTTTCTGTTAAGGGTTATGGTTAGCATTAAGGTTACGCTTAGGGTTAGGGTAAGGGTAAGGGTTAGATTTAGGGTTAGGGTTAGGGTAAGTGTTATGTTTAAGGTTAGGGTTAGGGTTAGGGGTTAGAGTTAGGGTTAGGGTTAGGGTTAGTGTAAGGGTAAGGGTTAGGGTTAGGGTTAGGGTTAGAGTAAGGGTAAAGTTTAAGATAGGGTTAGTGTAGGGTTAGGGTAAGGGTTACGGTTATGGTTAGGGTTAGGGGTAAGGTTAGGTTTTGGGTAAGGGTTAGGTTTCGGGTGAGGGTTAGGGTTAGGTTTAGGGTTAGGGTTAGGGTAAGTGTAAGGATTATGGTTAGGATTAGGATCAGGGTTAGGGTTAGGGTAAGGGTTAGGGTTAGGGTTAGGGTTAGAATTAATGTTAGGGTTAGGATTAGGGTTAGAATAAGGTTTAGGTTTAGGGTTAGGTTTAGGGTAAGGTTAAGGGTTAGGGTTAGGGTTAGGTTTAGGGTTAGGGTTAGAGTTAGAGTTCGGGTTAGGGTTAGGTTTAGGTTTAGGCTTAGGGTAAGGGAAAGGGTTAGGGTTAGGTTTATGTTCAGGGTTAGGATTAGGGTAAGGGTTAGGGTTAGGGTTAGTGTTAGGTTTAGGGTTAAGTTCAGGGTTAGGGTTAGGGTAAGTGTGAGGGTTAGGGTTAGGGTTAGTGGTCAGGGTTAGGGTTAGGGTTAGAGGTAGGGTTTGGGTTAGGTTAAGGGTAAGGGTTAGGGTAAGGGTTAGGGTTAGTGGTTAGGGTTAGGGTTAGGATTATGGTAAGGGTTAGGTTAGGGTTAGGGTTAGGTTTAGGGTTAAGTTTGGGGTTAAGGTTAGGGTTAGGTTAGGGTTAGGGTTACGGTTAGGGTAAGGCTAAGGGTTAGGTTTACGTTTGGGGTTAAGTTTAGGGTTAGTGTTGAGGTTAGGGTTAGTGTTAGGGTTAGACTAAGGGTTAGGGTTAGGGTTAGGGTAAGGCTTCCGGTTAGATTTAGGGTTAGGGTTAGAGGTAGGGTTAGGGTTAGGTTAAGGGTAAGGGTTATGATAAGGGTTAGGGTTAGTAGTTAGGGTTAGGATTAGGATTAGGGTAAGGGTTAGGTTAGGGTTAGTGTTAGGGTTAGGGTTAGGTTTGGGGTTAAGGTTAGGGTTAGGGTTAGGGTTAGGGTTAGTGTAAGGGTAAGGGTTAGGGTTAGCGTTAGGGTTAGGGTTAAGGTTAGGGTTAGGGTTAGGGTAAGGCTAAGGGTTAGGTTTAGGGTTAGGGTTAGGGTTAGGCTAAGGATTAGATTTCGGTTTAGGGTTAGGGTTAGCATTAAGGTTAGGCTTAGGGTTAGGGTAAGGGTAAGGGTTAAATTTAGGGTTAGGGTTAGGGTAAGTGTTATGTTTAAGGTTAGGGTTAGGGTTAGGGGTTAGAGTTAGGGTTAGGGTTAGGTTTAGTGTAAGGGTAAGGGTTAGGGTTAGGGTTAGGGTTAGGGTTAGAGTAATGGTAAATGTTAGGATAGGGTTAGTGTAGGGTTAGGATAGGGTTAGGGTTAGGGTAAGGGTTAGGGTTATGGTTAGGGTTACGGTTAAGGTTAGGTTTTGGGTAAGGGTTAGGTTTCGGGTGAGGGTTAGGGTTAGGGGAAGGGGAAGGGTTAGGATTTGGGTTAGGGTTAGGGTTAAGGTTAGGGTTAGGGTTAGGGTTAGGGTAAGGGATAGGGTTAGGGTTAAAGTTAAGGCTTAGGGTTAGGGTTAGTGTTAGGGTTTTGTTTAAGGTTAGGTTTAGTGTAAGGGTAAGGATCAGTGTTAGGTTTAGGTTTAGGGTAAATGTTAGGGTTAGGGTTAGGTTTAGGGTTACGGTAAGGGTTAGGGTTAGGGTTAGATTTAGGGTTAGGGTAAGTGTAAGGGTTAGGGTTAGGGTTAGGGTTAGGTTTAGGGTAAGGGTTAGGGTTAGGGTTAGTGTTAGGTTTAGGGTTAAATTTAGGGTTAGGGTTAGGGAGAGGGTAAGGATTAGGGTTAGGTTTGGAGTTAGGGTTAGGGTAAGAGAAAGAGTTAGGCTTAGGGTTAGGGTTAGGGTTAGGGTTAGTTTTAGGGTTAGGGTAAGGGTAAGGTTTAGGGTTAGGGTTCGGGTTAGGGGTAGGTTAAGGGTTAGGGTTAGGGTAAGGGTAAGGGTTAGGGTTAGGTTTAGGGTTGGGGTTAGGGTTAGGGTTAGGGGTAGGGTAAGGGTTAGGGTTAGGGTTAGCGTTAGGGTAAGGTTTAGGGTTAGGTTTAGGGTTAGTGTGAGCGTTAGGGTTTGGGTTAGGGTTAGGTGTTAGGGTTAGGGTTAGGGTTAGGGTAAGAGTTAGGGTTAGGTTTAGGTTAAGGGTTACGGTTAGGGTTAGGGTTAAGGTAAGGTTAAGCGTTAGAGTGTGGGTTAGGGATAGGGTAAAGGTTAGGGTTAGGATTAGGGTTAGGGTGAACGTTAGGGTTAGGATTACGGTTAGGGGTAAGGGTTAGTGTTAGGGTTAGGGTAAGGGTTAGGGTTAGGGTTAAGGTTAGGGTTAGGGTTAAGGTTAGGGTAAGTCTAAGTGTTAGAGTTAGGGTTAGGATAAGGGTTAGGGTTAGGGTTAGGTTTAGGGTAAGGCTAAGGGTTAGAGTTAGCGTTAGGTTTAGGGTTAGGGTTAGGGGTTAGGGTAGCGTTAGGGTTAGGGTAAGAGTAAGGGTTAGGTTTAGGGTTAAGGTTAGGCTAAGTGTAAGGGTTAGGTTTAGGGTTAGGCTAAGGATAAGGGTTAGGGTTAGGGGTAGGTTTAAGTTTAGGGTTAGGGTTAGGCTAAGGGTTAGGTTTAGGTTTAGTGTAAGGTTTACGGTTAGGGTTTGGGTTAGGTTTAGAGGTAGGGTTATGGTTAGGGTAAGGGTAAGGGTTAGGGTTAGGGTTAGGATTAGGTTTAGGTTTAGGGTAAGGATATGGGTTAGGGTTAGGTTTAGGTTCAGGGTTAGGTTTAGGGTAAGGGTTAGGGTTAGGGTTAGGGTTAGGGTTAGGGTTAGGGTAAGGGCAAGGGTTAGGGATAGGGTTAAGGTTAGGGTTATGGTTAGGTTTAGGGTTAAGGTTAGGGTTAGGGTTACGGTTAGGGTAAGGGTTAGGGCTAGGGTTAGGGTGAGGGGTAGCATTAAGGTTAGGGTTAGGGTTAGGGTAAGGGTAAGGGTTAGGGTTAAGTTTAGAATTAGGTTTAGGGTCAGGGTAAGGGTTAGGTTTAGGGATTAGGGTTAGGGTTAGGGTTAGGGTTAGGGTGAGGGTAAGGTTTAGGTTTTGGGTTAGGGTTAGGATTAGCGGTTAGCATTAGGCTTAGGGTTAGGGTTAGGGTAAGGGTTAGGGTTAGGGTTAGGGTAAGTGTAAGTGTTAGGTTTAGGGTTAGGTTTAGGTTTATTGTTAGGATAAGGGTTAGTGTTAGAGTTAGGGTTAGGGTTAGGGTTAGGGTTAGGTTTAGGGTTAGGTTTAGGGTTAGGGTAAGTGTTAGGGTTAGGGATAGGATAAGGGTAAGGGTTAGGGTTAGGGCTTAGGGTTGGTGTTAGGGTTATGGTTAGGTTTAGGGTTAGGGTTAGAGTGAGGGTAAGGGTGAGGGTTAGAGTTAGGGTTAGGGTTAGGGTTAGGTTTAGGGTTAAGTTTAGGGTTAGGGAAAGGTTAGGGTTAGGGTTAGGGTGAGGGTTAGGGTAAGAATTAGGGTTAGGGTTAGAGAAAGGGTTACTGTTAGGGTTAGGGAATGGGTTAGGGTTATGGTTAGGTTCAGGGTTAGGGTTAGGGTAAGGGTTAGTGTTAGGTTTAGTGTTAGGTTTAGGGTTAAGGTTAGGGTTAGGGTTAGGTTTCGGTTAGGTTTAGGGTAAGGGTAAGGTTTAGGGTTAGGGTTAAGGTTAGGTTTGGGGTTATGGTTAGGGTAAGAGTAAGCATTGGGTTTACGGTTAGGGTACGGTTTAGGGTTAGGGTTAGGGAGAGGGTTAGGTTTGGGGTTAGGGTTATGGTAAGGGTAAGGGTTAGGGTTAGGATTAGGTTTAGGGTTAGGGTTATGGTTAGGGTAAGCGTAAGTGTTAGGGTTAAGTGTAGGTTTAGGTTTAGGTTTAGGGTTAGGGTAAGGATTATGGTTAGGTTAAGGGTTAGGATTAGGGTTAATGTTAGGGTTAGGTTAAGGGTTAGGGTTAGGGTAAGGGTAAGGGTTAGGGTTAGGTTTAGGGTTGGGGTTAGGGTTAGGGTTATGGTGAGGGTAAGGGTAAGGGTTAGGGTTACGGTTAGGGTTAGGATTAGGGTAAGGGTTAGGATAAGGGTTAGTGTGAGGGGGAGCGTTAGAGTATGGGTGAGGGTTAGGGGTTAGTGTTAGGGTTAGTGTTAGGTAAGGGTTAGGGTTAGGGTTAGGTTAAGGGTTAGGTTTGGGCTTAGGTTTAGGGTAAGGCTAATGGTTAGAGTTAGGATTACGGTTAAGTAGGGGTTAGGGTTAGGGTTAGGGTTAGTGGTTAGGGTTAGGTTTACGGTTAGGTTTAGGGTTAGGGTAAGTGTTAGGGTTAGGGTTAGGGTTAGGGATAGAGTAAGATAAGGGTTAGGGTTAGTGTTAGTGGTTAGGGTTAGGGTTAGGGTTAGAGTAAGGGTAATGGTGAGGGTTAGGGTTAGGTTTAGGGTTAGGGTTAAGGTTAGGGTTAGGAAAAGGGTTAGGGTTAGGGTTAGGGTTAGGGTTAGGGTAAGGATTAGGATTAGGGTTAGGGTAAGTGTTAGGGTTAGGCTTAGGGATAGGGTTAGCATTAAGTTTAGGGTTAGGGTTAGGATAAGGTAAGGGTAAGATTTAGGGTTTGTGTTAGGGTTAGGGTAAGTATTAGGTTTCGGGTTAGGTTTAGGGTTAGCATTAAATTTAGTGTTAGAGTTAGGGTAAGGGTAAGGGTTATATTTATGTTTAGTGTTAGGGTTAGAGTTAGGAGTTAGGGTTATTGTTAGGGTTAGGATTAGGTATAGGGTTAGGGTAATTGTAAGGGTTAGGGTTAGGTTTAGGCTTAGGGTTAAGGTTAGGGTTAGGGTTATGGTTAGGGTAAGTGTAAGTTTTAGTGTTATGGTTAGGGTTAGGGTTAGGGGTTAGAGTTAGGGTTAGGGTTAGGGTTAGGGTAAGGGTAAGGGTAAGGGTTAGGGTTAGGGTTAGGGTTAGGTTAGGGTAAGGGTAAGGGTTAGGGTTAGGGTTAGAGTTCGGTTTGGGTTTAGGTTAGGGGTAAGGGTTAGGGTTAGGGTTAGGGTAAGGGTAAGTGTTAAGGTTAGGTTTAGTGTTAGGGTTAGGTTTAGAGGTCGGGTTAGGTTTAGGGTTAGGTTTAAGGTTAGCATTAAGGTTAGTTTTAGGGATAGCGTAAGTGTAAGGGTTAGGGTTAGGTTTAGGTTTAGGTTAAGGGTAAGGGTTACGGTTAGGGTTAGGGTTAGGGTTAGGATGATGGTTAGAGTTAGAGTAAGTGTAAGGGTGAATGTTAGGGTTAGGGTTAGGTTTAAGGTTAAGATTAGCGTTAGGGAAAGGGTTAGGGTTCGGGGTAGGTTTAGGGTTAGGGTAGGCATTAGGGTGAGGGAAAGGGTAAGGGTTAGGGTTAGGGTTAGGGTTCGGGTTAGCATTAAGTTTAGGGTTAGGGTTAGGGTAAGGGTAAGGGTTAGGGTTAGGTTTAGTGTTAAGTTTAGGGTTAGGTTTAGGGTTAGGGAAAGGGTACGTGTTAGGGTTAGTGTTAGAGTAAGGGTTAGGGTTAGGGTTATGGTTAGGATTAGGGGTAGGGTTAGGGTAAGGATTAGGTTTAGGGTTAGGGTGAGGGGTAGCATTAAGGTTAGGGTTAGGGTTAGGGTACGGGTAAGGGTTAGGGTTAGGGTTAGTGTTACGTTTAGGGATAGTGTAAGGGTTAGGGTTTGGGTTAGGTTTCGGTTTAAGGTTAGGGTTAGGGTTAGGGTTAGGGTTAGGATTATGGTTAGGGTTAGAGTAACGGTAAGGGTGAGGGTTAGGGTTAGGGTTAGGTTTAGGGTTAAGATTAGGGTTAGGGAAAGGGTTAGGGTTCAGGTTATGGTTAGGGTTAGGGTAGGCATTAGGGTTAGGGAAAGGGTAAGGGTTATGGTTAGGGTTAGGGTTCAGGTTAGCATTCAGTTTAGAGTTAGGGTTAGGGTAAGGGTAAGGGTTAGATTTAGCGTTTGGTTTAGGGTTAGGGTAAGGATTAGGTTTCGTGTTAGGGTTAGGGTTAGCATTAAGGTTAGGGTTAGGGTTAGGGTAAGGGTAAGGGTTAGATTTAGGGTTAGGGTTAGGGTTAGGGTTAGGGGTTAAGGTTAGGGTTAGGGTTAGGTTTAGGGTTAGGGAAAGGGTAATTGTTAGGGTTAGTGTTAGGGTTAGGGTTAGGGTAAGGGTTAGGGTTAGGGTTAGGATTAGGAGTAGGTTTAGGGTAATGGTTAGCGTAAGGGTTAGGGTTAGGGTAAGGGTAAGGGTTAGGGTTAGGGTTAGTGTTACGTTTAGGGTTAGGGTAAGGGTTAGGGTTTGGGTTAGGTTTGGCTTTAAGGTTAGGGTTAGGGTTAGGGATAGGGTTGAGGTTAGGATTGGGCTTAGGTTTAGCGTTAGGGTTAGGGTGAGGGTAAGAGTTAGGGTTAGGGTTAGAGTTAGGGTTAGCGTTTGGTTAGGGGTAAGGGTTAGGGTTAGGGTTAGGGTTAGAGATAGGTTTAGGGTTAGGGTTAGGATTAGCGGTTAGGGTTAGGCTTAGGGTTAGGGTTAGGTAAGGGTGAGGGTTAGAGTAAGGGTAAGGGTGAGGGTTAGGGTTATGGTTAGGGTTAGGGTTAGGTTTAGTGTTAGGGTTAGACTAAGGGTAAGGGTGAGGGTTAGGGTTAGTGTTAGGGTTAGGGTTAGGGAAAGTGTTAGGGTTAGGGTTTGGATTAGGGTAAGGATTAGGCTTAGAGTTAGGGTATGGGTTAGGGTTAGAGTTAGGGTTAAGGTTAGGATTAGGGTAAGGATTAGGTTTCGGGTTAGGGTTAGGGTTAGCATTAAGGTTAGGGTTAGTGTAAGGGTAAGGGTTAGGGTTAGGTTTAGGGTTAGGGTTAAGGTTAGGGTAAGTCTAAGGGTTAGAGTTAGGGTTAGGATAGGGCTTAGGGGTAGGGTTAGCGTTAGGGTAAGGCTAAGGGTTAGATTTAGGGTTAGGTTTAGGGTTAGTGTTAGGGTTAGGGTTAGGTTAAGGGTTTGGGTTAGATGTAGGGTTAGGTTTAGGGTAAGGGTAAGGGTTAGGGTTAGGGTTAGGGTAAGGGTTATGGGTAGGGGTTTGGTTAGGGTTAGGGTTAGGTTTAGGGTATACGTTAGGGTTAGGGTTCGGGTAAGGTAAGTGTGAGGTTTAGGGTTAGGGTTACGGTTAGGGTAAGGGCAAGCGTTAGGGTTAGGGTTAGGTTTGGGTTTAGTGTTGGCTTTAAGGTTACGGTTAGGTTAGGGTAAAGGTAAGGTTAGGTTTAGGGTTAGGGTTAGGGTTGGGTTTAAGGTTAGAGTTAGGGTAAGGGAAAGGGTTAGGGTTAGGGTTAGCATAAAATTTAGGGTTAGGGTTAGTGGTAAGGTTAGGGTAAGGGTAAGAGTTAGGGATAGGGTTAGGGTTAGGTTAAGGGTTAGGGTTAGGGTTAGGGTTAGAGTAAGGGTTAGGGTTAGGATTAGCGTTAGGGTTAGGTTTAGGGTTAGGGTTAGGGTAAGGGTTAGGGTTAGGGTTAGGGTTAGGGTTAGAGTTAGGATAAGGGTTAGGGTTAGGGTTAGGGTAAGGGTAAGGGTAAGGGTTGGGGTTAGGGTGAGGGTTAGGGTAAAGTTTAGGGTTAGGGTAAGGGTTAGGGTTAGGGTTAGGATTAGGGTTAGCATTAAGGTTAGGGTTAAGGTTAGGGTTGGGGTTAGGGTAATGGTTAGGGTTAGGGTTAGGGTTAGAGTTAGGGTAAGGGTTAGGTTTAGGGTTGGGGTAAGGGTAAGGGTTAGGATTAGGGTTAGGGTTAAGTTTAGGGTTAGAGTTAGGGTTAGGATTAGGGTTAGGGTTAGGCTTAGGGTAAGGATTAGTGTTAGGGTTAGGGTTGGGGTTAGGTTTAGGTTTAATGTAAAAGTAAGGGTTAGGGTTAGGATTAGGGTTAGGGTTAGGGTTAGGGTTAGGATTAGGGTTAGGGTTAGGCTTAGGGTAAGGACTAGTGTTAGGGTTAGGGTTGGGGTTAGGGGTTAGGGTTAGGGTTAGGGTTAGATTTAGGGTTAGGGTAAGGGTACGGTTTAGGTTTAGGGTTTGGTTTTGGGTTAGAGTTAGGGTAAGAGTAAGGGTTAGGGTTAGGGTTAGGGTTAGGGTTAGGCTTAGGTTTAAGTTTAGGCTTAGGGTAAGGGGAATTGTTAGGGTTTGGGTTAGGGTTAGTGTTAAGGTTAGGGTTAGGGTTAGGGTTGGGGATAGGGTTAGGGTTAAGGGTAAGTGTAAGGGTTACGTTTAGTGTTAGCGTTAGGTTTAAGGTTAGGTTTAGGGTAAGGGTAAGGTCAGTGTTAGGGTTTTGTTTAGGGTAAATGTTAGGGTTAGGGTTAGGGTTAGGGTTACGGAGAGGGTAAGGATTAGGGTTAGGGTTTGTGTAAGGATTAGGGTTAGGTTTAGGGTTAGGGTAAGGGTTAATGTTAGGGTTAGGTTTAGGGTTAGGGTAAGTGTAAGGGTTAGGGTTAGGGTTAGGTTTAGGGTTAGGGTTAGGTTAAGCGTTAGGGTTAGGTTTAGTGTTAGGTTTAGGGTTAAGTTTAGCGTTAGGGTTAGGGTAAGGTAAGGGTTAGGGTTAGGGTTAGGTTAAGGGTTAGGTTTGGGCTTAGGTTTAGGGTAAGGCTAATGGTTAGAGTTAGGATTAGGGTTAAGTAGGGGTTAGGGTTAGGGTTAGTGGTTAGGGTTAGGTTTACGGTTAGGTTTAGGGTTAGGGTAAGTGTTAGGGTTAGGGTTAGGGTTAGGGATAGAGTAAGATAAGGGTTAGGGTTAGTGTTAGTGGTTAGGGTTAGGGTTAGGGTTAGAGTAAGGGTAATGGTGAGGGTTAGGGTTAGGTTTAGGGTTAGGGTTAAGGTTAGGGTTAGGAAAAGGGTTAGGGTTAGGGTTAGGGTTAGGGTTAGGGTAAGGATTAGGATTAGGGTTAGGGTAAGTGTTAGGGTTAGGCTTAGGGATAGGGTTAGCATTAAGTTTAGGGTTAGGGTTAGGATAAGGTAAGGGTAAGATTTAGGGTTTGTGTTAGGGTTAGGGTAAGTATTAGGTTTCGGGTTAGGTTTAGGGTTAGCATTAAATTTAGTGTTAGAGTTAGGGTAAGGGTAAGGGTTATATTTATGTTTAGTGTTAGGGTTAGAGTTAGGAGTTAGGGTTATTGTTAGGGTTAGGATTAGGTATAGGGTTAGGGTAATTGTAAGGGTTAGGTTTAGGTTTAGGCTTAGGGTTAAGGTTAGGGTTAGGGTTATGGTTAGGGTAAGTGTAAGTTTTAGTGTTATGGTTAGGGTTAGGGTTAGGGGTTAGAGTTAGGGTTACGGTTAGGGTTAGGGTAAGGGTAAGGGTAAGGGTTAGGGTTAGGGTTAGGTTAGGGTAAGGGTAAGGGTTAGGGTTAGGGTTAGAGTTCGGTTTGGGTTTAGGTTAGGGGTAAGGGTTAGGGTTAGGGTTAGGGTTAGGGTAAGGGTAAGTGTTAAGGTTAGGTTTAGTGTTAGGGTTAGGTTTAGAGGTCGGGTTAGGTTTAGGGTTAGGTTTAAGGTTAGCATTAAGGTTAGTTTTAGGGATAGCGTAAGTGTAAGGGTTAGGGTTAGGTTTAGGGTTAGGTTAAGGGTAAGGGTTACGGTTAGGGTTAGGGTTAGGGTTAGGATGACGGTTAGAGTTAGAGTAAGTGTAAGGGTGAATGTTAGGGTTAGGGTTAGGTTTAGGGTTAAGATTAGCGTTAGGGAAAGGGTTAGGGTTCGGGGTAGGTTTAGGGTTAGGGTAGGCATTAGGGTGAGGGAAAGGGTAAGGGTTAGGGTTAGGGTTAGGGTTCGGGTTAGCATTAAGTTTAGGGTTAGGGTTAGGGTAAGGGTAAGGGTTAGGGTTAGGTTTAGTGTTAAGTTTAGGGTTAGGTTTAGGGTTAGGGAAAGGGTACGTGTTAGGGTTAGTGTTAGGGTTAGGGTTAGAGTAAGGGTTAGGGTTAGGGTTATGGTTAGGATTAGGGGTAGGGTTAGGGTAAGGATTAGGTTTAGGGTTAGGGTTAGGTTTAGGTTTAGGGTTAGGGTAAGGATTAGGTTTTGTGTTAGGGTTAGGGTTAGCATTAAGGTTAAGGTTAGGGTTAGGGTAGGGGTAAGGGTTAGATTTAGGGTTAGGGTTAGGGTTAGGGTTAAGTGTTAGGGTTAGGGTTAGGAATAGGGTAAAGGTAAGGGTAAGGGTTAGGGTTAGGGTGAGTGTTAGGCTTAAGGTTAGGGTTAGGGTTAGCTTTAGGGTTAGGTTTAGG
Organism: Megascapheus bottae; assembly: GCA_024803745.1. NCBI lineage: Eukaryota > Metazoa > Chordata > Mammalia > Rodentia > Geomyidae > Megascapheus > Megascapheus bottae. The sequence continues at coordinate 497,531 of JANJXV010000399.1, read as the reverse complement.
GTTAGGGAGAGGGTAAGGGTTAGGGTTAGTGTTAGGGTTAGGGTTAGGGTTAGAGTAAGGGTTAGGTTTAGGTTTAGGGTTAGGATTAGGGGTAGGGTTAGGGTAAGGATTAGGTTTAGGGTTAGGGTGAGGGGTAGCATTAAGGTTAGGGTTAGGGTTAGGGTAAGGGTAAGGGTTAGGGTTAGGTTTAGTGTTAAGTTTAGGGTTAGGGAAAGGGTACGTGTTAGGGTTAGTGTTAGGGTTAGGGTTAGAGTAAGGGTTAGGGTTAGGGTTATGGTTAGGATTAGGGGTAGGGTTAGGGTAAGGATTAGGTTTAGGGTTAGGGTGAGGGGTAGCATTAAGGTTAGGGTTAGGGTTAGGGTACGGGTAAGGGTTAGGGTTAGGGTTAGTGTTACGTTTAGGGATAGTGTAAGGGTTAGGGTTTGGGTTAGGTTTCGGTTTAAGGTTAGGGTTAGGGTTAGGGTTAGGGTTAGGATTATGGTTAGGGTTAGAGTAACGGTAAGGGTGAGGGTTAGGGTTAGGGTTAGGTTTAGGGTTAAGATTAGGGTTAGGGAAAGGATTAGGGTTCAGGTTATGGTTAGGGTTAGGGTAGGCATTAGGGTTAGGGAAAGGGTAAGGGTTATGGTTAGGGTTAGGGTTCAGGTTAGCATTCAGTTTAGAGTTAGGGTTAGGGTAAGGGTAAGGGTTAGATTTAGCGTTTGGTTTAGGGTTAGGGTAAGGATTAGGTTTCGTGTTAGGGTTAGGGTTAGCATTAAGGTTAGGGTTAGGGTTAGGGTAAGGGTAAGGGTTAGATTTAGGGTTAGGGTTAGGGTTAGGGTTAGGGTTAGGGGTTAAGGTTAGGGTTAGGGTTAGGTTTAGGGTTAGGGAAAGGGTAATTGTTAGGGTTAGTGTTAGGGTTAGGGTTAGGGTAAGGGTTAGGGTTAGGGTTAGGATTAGGAGTAGGTTTAGGGTAAGGGTTAGCGTAAGGGTTAGGGTTAGGGTAAGGGTAAGGGTTAGGGTTAGGGTTAGTGTTACGTTTAGGGTTAGGGTAAGGGTTAGGGTTTGGGTTAGGTTTGGGTTTAAGGTTAGGGTTAGGGTTAGGGATAGGGTTGAGGTTAGGATTGGGCTTAGGTTTAGCGTTAGGGTTAGGGTGAGGGTAAGAGTTAGGGTTAGGGTTAGAGTTAGGGTTAGCGTTTGGTTAGGGGTAAGGGTTAGGGTTAGGATTAGGGTTAGAGATAGGTTTAGGGTTAGGTTTAGGGTTAGGGTTAGGATTAGCGGTTAGGGTTAGGCTTAGGGTTAGGGTTAGGTAAGGGTGAGGGTTAGAGTAAGGGTAAGGGTGAGGGTTAGGGTTATGTTTAGGGTTAGGGTTAGGTTTAGTGTTAGGGTTAGACTAAGGGTAAGGGTGAGGGTTAGGGTTAGTGTTAGGGTTAGGGTTAGGGAAAGTGTTAGGGTTAGGGTTTGGATTAGGGTAAGGATTAGGCTTAGAGTTAGGGTATGGGTTAGGGTTAGAGTTAGGGTTAAGGTTAGGATTAGGGTAAGGATTAGGTTTCGGGTTAGGGTTAGGGTTAGCATTAAGGTTAGGGTTAGTGTAAGGGTAAGGGTTAGGGTTAGGTTTAGGGTTAGGGTTAAGGTTAGGGTAAGTCTAAGGGTTAGAGTTAGGGTTAGGATAGGGCTTAGGGGTAGGGTTAGCGTTAGGGTAAGGCTAAGGGTTAGATTTAGGGTTAGGTTTAGGGTTAGTGTTAGGGTTAGGGTTAGGGTTAGGTTAAGGGTTTGGGTTAGATGTAGGGTTAGGTTTAGGGTAAGGGTAAGGGTTAGGGTTAGGGTTAGGGTAAGGGTTATGGTTAGGGGTTTGGTTAGGGTTAGGGTTAGGTTTAGGGTATACGTTAGGGTTAGGGTTCGGGTAAGGTAAGTGTGAGGTTTAGGGTTAGGGTTACGGTTAGGGTAAGGGCAAGCGTTAGGGTTAGGGTTAGGTTTGGGTTTACTGTTGGCTTTAAGGTTACGGTTAGGTTAGGGTAAGGGTAAGGTTAGGTTTAGGGTTAGGGTTAGGGTTGGGTTTAAGGTTAGAGTTAGGGTAAGGGAAAGGGTTAGGGTTAGGGTTAGCATAAAATTTAGGGTTAGGGTTAGTGGTAAGGTTAGGGTAAGGGTAAGAGTTAGGGATAGGGTTAGGGTTAGGTTAAGGGTTAGGGTTAGGGTTAGGGTTAGAGTAAGGGTTAGGGTTAGGATTAGCGTTAGGGTTAGGTTTAGGGTTAGGGTTAGGGTAAGGGTTAGGGTTAGGGTTAGGGTTAGGGTTAGAGTTAGGATAAGGGTTAGGGTTAGGGTTAGGGTAAGGGTAAGGGTAAGGGTTGGGGTTAGGGTGAGGGTTAGGGTAAAGTTTAGGGTTAGGGTAAGGGTTAGGGTTAGGGTTAGGATTAGGGTTAGCATTAAGGTTAGGGTTAAGGTTAGGGTTGGGGTTAGGGTAATGGTTAGGGTTAGGGTTAGGGTTAGAGTTAGGGTAAGGGTTAGGTTTAGGGTTAGGGTAAGGGTAAGGGTTAGGATTAGGGTTAGGGTTAAGTTTAGGGTTAGAGTTAGGGTTAGGATTAGGGTTAGGGTTAGGCTTAGGGTAAGGATTAGTGTTAGGGTTAGGGTTGGGGTTAGGTTTAGGTTTAATGTAAAAGTAAGGGTTAGGGTTAGGATTAGGGTTAGGGTTAGGGTTAGGGTTAGGATTAGGGTTAGGGTTAGGCTTAGGGTAAGGACTAGTGTTAGGGTTAGGGTTGGGGTTAGGGGTTAGGGTTAGGGTTAGGGTTAGATTTAGGGTAGGGTAAAGGTACGGTTTAGGTTTAGGGTTTGGTTTGGGGTTAGAGTTAGGGTAAGAGTAAGGGTTAGGGTTAGGGTTAGGGTTAGGGTTAGGGTTAGGCTTAGGTTTAAGTTTAGGCTTAGGGTAAGGGGAATTGTTAGGGTTTGGGTTAGGGTTAGTGTTAAGGTTAGGGTTAGGGTTAGGGTTGGGGATAGGGTTAGGGTTAAGGGTAAGTGTAAGGGTTAGGTTTAGTGTTAGCGTTAGGTTTAAGGTTAGGTTTAGGGTAAGGGTAAGGTCAGTGTTAGGGTTTTGTTTAGGGTAAATGTTAGGGTTAGGGTTAGGGTTAGGGTTACGGAGAGGGTAAGGATTAGGGTTAGGGTTTGTGTAAGGATTAGGGTTAGGTTTAGGGTTAGGGTAAGGGTTAATGTTAGGGTTAGGTTTAGGGTTAGGGTAAGTGTAAGGGTTAGGGTTAGGTTTAGGGTTAGGGTTAGGTTAAGCGTTAGGGTTAGGTTTAGTGTTAGGTTTAGGGTTAAGTTTAGCGTTAGGGTTAGGGTAAGGTAAGGGTTAGGGTTAGGGTTAGGTTAAGGGTTAGGTTTGGGCTTAGGTTTAGGGTAAGGCTAATGGTTAGAGTTAGGATTAGGGTTAAGTAGGGGTTAGGGTTAGGGTTAGGGTTAGTGGTTAGGGTTAGGTTTACGGTTAGGTTTAGGGTTAGGGTAAGTGTTAGGGTTAGGGTTAGGGTTAGGGATAGAGTAAGATAAGGGTTAGGGTTAGTGTTAGTGGTTAGGGTTAGGGTTAGGGTTAGAGTAAGGGTAATGGTGAGGGTTAGGGTTAGGTTTAGGGTTAGGGTTAAGGTTAGGGTTAGGAAAAGGGTTAGGGTTAGGGTTAGGGTTAGGGTTAGGGTAAGGATTAGGATTAGGGTTAGGGTAAGTGTTAGGGTTAGGCTTAGGGATAGGGTTAGCATTAAGTTTAGGGTTAGGGTTAGGATAAGGTAAGGGTAAGATTTAGGGTTTGTGTTAGGGTTAGGGTAAGTATTAGGTTTCGGGTTAGGTTTAGGGTTAGCATTACATTTAGTGTTAGAGTTAGGGTAAGGGTAAGGGTTATATTTATGTTTAGTGTTAGGGTTAGAGTTAGGAGTTAGGGTTATTGTTAGGGTTAGGATTAGGTATAGGGTTAGGGTAATTGTAAGGGTTAGGGTTAGGTTTAGGCTTAGGGTTAAGGTTAGGGTTAGGGTTATGGTTAGGGTAAGTGTAAGTTTTAGTGTTATGGTTAGGGTTAGGGTTAGGGGTTAGAGTTAGGGTTAGGGTTAGGGTTAGGGTAAGGGTAAGGGTAAGGGTTAGGGTTAGGGTTAGGTTAGGGTAAGGGTAAGGGTTAGGGTTAGGGTTAGGGTTAGGGTTAGGGTTAGGGTTAGAGTTCGGTTTGGGTTTAGGTTAGGGGTAAGGGTTAGGGTTAGGGTTAGGGTTAGGGTAAGGGTAAGTGTTAAGGTTAGGTTTAGTGTTAGGGTTAGGTTTAGAGGTCGGGTTAGGTTTAGGGTTAGTTTAAAGGTTAGCATTAAGGTTAGTTTTAGGGATAGCGTAAGTGTAAGGGTTAGGGTTAGGTTTAGGGTTAGGTTAAGGTAAGGGTTACGGTTAGGGTCAGGGTTAGGGTTAGGATGACGGTTAGAGTTAGAGTAAGTGTAAGGGTGAATGTTAGGGTTAGGGTTAGGTTTAGGGTTAAGATTAGCGTTAGGGAAAGGGTTAGGGTTCGGGGTAGGTTTAGGGTTAGGGTAGGCATTAGGGTGAGGGAAAGGGTAAGGGTTAGGGTTAGGGTTAGGGTTCGGGTTAGCATTAAGTTTAGGGTTAGGGTTAGGGTAAGGGTAAGGGTTAGGGTTAGGTTTAGTGTTAAGTTTAGGGTTAGGTTTAGGGTTAGGGAAAGGGTACGTGTTAGGGTTAGTGTTAGGGTTAGGGTTAGAGTAAGGGTTAGGGTTAGGGTTATGGTTAGGATTAGGGGTAGGGTTAGGGTAAGGATTAGGTTTAGGGTTAGGGTTAGGTTTAGGTTTAGGGTTAGGGTAAGGATTAGTGTTAGGTTTAGGGTTAGGTTTAGGGTAAGGGTAAGGGTTAGGGTTAGGTATAGGCTCAGGGTTAGGGTTACGGCAAGGGTTAGTGTTAGGATTAGGATTAGGGTTAGGTTTAGGGTTAGGGTTAGGGTAAGGGTAAGGTTTAAGGTTAGATTTAGGTTCAGGGTTAGGGTTAGGGTAAGGGTTAGGGTTAGCTTTAGTGTTAGGTTTAGGGTTAAGTTTAGGGTTAGGTTTAGGGTAAGGGTAAGGGATAGGGTTAGTGTTAGGGTTCAGGGTTAGGGCTAGGGTTAGGTTTAGGCTAAGGGTTAGGTTTAGTTTTAGGGTTATTTTTGTGGTTAGGGTTAGGGTAAGAGTAAGGGTAAGGGTAAGGGTTAGGGTTAGGGTTAGTGTAGGGTTAGGGTTAGGGTTAGGGTTAGGCTTAGGGTTAAGGTTAGGGTAAGGTTAAGGTTTAGGGATAGGGTTAGGGTTAGGGTTAGGTTTAGGGTTAGGGTTAGGGTTAAGGTTAGGGGTAGGCTTAGGTTTAGGTTATGACAAGGTTTAGGGTTAGGGTTAGGGTTAGGTTTGGGGTTAGGGTTAGGGTAAGAGTAAGGGTTACGGTTAGGGTTAGGGTAAGGGTTAGGGTTAGTGTTAGGGTTAGGGATATGTTTGGGGTTAGGGTTAGGGTAAGGGTAAGGGTTAGTGTTAAGGTTAGGTTTAGGATGAAGCTAAGGTTTAGGGTTCGGGTAAGGGTAATGGTTAGCGTTAAGGTTAGGGTTAGGGATAGGTTATGGTTAGGGTAAGGATTAGGGTTATGGTAAGGGTTACGGTTAGGTTTAGGGTAAGGGGTAGGTTAAGGGTTAGGGTTAGTGTAAGGGTAAGAGTTAGGGTTAGGTTTAGGGTTGGGGTTAGGGTTAGAGTTAGGGTTAGGGTAAGGGTAAGGATTAGGGTTAGGTTTAGGGTTAGTGTAAGGTTAGGGTTAGGGTTAGGGTTAGGGTAAGGGTTAGGGTTAGGGTTAGGGTAAGAGTTAGGGTTAGGGTTAGTGTTAGGTTTAGGTTTAGGGTTATGGTTAGGGTTAGGGTTAAGTTTAGGGTAAGGGTAAGGTTTAGGGTTAGGGTTAGGGTTAGGTTTGGGGTTAGGGTTAGGGTAAGAGTAAGGGTTAGGGTTAGGGTTAGGGTTAGTAACGGTTAGGGTTAGGGTTAGGGATAGGGTTAGGTTTGGAGTTAGGGTTATGGTAAGGGTAGCGTTAGGGTTAGGGTTATGGTTATGTTTAGGGTTAGGGTTAGGGTTAGGGTAAGGGTAATGGTTAGGGGTAAGGTTAGGGTTAGGTTTAGGTTTAGGGTTATGGTAAGGATTATGGTTAGGCTAAGGGTTAGGATTAGAGTTACTGTTAGGGTTAGGTTAAGGGTTAGGGTTAGGGTAAGGGTAAGGTTAGGGTTACGTTTAGGGTTGGGGTTAGGGTTAGCCTTAGGGTGAGGGTAAGGGTAAGGGTTAGGGTTAGGGTTGGGTTTAGGGTAAGGGTTACGGTAAGGGTTAGCGTGACAGTGAGCGTTAAGGAATGGATAAGAGTTAGGGGTTAAGGTTAGGGTTAGGGTTAATGTTAGGCTTAGGGTTAGGTTTAGGGTAAGGGTAAGGATTAGGTTTATGGTTAGGGTTAGCATTAAGTTTAGGGTTAGGATTAGGGTAAGAGTAAGGGTTAGGTTTAGGGTTAGGGTTAGGTTAAGGGTAAGCCTTAGGGTTCGGGTTAGTGTAGGGTTAGGGTTAGGGTTAGTGTTAGGGTTAGGTTTAGGGTTAGGTTTAGGGTAAGGGTAATGATTTGGGTTAGGTTTAGGCTCAGGGTTAGGGTTAGGGGAAGGGTTAGTGTTAGGGTTAGGGTTAGGTTTAGGGTGAGGTTTAGGGTTAGGGTTAGGGTTAGGGTAAGGGTTAGGGTTAGGGTTAGTGTTAGGTTCAGGGTTAAGTTTAGGGTTAGGTTTAGGGTAACGGTAAGTGTTAGGGTTAGGGTTAGGATTCAGGGTTAGGGCTGGGGTTAGGTTTATGCTAAGGGTTAGGTATAATTTTCGGGTTATTTTTGTGGTTAGGGTTAAGGTAAGAGTAAGGGTTAGGGTTAGGGTTAGGGTTAGTGTAACGGTTAGGGTTAGGGTTAGGGTTCAGGTTATGGTTAGGGTTAGGGTTAGGGTTAGGCTAAGGGTTAGGGTTAGGGTTAGGGTATGGGTTAGGGTTACATTTAGGGTTAGGGTTAGATGTAGCGTTAGGGTTAGGCTATGGGTAAGGGTTAGGGGTAGGGTTAGGGTTAGGGTAAGGGTTAGGGTTAGGGGTTAGGGTTAGGGTTAGTGTTAGGGTAAAAGTTAGGGTTAGGGTTAGGGTAAGGGTAAGCCTTATGGTTAGGTTAGGGTTAGGTTTAGGTTTGGGTTTAGGGTAAGTTTTAGGGTAAGTGTAAGGGTTAGGGTTAGGGTTAGGCTTAGGTTTAAGTTTAGGCTTAGGTTAAGGGGAATTGTTAGGGTTTGGGTTAGGGTTAGTGTTAAGGTTAGGGTTAGGTTAAGGGTTAGGGTTGGGGATAGGGTTAGGGTTAAGGGTAAGTGTAAGGGTTAGGTTTATTGTTAGCATTAGGTTTAAGGTTAGGGTTAGGGTAAGGGTAAGGGTCAGGGTTAGGGTTTTGTTTAGGGTAAATGTTAGGGTTAGGGTTATGGTTAGGGAGAGGGTAAGGATTAGGGTTAGGGTTTGTGTAAGGATTAGGGTTAGGTTTAGGGTTAGGGTAAGGGTTAAGGTTAGGGTTAGGGTAGGGTTAGGGTTAGGTTTAGGGTAAGGGTAAGGTTTAGGGTTAGGGTTAGGGTTAGGTTTGGGGTTAGGGTTAGGGTAAGAGTAAGGGGTAGGGTTAGGGTTAGGGTGAGGTTAAGGGTTAGGGTTAGGGTTAGGGATAGGGTTAGGTTTGGGTTTAGGGTTATGGTAAGGGTAAGGGTTAGGGTTAGGGTTAAGTTAGGGTTAGGGTTAGGGTAAGGGAATGCGTTAGGGTTAAAGTTAGGTTTAGGATTAGGTTTAGGGTTAGGGTAAGGATTATGGTTAGGTTAAGGGTTAGGATTAGGGTTAATGTTAGGGTCAGGTTAAGGTTTAGGGTAAGGGTAAGGGTTAGGGTTAGGGTTGGGTTAGGTGAGGATATGGGTGAGGGTAAGTGTAAGGGTTAGGTTTAGGGTTAGGGTTAGGGTAAGGGTTAGGGTAAGGGTTAGGGTGAGGGAGAGCGTTAGGTTATGGGTTAGGGTGAGGGTTAATGTTAGGGTTAGGTTAAGGGTTAGTGTTAGGGTTAGGGTTAGGGTAAGGGTTAGTGTTAGGTTTCGGGTTAGGTTTAGGGTTAGGGTTAAGGTAAGGGTAAGGGTTAGGGTTAAGGTTAGGGTTAGGGATAGATTATGGTTAGGGTAAGGATTAGAGTTAGGGTTAGGGTTAGGGTTAGGGGTAGGTTAAGGGTTAGGGTTAGGGTAAGGTTAAGGGTTAGGGTTAGCTTTAGTGTTGAGGTTAGGGTTAGGGTTAGGGTTAGGGTAAGGGTTAGGGTTTGGGTTAGTGTTAGAGTAAGGGTGAGGTTTATGGTTAGGGTTAGGGTGAGCGTTTGGGTTAGAGTTAGGTTTAGCGGTTAGGGTTAGGGTTAGGGATAGGGTAAGGGTTAGGTTTAGAGTTAGGGTAAGGGTTAGAGTTAGGGTTATGGTAAGGCTAAGGTTAGAGTTAGGGTTAGGGTTAGGGTAAGTGTTATGGTTAGGGTTAGGGATAGGGTGAGCGTTAGGGTTAAGTTTACTGATAGGGGTTAGTGTTAGTGTTAGGGTTAGTTAAGGGTTAGGGTTAGGGTAAGGGTTAGGGTTAGGGTTAGGGTTAGGGTAAGGCTAAGGGTTAGAATTAGGGTTAGGGTTAAGGTTAGGGTTAGGGGTTAGGTTTAGGGTTAGGGTAAGGGTAAGAGTAAGGGTTAGGGTTAGGGTTAGGGTAAGGGTTAGGGTTAGGGTTAGGGTTAGGTTTGTGGTTAGGTTTCGGGTAATGGTAAGGGTTATTGTTAGGTTTAGGGTTAGGTTTAGGGTTAGGGTTAGGGTAAGGGTAAGGGTTATTGTTAAGGTTAGGGTTAGGGATATGTTACGGTTAGGGTATGGATTAGGGTTAGGGTTAGCGTTAGAAGTAGGAGTAGGTTAAGGTTTAGGGTTAGGATAAGGTTAAGGGTTAGGGTTAGGGTAAGGGTTAGAGTTTGGGTTAGAGTTAGGGTTAGGGTTAGGGTTAGAATTAGGGTTAGGGTAGGGTTAGGCTTAGGGTTAGGGTTAGGGTAAAGCTAAGGGTTAGAATTAGGGTTAGGGTTAGGGTTAGGTTTGGGGTTAGGTTTCGGGTAATGGTAAGGGTTACTGTTAGGTTTAGGGTTAGGTTTAGGGTTAGGTTTAGGGTACGGGTAAAGGTTAGGGTTAAGGTTAGGGTTAGGGATACGTTACGATTAGGGTAAGGATTAGGGTTAGGGTTAGGGTTAGGAGTAGGAGTAGGTTAAGATTTAGGGTTAGGGTAAGGTTAAGGGTTAGGATTAGGATTAGGGTAAGGGTTAGGGTTAGGGTTAGGGTTAGGGTTAGGGTTAGAGTTAGGGTTAGGGTAAGGGTTAGGGGTAGGTTAAGGGTTAGGGTAAGGTTAAGGGTTAGGGTTAGCTTTAGGGTTGAGGTTAGGGTTAGGGTTAGGGTTAGGGTAAGGGTTAGGGTTTGGGTTAGTGTTAGAGTAAGGGTGAGGGTTAGGGTTAGTGTTAGGGTGAGCGTTTGGGTTAGAGTTAGATTTAGAGGTTAGGGTTAGGGTTAGGGATAGGGTAAGGGTTAGGTTTAGAGTTAGGGTAAGGGTTAGAGTTAGGGTTATGGTAAGGCTAAGGTTAGAATTAGGGTTAGGGTTAGGGTAAGTGTTATGGTTAGGGTTAGGGATAGGGTGAGCGTTAGGGTTAAGTTTACTGATAGGGGTTAGTGTTAGTGTTAGGGTTAGTTAAGGGTTAGGGTTAGGGTAAGGGTTAGGGTTAGGGTTAGGGTAAGGCTAAGGGTTAGAATTAGGGTTAGGGTTAAGGTTAGGGTTAGGGGTTAGGTTTAGGGTTAGGGTAAGGGTTAGGGTAAGGGTTAGGGTGATGGTGAGCGTTAAGGTTTGGATAAGGGTTAGGGGTTAAGGTTAGGGTTAGGGTTAAGGTTAGGGTTAGGGTTAGGGTTAGGGTAAGGGTTAGGGTTAGGCTTAGGCTTACGGTAAGTCTAAGTGTTAGACTTAGGATTAGGTTTAGGGTAAAGTTTAGGGTTAGGGTTAGGGTGAGCGTTAGGGTTAGGGTTAGGGTTAGGTTTAGGGGTTAGTGTTAGTGTGAGAGTTAGGGTAAGGGTTAGGGTTAGGGTTAGGGAAGGGTTAGGGTTAGGTTTAGGGTAAGAGTAAGGATTAGAGTTAGGGTTAGTGTAAGGGTTAGGATTAGGGTTAGTGTTAGGGTAAGACTAAGGGTTAGAGATAGGGTTAGGGTTAGGTTAGGGTTAGGGTTAGGTTGAAGGTTACAGTTTGGATAAGGGTAAGGGTTAGGTTTAGGGTTAGGGTTAGCCTAAAGTTTAGGGTTAGGGTTAGGGTTAGGTTAAGGGTAAGGGTTAGGGTTAGAGTTAGGGTTAGGTTTACGGTTATGGTTAGGGTTAGGGTAAGGGTTAGGGTAAGGGTAAGTGTTAGGGTTAGGGTTAGGTTCAGGGTTAGGGTTACGGTAAGGGTTAGGGTTAGGTTTAGTGTTAGGTTTAGGGTTAGGTTTAGGTTTAGGGTTACTGTAAGGGTAAGAGTTAGGGTTAGGGTTAGGTTTAGGTGTTAGGGTTAGGGTTAAGGTTAGGTTTAGGGTTAGGGTTAGAGTAAGGGTAAGGGTGAGGGTCAGGGTTAGGGTTAGGATTAGGTTTAGGGTTAAGGTTAGGGTTAGGGAAAGGGTTAGGGTTAGGGTTAGGGTCAGGGTTAGGTTAAGCATTAAGGTTAGGGTTAGGGATAGGTAAGTGTAAGGGTTAGGGTTAGGATTAGGGTTAGTTATAGGGTTAAGGTTACAGTAATGGTAAGGGTGAGATTTAGGGTTAGGATTAGGGTTAGTTTTAGGGTTAAAGTTAGGGTTAGGGAAAGGGCTGGGGTTAGGGTTAGGATTAGGGTTACTGTAAGCATTAGGGTTTTGGTAAGCGTAAGGGTTAGGTTTAGGGTTAGCTTTAGGGTTAGCATTAAGTTTAGGGTTAGGGTTAGGGTAAGGGTAAGGTTTAAGTTTATGGTTAGGGTTAGGGTTAAGGTTACTTTTCGGGTTAGGGTTAGCATTAAGGTTAGGATTCGGGTTAGAGTAAGGGTAAGGGTTAGATTTAGGGTTAGGGTTAGGGTTAGGGTTAGGGGTTAGTTTTAGGGTTAGGGTTAGTGTTAGGTATAGGGTTAGGGTAAGGGTAAGGGTTATGGTTAGGGTAAGTGTTAGGGTTAGGGTTAGGGTTAGGGATATGGTAAGGGTAAGTGTTAGGGTTAGGGCTTAGGGTTGGGGTTAGGGTTAGGTTTAAGTTCAGGGTTAGGGTTAGAGTAAGGGTAAGGGTGAGGGTTAGGTTTAGGGTTAGGGTTAGGGTTAGGTTTGGGGTTAAGGTTAGGGTTAGGGAAAGGGTTAGGGTTAGGGTTAGTGTTAGGGTTAGGGTAATGATTAGGGTTAGGTTTAGGGTTAGGGTAAGGGTTAGGGTTAGGGTTAGTGTTAGGTTTAGGGTTAGGGTAAGTGTAAGGGTTAGGGTTAGGGTTAGGTTTAGGGTTAGGGTTAGGGTAAGGGTTAGGGTTAGGGTTAGGGTTAGTGTTATGTTTAGGGTTAAAGTTAGGGTTAGGGGTAGGGTAAGGGTAAGGGTTAGGGTTAGAGTTAGGGGTTAGGGTTAGGTTTTAGGGTTAGGGTTAGGGTAGGTTTTAGGGTTAGTGTAAGGGTAAGGTTTAGGGTTAGGCTTAGGGTTAGGGGTTAGGGTTAGGTTTAGGGTAAGAGTTAGGGGTATGTTAGGGTAAGGGTAAGGTTTAGGGTTAGGGTTAGTGTTAGGTTTGGGGTTAGGGTTAGGGTAAGAGTAAGTGTTAGTATTAGGGTTAGGGTTAGGGTAAGGGTTAGGGTTATGTTTGGGTTTAGGGTTCAGGTTAGGGTAAGAGTTATTGTTAGGTTTAGGGTTAGGTTTAGGGTTAGGGTTAAGGTAAGGGTAAGGGTTAGAGTTAAGGTTAGGGTTAGGGATAGGTTATGGTTAGGGTAAGGATTAGAGTTAGTGTTAGGGTTAGGGTTAGGGGTAGGTTAAGGGTTAGGGTTAGGGTAAGGTTAAGGGTTAGGGTTAGCTTTAGGGTTGAGGTTAGGGTTAGGGTTAGTGTTAGGGTAAGTGTTAGGGTTTGGGTTAGTGTTAAAGTAAGGGTGAGGGTTAGGGTTAGGGTTAGGGTGAGCGTTAGGGTAAGAGTTACGTTTAGTGGTTAGGGTTAGGTTTAGGGTTTGGGTTAAGGTTAGCGTTAGGGATACGTTACGGTTAGGGTAAGGATTAGGGTTAGGGTTAGGGTTAGGAGTAGGAGTAGGTTAAGGTTTAGGGTTAGGGTAAGGTTAAGGGTTAGGGTTAGGGTTAGGGTAAGGGTTAGAGTTAGGGTTAGGATTAGGGTTAGGGTTAGGGTTAGAGTTAGGGTTAGGGTAAGGGTTAGGCTTAGGGTTAGGGTTAGGGTAAGGCTAAGGGTCAGAATCAGGGTTAGGGTTAGGGTTAAGGTTAGTGTTAGTGTTAGGGTTAGGGGTACGGTTAGGGTAAAGTTAAGGGTTAGGGTTAGGGTTAGGGTTAGTGTTAGAGGTAGGGTTAGGGTTAGGGTAAGGGTTAGGGTTAGAGTTAAGGTTAGGGTTAGGGATAGGTTATGGTTAGGGTAAGGATTAGAGTTAGGGTTAGGGTTAGGGATACGTTACGGTTAGGGTAAGGATTAGGGTTAGGGTTAGGGTTAGGAGTAGGAGTAGGTTAAGGTTTAGGGTTAGGGTAAGGTTAAGGGTTAGGGTTAGGGTTAGGGTAAGGGTTAGAGTTAGGGTTAGGGTTAGGGTTAGGGTTAGGGTTAGGGTTAGAGTTAGGGTTAGGGTAAGGGTTAGGCTTAGGGTTAGGGTTAGGGTAAGGCTAAGGGTCAGAATCAGGGTTAGGGTTAGGGTTAAGGTTAGTGTTAGTGTTAGGGTTAGGGGTACGGTTAGGGTAAAGTTAAGGGTTAGGGTTAGGGTTAGGGTTAGTGTTAGAGGTAGGGTTAGGGTTAGGGTAAGGGTTAGGGTTAGGGTTAGGGTTAGTGTTAGGGTTAGGGTAAAATTTAGGGTTAGGGTTAGATTTAGGTTTAGGTTTAGGGTTAGGGTTAGGGTTAGGGTAAGGGTTAGGTTTAGGGTTAGTGTTAGGTTTAGGGTTAGGTTTAGGGTAAGGGTATGGGTTAGGGTTAGGGTTAGTTTCAGGGTTAGGATTAGGGTAAGAGTTAGGTTTAGGTTTAGGGTTAAGTTTAGGGTTAAGGTTAGGGTTAGGGTTAGGGTTAGGGTTAGGTTTAGGGTAAGGGTAAGGTTTAGGGTTAGGGTTAGGGTTAGGTTTGGGGTTAGGGTTAGGGTAAGAGTAAGGGGTAGGGTTAGGGTTAGGGTGAGGTTAAGGGTTAGGGTTAGGGTTAGGGATAGGGTTAGGTTTGGGTTTAGGGTTATGGTAAGGGTAAGGGTTAGGGTTAGGGTTAAGTTAGGGTTAGGGTTAGGGTAAGGGAATGCGTTAGGTTTAAAGTTAGGTTTAGGATTAGGTTTAGGGTTAGGGTAAGGATTATGGTTAGGTTAAGGGTTAGGATTAGGGTTAATGTTAGGGTCAGGTTAAGGGTTAGGGTAAGGGTAAGGGTTAGGGTTAGGGTTGGGTTAGGTGAGGATATGGGTGAGGGTAATTGTAAGGGTTAGGTTTAGGGTTAGGGTTAGGGTAAGGGTTAGGGTTAGGGTTAGGGTGAGGGAGAGCATTAGGTTATGGGTTAGGGTGAGGGTTAATGTTAGGGTTAGGTTAAGGGTTAGTGTTAGGGTTAGGGTTAGGGTAAGGGTTAGTGTTAGGTTTCGGGTTAGGTTTAGGGTTAGGGTTAAGGTAAGGGTAAGGGTTAGGGTTAAGGTTAGGGTTAGGGATAGATTATGGTTAGGGTAAGGATTAGAGTTAGGGTTAGGGTTAGGGTTAGGGGTAAGTTAAGGGTCAGGGTTAGGGTAAGGTTAAGGGTTAGGGTTAGCTTTAGGGTTGAGGTTAGGGTTAGGGTTAGGGTTAGGGTAAGGGTTAGGGTTTGGGTTAGTGTTAGAGTAAGGGTGAGGGTTAGGGTTAGGGTTAGGGTGAGCGTTTGGGTTAGAGTTAGGTTTAGCGGTTAGGGTTAGGGTTAGGGATAGGGTAAGGGTTAGGTTTAGAGTTAGGGTAAGGGTTAGAGTTAGGGTTATGGTAAGGCTAAGGTTAGAGTTAGGGTTAGGGTTAGGGTAAGTGTTATGGTTAGGGTTAGGGATAGGGTGAGCGTTAGGGTTAAGTTTACTGATAGGGGTTAGTGTTAGTGTTAGGGTTAGTTAAGGGTTAGGGTTAGGGTAAAGGTTAGGGTTAGGGTTAATGTTAGGGTAAGGCTAAGGGTTAGAATTAGGGGTAGGGTTAAGGTTAGGGTTAGGGGTTAGGTTTAGGGTTAGGGTAAGGGTATGAGTAAGGGTTAGGGTTAGGGTTAGGGTAAGGGTTAGGGTTAGGGTTAGGGTTAGGTTTGTGGTTAGGTTTCGGGTAATGGTAAGGGTTATTGTTAGGTTTAGGGTTAGGTTTAGGGTTAGAGTTAGGGTAAGGGTAAGGGTTATTGTTAAGGTTAGGGTTAGGGATATGTTACGGTTAGGGTATGGAATAGGGTTAGGGTTAGGGTTAGGAGTAGGAGTAGTTTAAGGTTTAGGGTTAGGATAAGGCTAAGGGTTAGGGTTAGGGTTAAGGAAAGGATTAGGGTTAGTGTTAGGGTTAGAGTAAGGGTTAGGGTTATGGTTAGGTTTAGGGTAAAATTAGGGTTCTGGTTAGGGTTAGGGTAAGGGTAACTGTTAGGGTTAGTGTTAGGGTTAGGGTTAGGGTAAGGGTCAGTTTTAGGTTAGGGTTAGGGTTATGGGTTAGGGTTAGGTTTAGTGTTAAGTTTCGGTTTAGAGTTAGGGTTAGGGTAAGGGTAAGGGTGATGGTTAGGTTTAATGATAGGGTTAGGGCTATGTTTACAGTTAGGGTTAGGGTTAGGGTTAGTGTTAGGGTGAGGGTTAGGGTTAGTGTTAGAGTTACGATTAGGCTAAGGATTAGGGTTAGGTTTAGCATTAAGGTTAGGGTTAGGGTTAGGGTTAGCATTAAGTTTAGGGTTACGGTAAGGTTAAGGGTAAGTGTTAGGTTTAGGGTTAGGTTTAGGGTTAGGTTTAGGGTTAAGTTTAGGGTTAGGATTAGGATAAGGGTAAGGGTAAGTGTTAGGGTTAGGGTTAGGTTTGGGGGTTAGGTTTAGGGTTACGGTTAGGATAAGGGTTAAGTTTAGGTTAAGGGTAAGTGTAAGTTTTAGGTTTAGGGTTAGGGTCAGGGTAAGGGTAAGGGTTAGGGTTAGGGTTAGTTTTAGGTTTAGGTTTAGGGTTATAGTAAGGGTAAGTGTTAGAGTTAGGGTTAGGGTTATGGTTAGGTTAAGGATAAGGGTTAGGGTTAATGTTAGGGTTAGGGTTAGGGTTAGGGTTATTGTAAGGGTAAGAGTTAGAGTTAGTGTTATGCTTAGGTTTAGGGTAAAAGTTAGGGTTCTGGTTAGGGTTAGGGTAAGGGTAACTGTTACGGTTAGGGTTAGGATTAGGGTTAGGTTAAGGTAAGGTTTAGGGTTAGGGTTAGGGTCATGGTTTAGGGTTAGGTTTAGTGTTAAGTTTCGGTTTAGAGTTAGGGTTAGGGTAAGGGTAAGGGTAAGGGTGATGTTTAGGTTTAATGATAGGGTTAGTTCTAGTTTTACAGTTAGGGTTAGGGTAAGGGTTAGGGTTAGGGTTACTGTTAAGGTTACGGTTATGGTTAGGGTTAGTGTTAGGGAAAGATTAAGATTTAGGGTAAGAGTTAGGGTTAGGTTTATTGTTAAGGTAAGGATTAGGGTTAGTGTTAGGGTGAGGGTTAAGGTTAGTGTTAGGGTTACGATTAGGCTAAGGATTAGGGTTAGGGTTAGCATTAAGGTTAGGGTTAGGGTTAGGGTTAGCATTAAGTTTAGGGTTAGGGTAAGATTAAGGGTACGGGTTAGGTTTAGGGTTAGGGTTAGTGTAAAGGTAAGGGTTAGGGTTAGGTTTAGGGTTAAGTTTAGGGTTAGGGTTATGATAAGGGTAAGGGTAAGTGTTAGGGTTAGGGTTAGGGTTGGGGGTTAGTGTTAGGGTTACAGTTAGAATAAGGGTTTTGGTTAGGTTAAGGGTAAGGGTAAGGTTTAGGTTTAGGGTTAGGTTCATGGTAAGGGTAAGGCTTAGGGTTAGGGTTAGTGTTAGGTTTAGGTTTAGGGTTAGAGTAAGGGTAAGGGTTAGAGTTAGGGTTAGGTTAAGGATAAGGGTTAGAGTTAATGTTAGGGTTAGGGTTAGGGTTATTGTAAGGGTTAGAGTTAGGGTTAGGGTTAGGGTTAGGTTAAGGATAAGGGTTAGGGTTAATGTTAGGGTTAGGGTTAGGGTTAGGGTTATTGTAAGGGTAAGAGTTAGGGTTAGGGTTACGGTTAGGTTTAGAGTTAGGGTTATGATTAGGTTTAGGGTTAGGGTTAGGGTAACGTTAAGGGTTATGGTTAGGGTTAGGGTCAGGTTTAATGTTAGGGTTAGGGTAAGGGTAAGGGTTAGGGTTAGGGGTAGGGTTAATGTTAGTGTTAGGGTTAATGTTAAGGTAGGGGTAAGGGTTAGGGTTAGGGTCAGTGTTAGGGTTAGGGAAAGGGTAAGGGTTAGGGTTAGGGTTAGGGTTAGAGTAAGGATTAGGGTTAGGGTTAGTGTTAGGGTAAGTGTTAGGGTACGGTTAGGGTTAGGGTGAGGTTTAGGTTTAGGTTTACGGTTAGAGTAAGGGTAAGGGTTAGGATTAGGGTTAGTGTTAGGGTTAGGGTTAAGGTTAGGGTTAGGGTTAGGGTAAGGGTAAGGGTTAGGTTTAGGGTTAGGGTTAGTTGTTGGGGTTAGGTTTAGGGTTAGGGTTAGGGTTAGGGTTATAATTAGGAATAGGTTTGGGGTAAGGGTTAGGGCAAGGGTAAGGGTTAGGGTTAGGGTTAGTGTTAAGGTTATGGTTAGCGTTAGGGTTAGGGTTAGGGGTTAGCGTTAGGGTTAGGTTTTGGGTTAGGTTAAGGGTTAGGGTTACGGTTAGGGTAATGGTAGGGGTTAGGGTTAGGGTTTGGGTTAGAGTTAGGGTAAGGGTAAGGTTTTGGATTAATGTTAGGGTTGGGGTTAGGGTTAGGGTAAGTGTAAGGGTTAGGGATAACTTTAGGGTTAGGGTTAGGGTTAGGGTAAGGGTAAGGGTAAGTCTTAAGATTAGGGTTAGGGTTAGGGTTAGGGAAAGGGTAAGGGTTAGGGTTAGGTTTAGGGTTAGGGTAAGGAGTAGGGTTAGGGTTAGGGTTAGGGTTAGGGTTGGTGTGAGCTTTAAGGTTAGGGTTAGGGTTAGGGTAAGTGTTAGGGTTAGGGTTAGGGTTAGGTTTACAGTTAGGGTTAGGGTTAGGTTTAGGGTTAGGGTTAGCTTAAGGGTAAGGTTAAGGGTTAGGGTTAGGGTTAGGGGTTAGGGTTAGGGTTAGGGTTAATGTAAGAGTAATGGTTAGGTTTAGGGTAAGGATAAGGTTTAGGGTTAGGGTTAGGGTGAGGGTAAGTGTAAGGGTTAGGGTTAGGTTTAGCATTAGGGTTAGGTTTAGGGTTATGGTTAGGGGTAGGGTAAGGGTAAGGGTTAGGGTTAAGGTTAGGGATAGGTTCAGGGTGAGGGATAGGGTTAGGGTAAGGGTTAGGGTTAGGGTCAGTGTTAGGGTTAGGTTAAGGGTAAGGTTTAGGGTTAGGGTTAGGGTTAGTGGTTAGGGGTAGGGTTAGCGTTAAGGTAAGGGTAAGGGTTAGGTTTAGGGTAAGTGTAAGTTTTAGGGTTAGGGTTAGGATTAGGGTAAGGTTAAGGGATAGTGTTAGGGTTAGGGTTAGGTTTAGTTTTAGGATTAGGGTAAGGGTAAGTGTT
>JANJXV010000399.1:437132-477132 GCA_024803745.1 Megascapheus bottae | reverse complement strand
TTAGTGTTAGGGTTAGCGTTAGGGTTAGGGGAAGGGTTAGGGTTAGGGTTACGGTTAGGTTTAGGGGTTGGGGTTAGTGTTAGGGGTTAGGGTTCGTGTTAGGGTTTGGGTAATGTTAGTGTTAGGGTTAGGTTTAGGGTTATGATAAGGGTAAAGGTAAGGGTTAGGTTTAATGTTAGGGTTAGGGTTATGGTTAGGGTTAGATTAGGGCAAGGGTAAGGGTTAGGGTTAGGGTTAGGGTTAGGGTTAGGTTTAGAGTTAGGGTTAGGGTTAGCATTAAGGTTAGGTTTAGTGTTAGGTTAAGGGTAAGGGTTAGGGTTAGGTTTACGGTTAGGGTTAAGTGAAGGGTAAGGTTTAGGGTAAGGGTTAGTGTTAAGGTTAGGGATACGTTTAGGGTTAGGGTTAGGGTTAGGGTTAGGGAAAGGGTAAGGGTTAGGGTTAGGTTTAGGGTTAGGGTAAGGATTAGGGTTAGGGTTAGGGTTAGGGTTAGGGTTAGGATTAGGGTTGGTGTGAGCTTTAAGGTTAGAGTTAGGGTTAGGGTAAGTGTTCGGGTTAGGGTTAATTTTAGGTATAGGGTTAGGGTTAGGGTTAGGTTTAGGGTTAGGGTTAGGTTAAGGGTAAGGTTAAGGGTGAGGGTTAGGGTTAGGGGTTAGGGTTAGGGTTAGGATTAATGTAAGGGTAAGGGTTAAGTTTAGGGTAAGGGGAAGGTTTAGGGTTAGGGTTAGGGTGAGGGTAAGGGTAAGGGTTAGGGTTAGGGTTAGATTTACTTTTAGTTTTAGGGTTAGGGTAAGGGTGAGGGTTAGGGTTAGGGTTAGGGTTAGGTTTAGGTTTAGGGTTATGGTTAGGGTTGGGGTACGGGTAAGGGTTAGGGTTATGGTAAGGGATAGGGTTAGGGTTAGGGATAGGGTTAGGGTAAGGGTTAGGGTTAGGGTCAGGGTTAGGGTTAGGGTTAGGTTTAGGTTTAGGATTAGGTTTAGGGTAAGTTTAAGGGTTACGGTTAGGTTTAGGGTTGGGGTTAAGGTTAGGGTTAGGGTGATGGTAAGGATAAGGGTTGGGTTTAGGGTTAGGTTTAGGGTGAGGGTAAGGGGAAAGGTTGGGTATAGGATTAGGGTTAGGGTAAGGGTTAGGTTTAGGGTTAGGTTTAGGGTAAGGGTAAGGGTAAGTTTTAGGGTTAGGGTTAGTTTTAGGTTTGGGGTTAGGGTTAGGGTAAAGGTAAGAATTAGGATTAGGATTAGGGTTGCTTTGGGGTTAGGATTAGGGTAAGGGTTAGGGTTAGGGTTAATGTTAGGGTTAGGGTTAGGTTTAGGGTTAGGGAAAGGGTAAGGGTTAGGTTAATGTTAGGGTTAGGGTTAGGGTTAGGGTTAGGGTTAGATTAGGGTAAGGGTTAGGGTTAGGGTTAGGGTTAGGTTTAGAGTTAGTGTTAGGGTTAGGTTTAGGGTTAGTGTTAGGGTTAGGATTAAGGTTAGGGTTAGGGTTAGGGTAAGGGTTAGAGTAAGGGTAAGGGTTAGGGTTAGGTTAAGGTTAAGGTTTAGGGTTAGGGTTAGGGTTAGGGTTAAGGTAAGGGTAAGGTTTAGGTTTAGGGTAAGTGTAAGGTTTAGGGTTAGAACTAGGGTTAGGGTAAGGGTAAGGGATAGGGTTAGGGTTAGGGTTAGGTTTAGTTTTAGGGTTAGGGTAAGGGTAAGGGTTAGGGTTAGGGTTAGGGTTAGGGTTAGGTTTAGGGTTAGGGTTAGGGTTAGGGTAAGGGTAAGGGTTAGGTTTAGGGTTAGTGATACTGTTAGGGGTTAGGGTTAGTGTTAGGGTTAGGGTTAGGTTTAGGGATAGGTCAGGGTAAGGGTAAGGGTTAGTGTTAGGGTTAGGTTTAGGGTTAAGTTTAGGGTTAGTGTAAGGGTAAGCAGAAGAGTAAGTGTTAGGGTTAGGGTTAGTGTTAGGGGTTAGGGTTAGGGTTAGGGTTAGGTTTAGGGTAAGGGTTAGTGTTAGTGTTAGGGTAAGGGTAAGGTTTAGGGTTAGGGTTAGGGCTAGTGTGAGTGTAAGTGTAAGGGTTAGGTTTAGGGTTAGTTTAGGTTTAGGGTTAGAATTAGGGTAAGCGTAAGGGTTAGGGTTAAGTTTAGGGTTAGGGTAAGGGTAAGGGTTAGGGTTAATGTTCGTGTTAGGGTTATGGTTAGGGTTAGGGTTAAGGTTAGCGTTAGGGTTAGGGTTATGGTAGGGGTAAGGGTTAGAGTTAGGGTTAGGGAAAGGGTAAGGTTTAGGGTTAGGGTTAGGGTTAGGGTAAGGTTTAGGGTTAGGGTTATGGTTAGGGTTAGCATTAAGGTTAGGGTTAGGGTTAGGATTAGGGTTAGGATTAGGGTTAGGGTTAGGGTTAGGGAAAGGGTAAGGGTTAGGGTAAGGTTTAGGGTTAGGGTAAGAATTAGGGTTAGGGTTAGGGTTAAGTTTAGGGTTAGGTTTAGGGTTAGGGTTAGGGTAAGGGTTAGTGTTAGGGATAGGGTTAGGGGTTAGGGTTAGGGTCAGGGTTGGGGTAAGGGTAAGATTTAGGGTTATTGGTAGGTTTAGGGTTTAGGGTTAGGGTTAGGGTAAGGGTAAGGGTAAGGGTTAGGGTTAGGAATAGGGTTAAGTTTATTGTTAGGGTTAAGTTAAGTGTAAGGGTAAGGGTTATGGTTAGGGTTAGGTTTACGCGTTAGGATTAGGGTTAGGGTTTGGATAAGGGTTAGGGTTAGGGTTAGGTTAAGGGTAAGGTTTAGGGTTAAGGTTAGGGTTAGGGTTAGGTTTAGGGTTAGGGTAAGGGTAAGGGTTAGGGTTTGGGTGAGTGTTAGGTTTAGGGCTAGGGTTAGCGTAAGGGTAAGTGTTAGGGTTAGCGTTAGGGTAAGGGTAAGGTTTAGGGTTTATGTTAGGGTTAGGTTTAGAGTTAGGGTTAGGGTTAGGTTTAGGGTTAGGGTTAGGGTAAGGTTAACGTTTAGGCTTAGGTTTAGGGTTAGGGTAAGTGTAAATGTTAGGGTTAGGGTGTTAGGTTTAGGGTTAGGTTGAGGGTAAGGGTAAGGGTTAAGGTTAGGGTTAGGGTAAGGGTAAGGTTTAGTGTTTATGTTAGGGTTAGGTTTAGTGTTAGGGTTAGTGTTAGGGTAAGGGTTAGGGTAATGTTTAGGGTTAGGGTTAGGGTCAGGTTTAGAGTTAGGGTTAGGGTTAGTGTTAGGGTAAGGTGAAGGGTAAGGTTTAGGATTAAGGTTAGGGTTAGGGTTAGGGTTAGGTTTAACGTTAGGGTTAGGGTTAGGGTAAGGGTTATTGTTAGGGTTAGGGTTAGGTTTAGAGTTAGGGTTAGGGTTAGGTTTAGGGTTAGGGTTAGGTTAAGGGTAATGGTTAGGGTTAAGGTTAGGGTTAGGGTTAGGGTTATTGTTAGGGTTAGGGTTAGGTTTAGAGTTAGGGTTAGGGTTAGGGTTAGGGAAACGGTAAGGGTTAGGGTTAGGTTTAGGGTTAGGGTAAGGATTAGGGTTAGGGTTAGGGTTAGGGTTAGGGTTATGGTTAGGGTTGGTGTGAGCTTTAAGGTTAGGGTTAGGGTTAGGGTAAATGTTAGGGTTAGGGTTAGGTTTAGAGTTAGGGTTAGGGTTAGGTTTAGGGTTAGGGTTATGTTAAGGGTAATGGTTAGGGTTAGGGTTAGGGTTAGGGTAAGGTAAGGGTTAGGGTTAGGGTTATGGTTAGGGTTAGGGTTAGGGTAAGGGTAAGGGTTAGGGTTAGGGTTATGGTTAGGTTTAGGGTTAGGGTAAGGGTAAAGGTTAGGGTTAGGGTTAGGTTTAGGGTTAGAATTAGGTTTAGGTTTAGGTTTAGGGTTAGGGTTAGGGTAAGGTTAAGGGTTAGGGTTAGTGTTAGGGTTAGGGTTAGGGTTAGGGTTAGGTTTAGGGTTAGGTTTAGGGTAAGGTTAAGGGTTAGGGTTAGTGTTAGGTTTAGTGTTAGGGTTAGGATAAGTTAGGGTAAGGTTAAGGGTTAGGATTAGGGTTATGGTTAGGGTTAGTGTTAGTGTTAGGGTTAGGGTTAGGGTTAAGGTTAGGGTAGGGGTTAGGGTTAGGTGTAGGGTTAGTGTTTTGGTTAGGGAAAATTTAAGGGTTAGGGTTAGGGTTAGAGTTAGGGTAAAGATTAGGGTTAGGATAAGTGTTAGGGTAAGGATAAGGTTTTGGGTTAAGGTAAGGGTTAGCATTAAGGTTAGGCTTAGGGTTAGGGTAAGGGTAAGGGTTAGGGTTAGCCTTAGAGTTACGGTAAGGGTAAGGGTTAGGGTTAGGGTTAGTGTTAGGTTAAGGGTTAGGGTAAAGGTAAGAGTAAGTGTTAGTGTTAGGGTTAGTGTTAGGGTTAGGGTTAAGGTTAGGGTTAGGGTTAGGGTTCGGGTAAGGGTTAGGGTTAGGGTTAGATGTTAGGGTTATGGTTAGGGTAAGGGAAAGGTATAGGGTTAGTGTTAGGGTTAGGGGTTAGGGTTAGGGTTAGGGTTAGGGGTTAGGATTTGTGTTAGGCTTAGGGTTAGGGTAAGTGTTAGGGTTAGGGTTAGGGTTAGCATGAAGTTTAGGGTTAAGGTTAGGGTAAGGGTAAGGGTTAGGTGTAGGGTTAGGGTTAGGATGAGGGTAAGGATTAGGGTTAGGGTTAGGGTTAGTGTTAGGGTAAGGGGAAGGGGTAGGTTTAGGTTTAGGGTTAGGGTTAGGGTTAGGTTTAGGAATAGTTTTGGTGTAAGGGTTAGGGTAAGGGTAAGGGTTAGGTTTAGGGTTAGGGTTAAGGTTAGCGTTAGGGTTAGGTTTAGGTGTTAGCATTAGGGTTAGGGTTTGGGTTAGGGTAAGGGTTAGGGTTATGTTTAGGGTAAGGATAGGGTTATTGTTAAGGGTTCGGTTAGAGTTAGGGTAAGGGTAAGGTTTAGGGTTAATGTTAGGGTTGGGGTTGGTGTTATGGTAAGGGTAAGGGTTAGAGTTAACGTTAGAGTTAGGGTTAGGGTTAGGTTTAGGGTTAGGGTTAGGGTAAGGGTTATTGTTAGGGTTAGGGTTAGGTTTAGAGTTAGGGTTAGGGTTAGGTTTAGGGTTAGGGTTATGTTAAGGGTAATGGTTAGGGTTAAGGTTAGGGTTAGGGTTAGGATTAGGGTAAGGGTAAGTCTTAGGGTTAGGGTTAGGGTTAGGGAAAGGGTAAGGGTTAGGGTTAGGTTTAGGGTTAGGGTAAGGATTAGGGTTAGGGTTAGGGTTAGGGTTAGGGTTGGTGTGAGCTTTAAGGTTAGGGTTAGGGTTAGGGTAAGTGTTAGGGTTAGGGTTAGTTTTAGGTTTAGAGTTAGGGTTAAGGTTAGGTTTAGGGTTAGGGTTAGGTTAAGGGTAAGGTTAAGGGTGAGGGTTAGGGTTAGGGGTTAGGGTTAGGGTTAGGGTTAATATAAGGGTAAGGGTTAAGTTTAGGGTAAGGGGAAGGTTTAGGGTTAGGGTTAGGGTGAGGGTAAGGGTAAGGGTTAGGGTTAGGGTTAGTGTTAGGTTAAGGGTTAGGGTAAAGGTAAGAGTAAGTGTTAGTGTTAGGGTTAGTGTTAGGGTTAGGGTTAAGGTTAGGGTTAGGGTTAGGGTTCGGGTAAGGGTTAGGGTTAGGGTTAGATGTTAGGGTTATGGTTAGGGTAAGGGAAAGGTATAGGGTTAGTGTTAGGGTTAGGGGTTAGGGTTAGGGTTAGGGTTAGGGGTTAGGATTTGTGTTAGGCTTAGGGTTAGGGTAAGTGTTAGGGTTAGGGTTAGGGTTAGCATGAAGTTTAGGGTTAAGGTTAGGGTAAGGGTAAGGGTTAGGTGTAGGGTTAGGGTTAGGATGAGGGTAAGGATTAGGGTTAGGGTTAGGGTTAGTGTTAGGGTAAGGGGAAGGGGTAGGTTTAGGTTTAGGGTTAGGGTTAGGGTTAGGTTTAGGAATAGTTTTGGTGTAAGGGTTAGGGTAAGGGTAAGGGTTAGGTTTAGGGTTAGGGTTAAGGTTAGCGTTAGGGTTAGGTTTAGGTGTTAGCATTAGGGTTAGGGTTTGGGTTAGGGTAAGGGTTAGGGTTATGTTTAGGGTAAGGATAGGGTTATTGTTAAGGGTTCGGTTAGAGTTAGGGTAAGGGTAAGGTTTAGGGTTAATGTTAGGGTTGGGGTTGGTGTTATGGTAAGGGTAAGGGTTAGAGTTAACGTTAGAGTTAGGGTTAGGGTTAGGTTTAGGGTTAGGGTTAGGGTAAGGGTTATTGTTAGGGTTAGGGTTAGGTTTAGAGTTAGGGTTAGGGTTAGGTTTAGGGTTAGGGTTATGTTAAGGGTAATGGTTAGGGTTAAGGTTAGGGTTAGGGTTAGGGTTAGGATTAGGGTAAGGGTAAGTCTTAGGGTTAGGGTTAGGGTTAGGGAAAGGGTAAGGGTTAGGGTTAGGTTTAGGGTTAGGGTAAGGATTAGGGTTAGGGTTAGGGTTAGGGTTAGGGTTGGTGTGAGCTTTAAGGTTAGGGTTAGGGTTAGGGTAAGTGTTAGGGTTAGGGTTAGTTTTAGGTTTAGAGTTAGGGTTAAGGTTAGGTTTAGGGTTAGGGTTAGGTTAAGGGTAAGGTTAAGGGTGAGGGTTAGGGTTAGGGGTTAGGGTTAGGGTTAGGGTTAATATAAGGGTAAGGGTTAAGTTTAGGGTAAGGGGAAGGTTTAGGGTTAGGGTTAGGGTGAGGGTAAGGGTAAGGGTTAGGTTTAGGGTTAGATTTACTTTTAGTTTTAGGGTTAGGGTAAGGGTAAGGGTTAGGGTTAGGGTTAGGTTTAGGTTTAGGGTTATGGTTAGGGTTGGTGTACGGGTAAGGGTTAGGGTTACGGTAAGGGATAGGGTTAGGGTTATGGATAGGGTTAGGTTAAGGGTTAGGGTTAGGGTCAGGGTTAGGGTTAGGGTTAGGATTAGGTTTAGGATTAGGTTTAGGGTAAGTTTAAGGGTTACGGTTAGGTTTAGGGTTGGGGATAATGTTAGGATTAGGGTGATGGTAAGGATAAGGGTTGGGTTTAGGGTTAGGTTTAGGGTGAGGGTAAGGGTAAGGGTTGGGTATAGGATTAGGGTTAGGGTAAAGGTTAGGGTTAGGGTTAGGTTTAGGGTAAGGGTAAGGGTAAGTTTTAGGGTTAGGGTTAGTGTTAGGTTTGGTGTTAGGTTAGGGTAACGGTAAGGATTAGGATTAGGGTTAGGGTTGCTTTGGGGTTAGGATTAGGGTAAGGGTTAGGGTTAGGGTTAATGTTAGGGTTAGGGTTAGGTTTAGAGTTAGGGAAAGGGTAAGGGTTAGGTTAATGTTAGGGTTAGGGTTAGGGTTAGATTAGGGTAAGGGTAAGGGTTAGGGTTAGGGTTAGGTTTAGAGTTAGGGTTAGGGTTAGGTTTAGGGTTAGTGTTAGGGTTAGGATTAAGGTTAGGGTTAGGGTTAGGGTTAGAGTAAGTGTAAGGGATAGGGTTAGGTTTAGGGTTAGGGTAAGGATTAGGGTTAGGTTTGGTGTGAGCTTTAAGGTTAGGGTTAGGGTTAGGGTAAGTTTTAGGGTTAGGGTTAGTTTTAGGTTTAGAGTTAGGGTTAGGGTTAGGTTTAGGGTTAGGGAAAGGGTAAGGGTTAGGTTAATGTTAGGGTTAGGGTTAGGGTTAGGGTTAGATTAGGGTAAGGGTAAGGGTTAGGGTTAGGGTTAGGGTTAGGTTTAGAGTTAGGGTTAGGGTTAGGTTTAGGGTTAGTGTTAGGGTTAGGATTAAGGTTAGGGTTAGGGTTAGGGTTAGAGTAAGTGTAAGGGATAGGGTTAGGTTTAGGGTTAGGGTAAGTATTAGGGTTAGGTTTGGTGTGAGCTTTAAGGTTAGGGTTAGGGTTAGGGTAAGTTTTAGGGTTAGGGTTATGGTTAGGTTTAGGGTGAGGGTTAGGGTTAGGTTTAGGGTTAGGGTTAGGTTAAGGGTAAGGTTTAGGGTTAGGGTTAGGGTTAAGGTAAGGGTAAGGGTAAGGTTTAGGTTTAGGGTAATTGTAAGGTTTAGGGTTAGGACTAGGGTTAGGGTAAGGGTAAGGGATAGGGTTAGGGTTAGGGTTAGGTTTAGTTTTAGGGTTAGGGTAAGGGTAAGGTTTAGGGGTAGGGTTAGGGTTAGGTTTAGGTTTAGGTTTAGGGTTATGGTTAGGTTTAGGGTTAGGGTAAGTGTAAGGGTTAGGTTTAGGGTTAGTGATACGGTTAGGGGTTAGGGTTAGTGTTAGGGTTAGGGTTAGGTTTAGGGATAGTTCAGGGTAAGGGTAAGGGTTAGGGTTAGGGTTAGGTTTAGGGTTAAGTTTAGGGTTAGTGTAAGGGTAAGCAGAAGGGTAAGGGTAAGGGTTTGGGTTAGGGTTAGGGCTAGTGTGAGTGTAATGGTAAGGGTTAGGTTTAGGGTTAGTTTAGGTTTAGGGTTAGAATTAGGGTAAGGGTAAGGGTTAGGTTTAAGTTTAGGGTTAGGGTAAGGGTAAGGGTTAGGGTTAGGGTTAAGGTTAGGGTTGGTGTGAGCTTTAAGGTTAGGGTTAGGTTTAGGGTAAGTGTTAGGGTTAGGGTTAGTTTTAGGTTTAGAGTTAGGGTTAGGTTTAGGTTTAGGGTTAGGGTTAGGTTAAGGGTAAGGTTAAGGGTGAGGGTTAGGGTTAGGGATTAGGGTTAGGGTTAGGGTTAATGTAAGGGTAAGGGTTAAGTTTAGGGTAAGGGGAAGGTTTAGGGTTAGGGTTAGGGTGAGGATAAGGGTAAGGGTTAGGGTTAGGGTTAGATTTACTTTTAGTTTTAGGGTTAGGGTAAGGGTAAGGGTTAGGGTTAGGGTTAGGGTTAGGGTTAAGTTTAGGTTTAGGGTTATGGTTAGTGTTGGGGTACGGGCAAGTGTTAGGGTTACGGTAAGGGATAGGGTTAGTGTTAGGGATAGGGTTAGGGTAAGGATTAGGGTTAGGGTCAGGGTTAGGGTTAGGGTTAGGGTTAGGTTTAGGATTAGGTTTAGGGTAAGTTTAAGGGTTACGGTTAAGTTTAGGGTTGGGGTTAAGGTTAGGGTTAGGGTGATGGTAAGGATAAGGGTTGGGTTTAGGGTTAGGTTTAGGGTGAGGGTAAGGGGAAGGTTTGGGTATAGTATTAGGGTTAGGGTAAGGGTTAGGGTTAGGGTTAGGTTTAGGGTAAGGGTAAGGGTAAGTTTTAGGGTTAGGGTTAGTGTTAATTTTGGGGTTAGGGTTAGGGTAAGTGTAAGGATTAGGATTAGGTTTAGGGTTGCTTTGGGGTTAGGATTAGGGTAAGGGTTATGGTTAGGGTTAATGTAAGGGTTAGGGTTAGGTTTAGGGTTAGGGAAAGGGTAAGGGTTAGGTTAATGTTAGGGTTAGGGTTAGGGTTAGGGTTAGATTAGGGTAAGGGTAAGGGTTAGGGTTAGCATTAAGGTAGAGTTTGGGTTAGCATTAAGGTTAGGGTTAGGGTGAGGGTTAGCATTAAGGTTAGGGTTAGGGTTAGGTTAATTGTACGGGTTAGGTTTAGGGTTAGGGTTAGGGTTCGGGGTTAGGGTTAGGTTTAGGTTTAGGGTTAGGGTTAGGGTAATGGTAATGGTAAGGTTTATGTTTAGGGTTTGGTTTAGGGGTTAGGGATAGGGTTAGGGTTAGGATAAGGGTTAGGGTTAGGGTTAGGGTAAGGGTGAGGTTTAGGGTTAGGGTTGATTTTAGGGTAAAGGTAAGGGTTAGGTTTGGGTTAGTGTTAGGTTTAGGGTTAGGGTTAGGGTAAGGGTAAGGGTTAGGGTTAGGGTTATGGTTAGGGTAAGGGTTAGGGATAGGGTTAGGGTAAGGGTTAGGGTTAGGGTCAGGGTTAGGGTTAGGGTTAGTGTTAGGTTTAGGATTAGGGTTAGGGTAAGTTTAAGGGTTACAGTTAGGTTTAGGGTTGGGGTTAAGGTTAGGGTTAGGGTGATGGTAAGGATAAGGGTTGGGTTTAGGGTTAGGTTTAGGGTGAGGGTAATGGGAAGGGTTGGGTATAGGGTTAGGGTTAGGGTAAGGATTAGGGTTAGGGTTAGGTTTAGGGTAAGGGTAAGGGTAAGTTTTAGGGTTAGGGTTAGTGTTAGGTTTGGGGTTAGGGTTAGGGTAAGGGTAAGGATTAGGATTAAGGTTAGGGTTGCTTTGGGGTTAGGATTAGGGTAAGGGTTAATGTTAGGGTTAGGGTTAGGGTTAGGGTTAAGGTAAGGGTAAGGTTTAGGTTTAGGGTAAGTGTAAGGTTTAGGGTTAGGACTAGGGTTAGGGTAAGGGTAAGGAATAGGGTTAGGGTTAGGGTTAGGTTTAGTTTTAGGGTTAGGGTAACGGTAAGGGTTAGGGTTAGGGTTAGGGAAAGGTTAAGGGTTAGGGTTAGGGTTAAGTTTAGTGTTAGGGTTAGGGTAAGTTAGGGTAAGGTTAAGGGTTATGGTTAGAGTTAGGGTAAGGGTAAGGGTTCGGGTTAAGGTTAGGGATAGTGTTAGGGTTAGGGATAGGGTTAGGGTAAGGTTTAGGGTTAGGGTGAGTGTTAGCGTTAGCGTTAGGGTTAGGGTTAGGGTTAGTTTTAGAATTATGGTTAGTGTTAGGGTTAGGGTTAGGGTTAGATTTAGGGTTGGGGTTACGTTAGGGTTAAGGTGAGGGTAAGGTTTGGGTATAAGGTAAGGGTTAGGGTTAGGGTTTGTGGTTAGTGTTCGGGTTAGGGTTGGGGTTAGTTTTAGGTTAAGAGTAGGGGTTAGGGTTAATATTATTGTTAGGTTTAGGGTAAGTGTAAGTTTTAGGTTTAGGGTTAGGGTTAGGTTTGGGGTTAGGGTTAGGTTAAAGTTAAGGGTTAGGATTAGGATTAGGGTTAGGGTTGGTTTGGAGTTAGGGTTAGCGTAAGGGTAAGGGTTAAGGTTGGGGCTAGGGTTAGGTTTAGGGTTAGGGTTAGGGTTAGGGTTAGGGTAAGGGTAAGGGTTAGGATTAAGGTTAGTGTTAGGGTTAGGGATAGGGTTAGGGTAAGGGTTAGGGTTAGGGTAAGTGTTAGGGTTAGGGTTTAGGGTTAGAGCAGGGTAAGGGTAAGCGTTAGGTGTAGGGTTAGGCTTAGGGTAAGGGTTAGGGTTAGGGTTTTGGTTAGGGTGAGCATTAGGGTTAGGGTTAGGGTTAGGGTTTAGGATTAGGGTTAGGGTTAGGGTTAGGGTTAGGGTAGGGATAAGGGTTAGGGTTAGGATTAGTGTTAGGGGTAGGGAAAGGGTAAGGGTTAGGGTTAGGGTTAGATTAAGTACTAGGGTTAGGGTTAGTGTCAGGGTAAGGTTTAGGGCTAGGGATAGTGTTAGGGTTAGTGTTAGGTTTAGAGTTAGGGTAATGGTAAGGGTTAGGTTTAGGGTTAGGGTTAGAGTTAGGTGTTAGGTTTAGGTTTAAGGTTAGGTTTAGGGTAAGGGTTAGGGTAATGGTAACGGTAAGGTTTATGTTTAGGGTTAGGTTTAGGGGTTAGGGATAGGGTTAGGGTTAGGATAAGGGTTAGGGTTAGGGTTAGGTTAAGGGTAAGGTTTAGGGTTAGGGTTGAGGTTAGGGTAAGGGTAAGGGTTAGGTTTGGGTTAGTGTTAGGTTTAGGGTTAGGGTTAGGGTAAGGGTAAGTGTTAAGTTTAGGGTTATGGTTAGGGTAAGGGTTAGGGTAAGGGTAAGGGTTAGGATTAGGGTTCGGGTTAGGTTTAGAATTAGGTTTAGGGTTAGGTTTAGGGTTAGGGTTAGGGTAAGGTTAAGGGTTAGGTTTAGGGTTAAGTTTAGTGTTAGGGTTAGGGTAAGTTAGGGTAAGGTTAAGGGTTAGGGGTAGGGTTAGTGTTTTGGTTAGGGAAAATGTAAAGGTTAGGGTTAGGGTTAGAGTTAGGGTAAAGATTAGGGTTAGGGTTAGTGTTAGGGTAAGGTTTAGGGTTTGGGTTAGCATTAAGGTTAGGGTTAGGGTTAGGGTAAGGGTAAGGTTTAGGGTTAGCCTTAGAGTTACGGTAAGGGTAAGGGTTAGGGTTAGGGTTAGGGTTAGGTTTAGGGTTAGGGTAAAGGTAAGAGTAAGGGTTAGTGTTAGGGTTAGTGTTAGGGTTAGGGTTAGGGTTAGGGTTTAGGGTTTGGGTTAGGCTTAGGGTTAGGGTAAGTGTTAGGGTTAGGGTTAGGGTTAGTATGAAGTTTAGGGTTAGGGTTAGGGTAAGGGTAAGGGTTAGGTGTAGCGTTAGTGTTAGGATAAGGGTATGGATTAGGGTTAGGGTTAGGGTTAGGGTAAGGGTTATGGTTAGGCTTAGGGTTAGCATTAAGGTTAGGGTTAGGGTTAGGGGAAGGGGAAGGGTTAGGTTTACTGTTAGGGTTAGGTTTAGGTTTAGGAATAGGTTTGGGGTAAGGGTTAGGGTAAGGGTAAGGTTTAGGGTTAATGTTAGGGTTGGGGTTAGGATTATGGTAAGGGTAAGGTTAGAGTTAATGTTAGGGTTATGGATAGGGTTAGGGTTAGGTTTAGGGTTAGGGTTAGGGTTAGGTTTAGAGTTAGGGTTAGGGTTAGGTTAAGGGTAATGGTTAGGGTTAAGGTTAATGTTAGGGTTAGGGTTAGGATTAGGGTAAGGGTAAGTCTTAGGGTTAGGGTTAGGGTTAGGGTTAGGGAAAGGGTAAGGGTTATGGTTAGGGTTAGGGTTAGGGTAAGGATTAGGGTTAGGGTTAGGGTTAGGGGTGGTGTGAGCTTTAAGGTTAGGGTTAGGGTTAGGGTAAGTGTTAGGGTTAGGGTTAGGGTTAGGTTTAGAGTTAGGGTTAGGTTTAGGTTTAGGGTTAGGGTTAGGTTAAGGGTAAGGTTAAGGGTTAGGGTTAGGGTTAGGGGTTAGGGTTATGGTTAGGGTTAATGTAAGGTTAATGGTTAAGTTTAGGGTAAGGGTAAGGTTTAGGGTTAGGGTAAGTGTGAGTGTAAGGGTAAGGGTTAGGGTTAGGGTTACGTTTACTTTTAGTTTTAGGGTTAGGGTAAGGGTAAGGGTTAGGGTTAGGGTTAGGGTTAGGTTTACGGTTATGGTTAGGGTTAGGGTACGAGTAAGTACGGTAAGAATTGGGTTAGGGTTAGGGATAGGGTTAGGGTAAGGGTTAGGGTTAGGGTCAGGGTTAGGGTTAGGGTTAGGGTTAGGTTTAGGATTAGGGTTAGGGTAAGTTTAAAGGTTACGGTTAGGTTTAGGGTTGGGGTTAAGGTTAGGGTTAGGGTGAGGGTAAGGATACGGGTTGGGTTTAGGTTTAGGGTTAGGGTGAGGGTAAGGGGAAGGGTTGGGTATAGGGTTAGGGTTAGGGTAAGGGTTAGGGTTAGGGTTAGGTTTAGGGTAAGGGTAAGGATAAGTTTTAGGGTTAGGGTTAGTGTTAGGTTTGGGGTTAGGGTAAGGGTAAGGGTTAGGTTAATGTTAGGGTTAGCGTTAGGGTTAGATTAGGGTAAGGGTAAGGGTAAGGGTTAGGGTTAGGGTTAGGTTTAGAGTTAGTGTTAGGGTTAGGTTTAGGGTTAGGTTTAGGTTAAGGTTAAGGGTTAGGATTAGGCTTAGGGTAAGGTTTAGGGTTAGGGTTAGGGTAAGGGTTAGGGTTAGGGTTAGGGTTAATGTTAGGTTTAGGGTTAGCGTAAGGGTAGGGGTAAGGGTTAGGGTTAGGGTTAGGGTTAGGTTTAGGGAAAGGGTAAGGGTTAGGGTTAGGGTTAGGTTAAGGATTAGGGTTAGGTTTAGTGTTAGGGTAAGGGTTAGGCCTAGGGTTAGGGTTAGGGTTAGGGTCAGGTTTAGGGTTAGGATAATGGTAAGTGTTAGGTTTAGTTTTAGTGTTAGGTTTAGGGTTAAGGTTAGAGTTAGGGTTAGGGTAAGGGTAAGGGTTAGGGTTAGGGTTAGGGTTAGGTGTTGGGATTAGGGTTAGGGTTAGGGTTAGGTTAAGGTTAAGGTTTAGTGTTAGGTTTAGGGTTAGGGGTTAGGGTTGGGTTAGGGTTCTGTTAGGGGTTAGGATTCAGGTTAGGGTTAGGGTAAGAGTAAGGGTTAGGGTTAGAGTTAGGGTTAGGGTTAGCATTAAGGTTAGGTTTAGTGTTAGGGTTAGGTTTAGGTTTAGGGTTAGGGTTACGGGAAGGGTAAGGGTTAGTGTTAGGGTAGGGCTACTTTTAGGGTTAGGGTTTGCGCAAGGGTAAGGGTTAAGGTTAGGGTTAGTGTTAAGGTTAGGGTTAGGGTTAGGGTTAGGTTAGGTTTAGGGTTAGGGTTAGGGAAAGGGTAAGGATTAGGGTAAGGGCTTGGGTTCGGGTTAGGGTTAGGGTCAGGATTAGGGTTAGGGTGAGGGTTAGGGTAAGGGATAGGGTTAGGTTTAGGATTACGGTTAACATTAAGTTTAGGGTCAGGTTAAGGGTAAGGGTAAGGGTTACTGTTAGGGTTAGGGTTAGGGTTAGGTTAAGGATTAGGGTTAGGGTTATGGTTAGCATTAAGGTTAGGGTTAGAGTTAGCATTGAGGTTAGGGTTAGGATTAGTGTAAGGGTAAAGGTTAGGTTTAGGGTTAGTGATACGGTTAGGGGTTAGGGTTAGTGTTAGGGTTAGGGTTAGGGATAAATCAGGGTAAGGGTAAGGATTATGGTTAGGGTTAGGTTTAGGGTTAACTTTAGGGTTATGTAAGGGTAAGCAGAAGGGTAAGGGTTAGGGTTAGGGTTAGGGTTAGGGGTTAGGGTTAGGGTTAGGGTTAGGTTTAGGGTAAGGGTTAGGGTTAGTGTTAGGGTAAGGGTAAGGTTTAGGGTTAGGGTTAGGGCTAGTGTGAGTGTAAGGGTAAGGGTTAGGTTTAGGGTTAGTTTAGGTTTAGGGTTAGAATTAGGGTAAGGGTAAGGGTTAGGGTTAGGGTTAGGGTTAAGTTTAGGGTTAGGGTTAGGGTTAGGGTAAGGGTTAGGGTTCGGGATAGGGTTAGGGGTTAGGGTTAGGGTCAGGGTTGGGTAAGGGTAAGATTTAGGGTTAGGGGTAGGGTTAGGGTTTAGGGTTAGGGTTAGGGTAAGGGTAAGGGTAAGGGTTAGGGTTAGGAATAGGGTTAAGGTTATTGTTAGGGTTAGGGTAAGGGTAAGGGTAAGGGTTATGGTTAGGGTTAGGTTGACGCGTTAGGATTAGGGTTAGGGTTTGGATAAGGGTTAAGGTTAGGGTTAGGTTAAGTGTAAGGTTTAGGGTTAAGGTTAGGGTTAGGGTTAGGTTTAGGGTTAGTGTAAGGGTAAGGGTTAGGGTTTGGGTGAGTGTTAGGTTTAGGGCTAGGGTTAGGGTAAGGGTAAGTGTTAGGGTTAGCATTAGGGTAAGGGTAAGGGTTAGGGTTTATGTTAGGGTTAGGTTTAGAGTTAGGGTTAGGGTTAGGTTTAGGGTTAGGGTTAAGGTAAGGTTAACGGTTAGGCTTATTGTTAGGTTTAGGGTAAGGGTAAGTGTTAGGGTTAGGGTTAGTGTTAGGTTTAGGGTTAGGTTGAGGGTAAGGGTAAGAGTTAAGTTTAGGGTTAGGGTTAGGGTAAGGGTAAGGGTTAGGGTTTATGTTAGGGTTAGGTTTAGTGTTAGGGTTAGTGTTAGGGTAAGGGTTAGGGTAAGGTTTAGGGTTAGGTTTAGGGTCAGGTTTAGAGTTAGGGTTAGGGTTAGGGTTAGGGTTAGGTGAAGGGTAAGGGTTAGGATTAAGGTTAGGGTTAGGGTTCGGGTTAGGGTAAGGGTAAGTCTTAGGGTTAGGCTTAGGGTTAGGGTTAGGGAAAGGGTTAGGGTTAGGGTAAGAATTAGGGTTAGGGTTAGGGTTAAGTTTAGGGTTATGGTTAGCGTAAGGGTTTTGGTTAGGGATAGGGTTAGGGGTTAGGGTTAGGGTCAGGGTTGGGGTAAGGGTAAGATTTAGGGTTAGGGGTAGGGTTAGGGTTTAGTGTTAGGGTTTGGGTAAGGGTAAGGGTAAGGGTTAGGGTTAGGAATAGGGTTAAGTTTATTGTTACGGTTAGGGTAAGGGTAAGGGTAAGGGGTATGGTTAGGGTTAGGTTTACGCGTTAGGATTAGGGTTAGGGTTTGGATAAGGGTTAGGGTTAGGGTTAGGTTAAGGGTAAGGTTTAAGGTTAAGGTTAGGGTTAGGGTTAGGTTTCGGGTTAGGGTAAGGGTAAGGGTTAGGGTTTGGGTGAGTGTTAGGTTTAGGGCTAGGGTTAGGGTAAGGGTAAGTGTTAGGGTTAGCGTTAGGGTAATGGTAAGGGTTAGGGTTTATGTTAGGGTTAGGTTTAGAGTTAGGGTTAGGGTTAGGTTTAGGGTTAGGGTTAAGGTAAGGTTAACGGTTAGGCTTATTGTTAGGTTTAGGGTAAGGGTAAGTGTTAGGGTTAGGGTTAGTGTTAGGTTAAGTTTTAGGTTGAGGGTAAGGGTAAGGGTTAAGGTTAGGGTTAGGGTTAGGGTAAGGGTAAGGGTTAGGGTTTATGTTAGGGTTAGGTTTAGTGTTAGGATTAGTGTTAGGGTAAGGGTTAGGGTAAGGTTTAGCGTTAGGGTTAGGGTCAGGTTTAGAGTTAGGGTTAGGGTTAGGGTTAGGGTTAGGGTTAGGGTTAGGGTTAGGTGAAGGGTAAGGGTTAGGATTAAGGTTAGGGTTAGGGTTAGGGTTAGGGTAAGGGTAAGTCTTAGGGTTAGGCTTAGGGTTAGGGTTAGGGAAAGGGTAAGGGTTAGGGTTAGGGTTAGGTTTAGGGTTAGGGTAAGGATTAGGGTTAGGGTTAGTGTTAGGGTTAGGGTTAGGTTTGGTGTGAGCTTTTAGATTAGGTTTAGGGTTAGGGTAAGTTTTAGGGTTACGTTAGGGTTAAGTTTAGGGTTAGGGTTAGGGTTAGGTTTAGGGTTAGGGTTAGGTTAAGGGTAAGGTTTAGGGTTAAGGTTAGGGTTAGAGTTAAGGTAAGGGTAAGAGTTAGGGTTAGAGTAAGTGTAAGGTTTAGGGTTAGGGTTAGGGGTAGGGTAAGGGTAAGGGATAGGGTTAGGGTTACGGTTAGTTTTAGTTTTAGGGTTAGGGTAAGGGTAAGGGTTAGGGTTAGGGTTAGGTTTAGGTTTAGGGTTATCGTTAGGGTATGGGTAAGGGTTAGGGTTAAGGTTAGGGATAGTGTTAGGGTTAGGGATAGGGTTAGGGTAAGGGTTAGGGTTAGGGTCAGGGTTAGCGTTAGGGTTAGGGTTAGGTTTAGAATTAGGGTTAGGGTTAGGGTTAGGATTAGGGTTAGGTTTAGGTTTGGGGTTAATGTTAGGGTTAGGGTGAGGGTAAGGGAAGGGTTGGGTTTAGGGTTAGGGTTAGGGTGAAGTTAAGGGTAAGGTTTGGGTATGGTGTAATGGTTAGGTTTAGAGTTAGGGTTAGGTTGAGGGTTAGGTTTAGGGTTAGGGGTTAGTGTTCGGGTTAGGTTTAGGTTTAGGTTTAGGGTAGGGGTTAGGGTTAATATTAGGGTTTGGTTTAGGGTAAGTGTATGTTTTCGGGTTAGGGTTAGGGTTAGGTTTGGGGTTAGGGTTAGGTTAAGGGTAAGTGTTAGGGTTAGGATTAGGGTTAGGTAGGTTTGGAGTTATGGTTAGCTTAGGGTAAGGGTTAGGGTTAGGGCTAGGGTTAGGTTTAGGGTTAGGTTTAGGGTTAGGGTTAGGGTAAGGGTAAGGGTTAGGGTTAAGGTTAGGGATAGGGATAGGGATAGGGTTAGGGTAAGGGTTAGGGTTAGGGTAAGTGTTAGGTTTAGGGTTAGGGCAGGGTAAGGGTAAGGGTTAGGGTTAGGTTAAGGGTTATGTTTAAGGTTAGGGTTAGGGTTAGGGTAAGGGTAAGGGTTAGGGTTAGGTTTAGGGTTAGGGTAAGGGTTAGGGTTAGGGTTAGGTTTAGGGTTGGGGTTAAGGTTAGGGTTAGGGTTAGGTAAGGGTTAGGGTTAGGTTTAGGGTTAGGTTTAGGGTTGGGGTTAAGGTGAGGGTTACGGTTAGGTTGAGGGTAAGGGTTAGAGTTAGGGTTAGGGTTAGCATTAGGGTAAGGGTAAGGGTTAGGG
The DNA here is from genome assembly GCA_024803745.1 of Megascapheus bottae. Lineage (NCBI taxonomy): Eukaryota > Metazoa > Chordata > Mammalia > Rodentia > Geomyidae > Megascapheus > Megascapheus bottae. Next base: position 459,289 of record JANJXV010000399.1, on the reverse strand, counting down.
TTAGGGTTAGGGTTAGGGGTTACGGTTAGGGTTAAGTTTAGAATTAGGGTTAGGGTTAGGGTTAGGTTTAGGTTTGGGGTTAATGTTAGGGTTAGGGTGAGGGTAAGGGAAGGGTTGGGTTTAGGGTTAGGGTTAGGGTGAGGTTAAGGGTAAGGTTTGGGTATAGTGTAAGGGTTAGGTTTAGGGTTAGGGTTAGGTTGAGGGTTAGGTTTAGGGTTAGGGGTTAGTGTTCGGGTTAGTGTTATGTTTAGGTTTAGGTTAAGGGTAGGGGTTAGGGTTAATATTAGGGTTCGGTTAAGGGTAAGTGTTAGGGTTAGGATTAGGGTTAGGGTAGGTTTGGAGTTACGATTAGCTTAGGGTAAGGTTTAGGGCTAGGACTAGGGTTAGGTTTAGGGTTAGGTTTAGGGTTAGGGTTAGGGTAAGGGTAAGGGTTAGGGTTAACGTTAGGGATAGGGTTAGGGATAGGGTTAGGGTAAGGTTTAGGGTTAGGGTAAGTGTTAGGTTTAGGGTTAGGGTTAGTGTTAGGGTTAGGGCAGGGTAAGGGTAAGGGTTAGGGTTAGGTTAAGGGTTATGGTTAAGGTTAGGGTTAGGGTTAGGGTAAGGGTAAGGGTTAGGGTTAGGGTTAGGGTAAGGGTTAGGGTTAGGTTTAGGGTTAGGGTGAGCGTTAGGGTTAGCGTTAGGGTTAGGGTAAGGGTTAGGGTTAGGGTTAGGGTTAGGGTAACGGTTAGGGTTAGTGTTAGGGTTAATGTTAGTGTTAGGGTTAGCGTTAGGGTTAGGGTAAGGGTTAAGGTTAGTGTTAGGGTTAGGGTGGGTGTTAGGGTTAGTGTTAGGGTTAGGTTTAGGGGTTAGGGTTAGTGTTAGGGGTTAGGATTAGGGTTGTTGTTAGGGTTAGTGTAAGGGTTAAGTTTAGGGTTAAAGTTAGGGTTACTGTTAGGTTAAGGGTTATGGTAAGAGTAAAGGTAAGGGTTAGGTTTAATGTTAGGGTTAGGGTTAGGGTTAGATTAGGGTAAGGGTAAAGGTTAGGGTTAGGGTTAGTGTTAGGTTTAGAGTTAGGGTGAGGGTTAGGTTTCGGGTTAGGTTTAGGGTAAGGTTAAGGGTTAGGATTAGGGTTAGGGTCAGGTTTAGTGTTAGGGTTAGGGTAAGTGTAAGGGTTAGGGTGAGGGTTAATATTAGGGTTAGGGTTAGGGTTAGGGTTAGGGTTAGGGTAGGGGTAAGAGTTAGGGTTAGGGTTAGTGTTAGGGCTAGGGAAAGGGTAAGGGTTAGTGTTAAGTGTAGGGTAAGTACTAGGGTTACGGTCAGTGTTAGGGTAAGTGTTAGGGCTAGGGTTAGGGTTAGGGTTAGGGTAATGGTAAGGGTTAGGTTTAGGGTTAGTGTTAGGGTTAGGGTTATGGTTATGGTTATGGTTATAGTTAAGGTTAGGGTTAGGGTTAGGGTAAGGGTAAGAGTTAGGGTTAGGGTTAGGGTTAGGTGTTGGGGTTAGGTCTAGGGTTAGGGTTAGGGTAAGGGTAATGTTTAGGGTTAGGGTTAGGGTTAGGAGTTAGGGTTAGGGTTAGGGTTAGGGGTTAGGATTCGGGTTAGGGTTAGGGTTAGAGTAAGGGTTAGGGTTAGTGTTAGGGTTAGGGAAAGGGTTAGGGTTAGAGTTAGGGTTAGGGTTAGCATTAAGGTTAGTTTTAGTGTTAGGTTAAGGGTAAGGGTTAGGGTTAGGTTTACGGTTAGGGTTACGGGAAGGGTAAGTGTTAGGGTAAGGTTAGGGTTAGGGTTAGGGTGACGGTTAGTGTTAGGGTTAGGGTTAGGGAAAGGGTAAGGTTTAGGGTAAGTGTTAGGGTTAGGGTTAGGCTTAGGGTTAGCATTAAGTTTAGTGTTAGGGTAAATGTAAGGGTAAGGGTTACTGTTAGGGTTAGGGTTAGGGTTAGGTTAAGGATTAGGGTTAGGGTTAGCATTAAGGTTAGGGTTAGGGTAAGGGTTAGGTTTAGGATAAGGATTAGGGTTAGGGTGAGGGTTAGAGTAAGGGTTAGGGATAGGGTTAGGGTTAGGGTTAGCATTAAGTTTGGGATTAGGGTAAGGGTAAGGGTAAGGGTTACTGTTAGGGTTAGGGTTAGGGCTAGGTTAAGGATTAGGCTTAGGGTTAGAGTTAGCATTAAGATTAGGGTTAGGGTTAGGGTTAGCATTAAGGTTAGGTTAGGGTTAGGGTAAGGGTAAGGGTTAGGTTTAGGGTTAGGGATAGGTTTATGGGTTAGGGTTAGGGTTAGGGTTAGGGATAGGTTAAGGTAAGGGTAAGGGTTAGCATTAAGGTTAGGTTAGGGTTAGGGTAAGGGTAAGGGTTAGGTTTAGGGTTAGGGATAGGTTTATGGGTTAGGGTTAGGGTTAGGGTTAGGGATAGGTTAAGGTAAGGGTAAGGGTTTGGATTAGGGTTAGATTTAGGGTTAAGGTTAGTGTTAGGGTTAGGGTAAGAGTAAGGGTAAGGGTTAGGGTTAGGGTTAGAGTTAGTGGTAACAGCTAGTGTTAGGGTAAGGGTAAGTTTTAGGGATATGTTTAGGGTGAGTGTGAGGGTAAGGGTAAAGGTTAGGGTTAGGGTTAGTGTTAGGTTTAGGGTTAGGATTAGGGTAAGGGTAAGGGTTAGGGTTAGGGTTAGGGTAAGGGTAAGGATTAGGCTTAGGGTTAGGGTTAGCATTAAGTTTAGGTTTAGGGTTAGGGTTAGCATTAAGTTTAGGCTTAGTGTTATGTTAGGGGTACGGGTTAGGTTTAGGGATAAGGTTAGGTTTAGGGTTATGTTAGGGGTACGGGTTAGGTTTAGGCGTTAGGGTTAGGGTTAGGTTTAGGTTTAGGTTAGGGTAAGGATTAGGGTTAGGAATAGGGTTAAGGTTAGTGTTAGGGTTAGGCTAAGGGTAAGGGTTATGTTTAGGGTTAGGTTTAGGCGTTAGGGTTAGGGTTAGGATTATGATAAGGATTAGAGTTAGGGTTCGGGTTAGGGTTAGTGTTAGGTTTAGAGTTAGTGTTAGGGTTAGGGTAAGTGTAAGGGTTAGGGTTAGGGTTAGGTTTAGAGTTAGGGTCAGGGTTAGGTTTAGGGTTAGCGTAAGGGTAAGGTTTAGAGTTAGGGTTAGGGTTAGGTTTAGATTTATTGTTAGGGTTAGGTTTAGGGTTAGGGTTAGGTAAGGTTAAGGGTTAGGGTTAGGGTTAGGGTGAGGTTTAGGGTTAGGATTAGGGTAAGGGTAAGGGTTAGGGTTAGGGTTAGTGTTAGGGTTAGGGTTAATGTTAGGGTTAGGGTTAGGGTAGGGGAAAGGGTTAGGGTTAGGGTTTGGGTAAGGGTAAGGGTAAGGGTAAGGGTTAGGGTTAGTGTTAGGGTTAGGGTTAAGGTTAGGGTTAGGGTTAGGGTAAAGGTAAGTGATAGGGTTCGGGTTCGGGTTAGGGGTTAGGGGTAGGGTTAGGGTTAGAGTAAGGGTAAGGGTTGGGTTTAGGGTTAGGGTTAGGGTGAGGGTAAGGGTAAGGGTTGGGTATAGTGTAAGGGTTAGGGTTAAGGTTAGGTTGAGGGTTAGGTTTAGGGTTAGGGGTTAGTGTTCGGGTTAGTGTTAGGGTTAGCGTTAGGTTAGGGTTAGGGTTAGGGTTAGGATTAGGGGTAGGTTTAGGTTAAGGGTAAGGATTAGGGTTAGGATTAGGGTTAGGGTTGGTTTGGGGTTACGGTTAGCCTGAGGGTAAGGGTTAGTTTTAGAGCTAGGTTTAGGTTTAGGTTTAGGGTTAGGGTTAGGGTTAGGGTTCGGGTAAGGGTATGGCTTAGGGTTCAGGTTAGGGGTAGGGTTAGGGATAGGGTTAGGGTAAGGGTTAGGGTTAGGGTAAGTGTTAGGGTTAGGGTTAGGGTTAGGGTAAGGGAAAAGGTTAGGGTTAGGGTTAGGGTTAGGGTAAGCGTTAGGGTTAGGTTTAGGGTTAGGGTTAGGGTTAGGGTTAGTGTTAGGGTTAGGATTAGGGTTAGGGTTAGGTTTAGGTTAAGGGTTAGGGTGGGCGTTAGTGTTAGGGTTAGGGTTAGGTTAGGGTTAGGGTTAGGGTTAGCGTTAGGGTTAGGGTTATTTTTTAGGGTTAGTGTTAGGGGTTAGGGTTAATGTTAGGGTTAGGGTTAGTGTAAGGGTTAGGGTTAGGGTTAATGTTAGGGTTAGGGTTAGGTTTAGGGTTATGGTAAGTGTAAAGGGTTAGGGTTAGGGTTAGGGTTAGGGTTAGGGTGGGCGTTAGGGTTAGGGTTAGGGTAGGGTTAGGTTTATGGTTAGGGTTAGGGTTAGGTTTAGGAGTTAGGGTTAGTGTTAGGGGTTAGGGTTAATGTTAGGGTTAGGTTTAGTGTAAGGGTTAGGGTTAGGGTTAATGTTAGGGTAAGGGTTAGGTTTAGGGTTATAGTAAGTGTAAAGGGTTAGGGTTAGGGTTAGGGTTAGGGTGGGCTTTAGGGTTAAGTTTAGGGTCAGGTTTAGGGTTAGGGTTAGGGTAAGTGTAAATGTTATGGTTAGGGCTAATGTTAGGGTTAGGGTTAGTGTTAGGGTAGGGGTAAGGGTTAGGGTTAGGGTTAGTGTTAGGGCTAGAGAAAGGTTAAGGGTTAGGGTTAGGGTTAGGGTAAGTCCTAGGATTAAGGTTAGTGTTACGGTAAGGGTTAGGGCTAGGGTTAGGGTTAGGGTTAGGGTTATGTTTAGGGTTAGGGTAATGGTTAGGGCTAGTGTTAGGGTTAGGGTTAAGGTTAGGGTTAAGGTTAGGGTAAGGGTAAGGGTTAGGGTTAGTGTTAGGGTTAGGTGTTGGTGTTAGGGTTAGGGTTAGGGTTAGGGTAAGGGTAAGGGTAAGGTTTAGGGTTAGGGTTAGGGTTAGGGTTAGGGTAATCGTTAGGGATAGAGTTAGCGTTAGGGGTAGCACTAAGGTAAGGTTTAGTGTTAGGTTAAGGGTAAGGGTTAGGGTTAGAGTAAGGTTTACAGTTAGGGTTACGGGAAGGGTAAGGGTTAGGGTAAGGGTTAGTGTTAGGGTTAGGGCTACATTTAGGGTTCGGTTCTGCATAAGTGTAAGGGTTAAGGTTAGGGTTATTGTTAGGGTCACGGTTAGGTTTAGGGTTAGGGTTAGGGTTAGGTTTAGGGTTAGGGTAAGTGTTAGGGTAAGGGTTAGGGTTAAACTTAGGTTTAGGGTAAGGATTAGGGTTAAGGTGAGTGTTAGGGTAAGTGTTAGGGTTAGGGTTAGGGTTAGGGTAAGGGTAGAGGTAAGGGTTACTGTTAGGGTTAGCGTTAGGGTTAGGTTAAGGATTAGGGTTAGGATTAGGGTTAGCATTAAGGTTAGGGTTTGGGTTAGGTTTAGGGAAAGGGTAAGGGTTAGGGTAAGCGTTAGGGTAAGGTTTAGGGTTAGGGTTAGGGTAAGGATTAGGGTTAGGGTGAGGGTTAGTTTTAGGGTTATGGTTAGGGGTTAGGGGTAGGGTTAGCGTTAGGGTAAGTGTAAGGTTTAGGGTTAGCAATAGGGTTAGGGGTTAGGGTTAGGGTTAGTGTTAGGGGTGAGGGTTCGGGTTCGGGTTCAGGTCAGGTTTAGGGTAAGGTTTAGGATTAGCGTTAGGGTAAGGGTTAGGGTTAGAGAAAGGGTTAGGGTTACGGTTAGGTAAGGGTTAGGGTTATGGTTAGTGGTTAGCGTTAAGGTTAGTGTTAGGGTTAAGAATAGGGTTAGGGTTTGGGTTAGGTTTAGGGTAAGGATAAGGTTAGCGTTAGGGTTAGGTTTAGGGATAGGTTTAGGGTTAGGGTTAGGGTAAGGTTAATGGTTAGGGTTATAGTTAGGGTTAGGGTTAAGGTTACGTTTAGGGTTCGGGTTAGGGTTAGGGTTAGGGTAAGCGTTAGGGTTAGGGTTAGTTTTAGGATAAGGGTTAGGGTTAGGGTTAGGGTTAGGATTAGGGTAAGGATAAGGGTTTGGGTTTAGGTTAGGGTAAGGGTTTGGGTTAGGGTTAGGGTTAGGGTTAGGTTTAACATTAAGGTTAGGTTTAGGGTTAGGGTAAGGGTAAGGGTTGTGGTTAGGGTTAGGTTTAGGGCTTAGGGTTAGGTTTAGGGTTTGGTTTAGGGGTTATGGTTAGGGATAGGGTAAGGATTAGGGTTAGGGTTAGGGTTTGGGTAAGGGTAAGGGTAAGGGTTATTGTTAGGGTTAGGGTTAAGGTTAGGGTTAGGGTTAGGGTAAAGGTAAGGGAGAGGGTTAGGGTTAGGGTTAGGGGTTAGGGGTAGGGTTAGCTTTAGTGTAAGTGTAAGGTTTAGGGTTAGCAATAGGGTTAGGGGTTAGGGTTAGGGTTAGTGTTAGGGGTTAGGGTTCGAGTTCGGGTTAAGTTTAGGGTAAGGTTTAGAATTAGCTTTAGGGTAAGGGTTAGGGTTAGGGTTAGGGTTAGGGTTAGGGTTAGGGTTAGGGTTAGGGTTAGGTAAGGGTTAGGGTTATGGTTAGGGGTTAGCGTTAAGGTTAGTGTTAGGGTTAAGTTGAGGGTTAGGGTTGGGTTAGGGTTAGGGTAAGGATAAGGGTTAGCGTTAGGGTTAGGGTTAGGGTTAGGTTTAGAGTTAGGGTTAGGGTAAGGTTAATGGTTAGGTTTATGGTTAGAGTTAGGGTTAAGGTTAGGTTTAGGGTTCGGGTTACGGTTAGGGTTAGGGTAAGCGTTACGGTTAGGGTTAGGTTTAGGATAAGGGTTAGGGTTTGGGGTTAGAATTAGGGTTAGGATTAGGTTTAGGGGTTAGGTTAGGGTTAGGGTAAGGATTTGGGTTAGGGTTACGGTTTGGGTAAGGGTAAGGGTAAGGGTTAGGGTTAGTGTTAGGGTTAGGGTTAGGGTTAGGGTTAGGGTTAGGGTATGGGTAAGGGTTAGGGGTAGTGTTAGGGTTAGGGGTTAGGGTTAGGGTTAGGGTTAGGGTAAAGGTAAGGTTTAGTGTTAGGAATAGGGTACGGTTTAGGGTTAGGGGTAGTGTTAGGGTTAGTGTTAGGGGTTAGGGTTCGGGTTCGGGTTAGGGTTAATTTTCGGGTAAGTGTTAGGATTAGGGTTAGGGTAAGGGTTAGTGTTATGGTAAGGGTTAGGGTTACGGTTAGGGTAAGGGTTATGGTTAGGGTTAGGGGTTATGGTTAGGGTTATGGGTAGGGTAAGGTTTAGGGTTAGGGGAAGGTTTAGGTTTAGGGTTTGGGTAAGGGTAGGGTTAGAGTTAGGGTTAGGGTAAGTGTAAGTGTTAGGATTAGGGTTAGGGTTGCCGTTTGTGTAAGGGTAAGAGTTAGGGTTAGGGGTTAGGGTTAGGGTTAGGGTTAGGGTAAGGTTTAGGTTTAGGGATAGGGTTAGGGTAAGTGTAAGTGTTAGGGTTAGGGTTAGCACTAAGGTAAGGTTTAGTGTTAGGTTAAGGGTAAGGGTTAGGCTTAGGGTAAGGTTTACAGTTAGGGTTACGGGAAGGGTAAGGGTTAGGATAAGGGTTAGTGTTAGGGTTAGGGCTACATTTAGGGTTAGGTTCTGCATAAGTGTAAGGGTTAAGGTTAGGGTTAATGTTAGCGTCACGGTTATGGTTAGGGTTAGGGTTAGGTTTAGGGTTAGGGTTATAGTAAGGGTAAAGGTGAGGGTTAGGGTTAGGATTAGGGTTAGGTTTAGGGTTAAGGTTAGGGTTAGGGAAAGGGTTAGTGTTAGGGTTAGGGTTAGGGTAACGATTAGGGTTAGGGTTAGGGTAAGGGTTAGGATTATTGTTAGGTTTAGGGTTAGCATTAAGTTTATTGTTAGGGTTAGCGTAAAGGTAAGGGTTAGGTTTAGGGTTAGGGTTAGGGTAAGGATTAGGTTTCGGTTTAGGGTTAGGGTTAGCCATAAGGTTAGGGTTAGAGGTAGGGTAAGGGTAATGGTTAGATTTAGGGCTAGGGTTAGGGTTAGGGGTTAGGGTTAGGGTTAGGGTTAGGGTTAAGTTTAGGTTTAGAGTTAGGTTTAGGATTAGTGTGAGGGTAAGTGTTAGGGTTAGGGTTAGGGTTAGGGGTAAGAGTTAGGGTTAGGGTTAGGGTTAGGGTAAGGCTAAGGGTTAGGGTTAGGGTTAGGGTTAGGTTTAGGGTAAGGTTTAGGTTTAGGGTTAGGGTTAGGTGGTAGGTTTAGTGTTAGGATTAGGGGTAGGGTTAGGGTTAGGGTTAGGGTTAGGCTAAGGGTTAGGGTTAGTGTTAGGATTATGGTATGGGTAAGGGTTAGGGTTAGGGTTAGGGTTAGGGTTAGGTTTAGAGTTAGCGTTAGGTTTAGATTTAGGGTTAGGATTAGGTTTAGACATAGGGTAAGTGTAAGGGTTAGGGTGAGTTGTTGGTTTAGGGTTAGGTTTAGGTTTATGGTTAGGGTTAGGGTAAGGTTAAGGATTAGGGTTAGGTTTAGGGTTAGTTTTAGGGTTAGGGTTAGGGTTAGGGTAAGGGTAAGTGTTATGGTTATGGTTATTGTTAGGGTTAGGGTTAGGTAATGGTTAGGGTTACGGTTAGGGTATGGGTAAGGGTTAGGTTAAGGGTTAGATTTAGGGTTTGGGTAAAGGTAGGGTTAGAGTTAGGGTTAGGGTTAGGGTTATGGGTTAGGGTTAGGGTTAGGTTAAGGGTTAGGTTTAGGGTTAGGGTTAGGGTAAGTGTAAGTGTTAGGATTAGGTTTAGTGTTAAGGTTAGGGTTAGGGTAAGTATAAGTGTTAGGATTAGGATTAGGGTTAGGGTTAGGGTTAGGGTAAGGGTTAGTGTTAGGGTGAGTTGTAGGGCTGGGGTTAAGGTTAGGTTTAGGGTTAGGGTAGGGGTAAGGGTTAGGGTTAGGGTTAGGGTTAGGTTTACGTTTAGGGTTCGGGTTAGGGTTAGGATTAGTGTGAGGGTAAGTGTTAGGGTTAGGGTTAGGTTTAGGGTTAGTGTGAGGGTAAGTGTGAGGGTTAGGTTTAGGGTTAGGGGTTAGAGTTAGGGTTAGGGATATGGTTAGGGTTAGGGTTATGGTTAGGGTTAGGTTAGGGTTAGGGTTAGGGTTAGGTTAGGGTTAGGGTTAGGGTTAGGGTTAGGGTTAGGTTAGGGTTAGGGTTAGGGTTAGGGTTAGGGTTAGGGTTAGGTTTAGGGTAAGGGTTAGGGTTAGGGTTAGGGTTAGGGTTAGAGTAAAGGTAAGTGTTAGGGTTACGTTCAGGGTTAGTGTTAGGGTTAGGATTAGGGTAAGGATAAGGGTTAGGGTTAGGATTAGGGTTAGGGTTTGAGTTAGGGTTAGGTTTAGAGTTAGGGTTAGGTTTAGATTTAGGGTTAGCGTTAGGTTTAGACTTCGGGTAAGTGTAAGTGTTAGAATGAGTTTTAGGGTTAGGGATAGGATTAGGGTTAGGGTTAGGGTTAGGGCAAGGGTAAGGGTTAGGGTTAGGTTTAGGGTTAGTTTTAGGGATAGGGTTAGGGTCAGGGTTAGGGTAAAGGTAAGTGTTAGGGTTAAGGTTAGGGTTAGGTAAGGGTTAGTGTTAGGGTGAGTTGTAGGTCTGGGGTTAAGGTTAGGTTTAGGGTTAGGGTTAGGGTTAGGGTAGGGGTAAGGGTTAGGGTTAGGGTTAGGGTTAGGTTTACGTTTAGGGTTCGGGTTAGGGTTAGGATTAGTGTGAGGGTAAGTGTTAGGGTTAGGGTTAGGTTTAGGGTTAGTGTGAGGGTAAGTGTGAGGGTTAGGTTTAGGGTTAGGGGTTAGAGTTAGGGTTAGGGATATGGTTAGGGTTAGGGTTATGGTTAGGGTTAGGATAGGGTTAGGGTTAGGGTTAGGTTAGGGTTAGGGTTAGGGTTAGGGTTAGGGTTAGGTTAGGGTTAGGGTTAGGGTTAGGGTTAGGGTTAGGTTTAGGGAAAGGGTTAGGGTTAGGGTTAGGGTTAGGGTTAGAGTAAAGGTAAGTGTTAGGGTTACGTTCAGGGTTAGTGTTAGGGTTAGGATTAGGGTAAGGATAAGGGTTAGGGTTAGGATTAGGGTTAGGGTTTGAGTTAGGGTTAGGTTTAGAGTTAGGGTTAGGTTTAGATTTAGGGTTAGCGTTAGGTTTAGACTTCGGGTAAGTGTAAGTGTTAGAATGAGTTTTATGGTTAGGGATAGGATTAGGGTTAGGGTTAGGGTTAGGGTTAGGGCAAGGGTAAGGGTTAGGGTTAGGTTTAGGGTTAGTTTTAGGGATAGGGTTAGGGTCAGGGTTAGGGTAAAGGTAAGTGTTAGGGTTAAGGTTAGGGTTAGGTAAGGGTTAGGGTTAAGGTTAGGTTATGGGTAAGGGTTAGGTTAAGGGTTAGGGTTAGGGGTTAGGGTTGGGGTAAGGGTTAGGTTTAGGGTTAGGGTTAGGGTAAGTGTAATTGTTAGGATTAGGGTTAGGGTTAAGGTTAGGGTTAGGGTAAGTGTAAGTGTTAGGATTAGGGTTAGGGTTAGGGTTAGTGTTAGGGTTAGCGTAAGGGTAACGGTTAGGGTGAGTTGTAGGGTTGGGGTTAAGGTTAGGTTTAGGATTAGGCTTAGGGTAAGGGTAAGGGTTTGGGTTAGGGTTAGGTTTACATTTAGGGTTCGGGGAAGTGTAAGGGTTAGGGTTAAGGTTAGGGTAAGTTTTAGGGTTAGGGTTAGGGTTAGGGTAAGGGTTAGGTTTAGGGTTAGCATTAAGGTTAGGGTTAGGGTTAGGGTAAGGGTAAGGGTTAGGGTTAGGGTTAGGGTAAGGTTTAGGGTAAGGGTAAGGGTTAGGGTTAGGGTTAGGGTTAGGGTTTGGGTAAGGGTAAGTGGTAGGGTTAGGGTTAGTGTTAAGTTTAGGGTTAAGGTTAGGGTTAGGGTTCATGTAAGGGTAAGGGTTTGGGTTAGGTTTAGAGTTAGTGGTTAGGGTTAGGGTTCAGGTTAGGGTTAGGGTTAGGGTTAGGGTAAGGGTTAGGGGTTAGAGTCAGGTTTAGGCTAAGGGTTAGGGTTAGGGTTAAGGTTAGGGTTAGGGTAAGGGTTAGGGTTAGGGTTAGGATTAGCATTAAGGTTAGGGTTAGGTTTAGGGTAAGGGTAAGGGTTAGGGTTAGGGTTAGGGTAAGGTTTAGGTTAAGGTTAAGGGTTTGGGTTAGGGTTAGGGTTAGGGTTTGGGTAAGGGTAAGTGTTAGGGTTAGGGTTAGTGTTAAGGTTAGGGTTAAGGTTAGGGTTAGGTTAGGGTTAGGGTTAGGGTTAGGGTAAGGTTTAGGGTAAGGGTAAGGGTAATGGTTAGGGTTAGGGTTAGGGTAACGTTTAGGGTAAGGGTAAGGGTAAGTGTTAGGGTTGGGGTTAGTGTTAAGTTTAGGGTTAAGGTTAGGGTTAGGGTTCGTGTAAGGGTAAGGGTTTGGGTTAGGTTTAGAGTTAGTGGTTAGGGTTAGGGTTCAGGTTAGGGTTAGGGTTAGGGTTAGGGTAAGGGTTAGGGGTTAGGGTTAGGTTTAGCGTAAGGGTTAGGGTTAGGGTTAAGGTTAGGGTTAGGGTAAGGGTTAGGGTTAGGGTTAGGGTAAGCATTAAGTTTAGGGTTAGGGTTAGGGTAAGGGTAAGCGTTAGGGTTAGGGTTAGGGTAAGGTTTAGGGTAAGGTTAAGGGTTAGGGTTAGGGTTAGGGTTAGGGTTTGGATAAGGGTAAGTGTTAGGGTTAGGGTTAGTGTTAAGGTTAGGGTTAAGGTTAGGGTTAGGGTTCGTGTAAGGGTAAGGGTTTGGGTTAGATTTAGAGTTAGTGGTTAGGGTTAGGGTTCAGGTTAGGGTTAGCGTAAGGTTTAGGGTTAGGGTAAGGGTTAGGGTTAGGGTTAGGTTTAGGGTTAGTGTAAGGGTAAGGGTTAGGGTTAGGGTTAGGTTTAGAGTTAGGGTTAGGGTTAGGTTTAGGGTTAGGGTTAGGGTAAGGTTATGGGTTAGGATTAGGGTTAAGCTTAGGTTTAGGGTTAGGGTTAGGGTAAGGGTAAGTTTTAGGGTTAGGGTTAGGGTTAGGGTTAATGTTAGGGATAGGGTTAGGATTATGGTAGGGGTAAGGGTTAGGGTTAGGTTTAGGGTTAGGGTAAGGATTAGGGTTAATATTAGTGTTAGGATAAGGGTTAGGGTTTGGGTTAGGGTTAGGGTTAGCATTAAGTTTAGGGTTAGGTTTAGGGTAAGGGTAAGGGTTAGGGTTAGCCTTAAGGATAAGGTAAGTGTAAGGTTTAGGGTTAAGGTTAGGATTAGGGTTAGGTTTTTGGTTAGGTAAGGGTAAGGGTTAGGGTTAGGGTTAAAGTTAAGGTTAGGGTTACATCTAGGGTAAGGGTAAGCGTTAGGCTTAGGTTTAGGGTTATTTGTTAGGGTTAGTGTAAGAGTTATGGTAAGGGAAAGGTTTACGGTTAGGGTTAGGGTTAGGGGTTAGGGTTAAGTTTAAGGTTAGGTTTAGGGGTTAGGATTCGGGTTAGGGTTAGGGTTAGGGTAAGAGTTAGTGTTAGGGTTAGGGTTAAGGTAAGGATTAGTGTTAGGGTTAGTGTTAGGGTAAGGGTTAGGGTTTGGGTTAGGGTTAGGGTTAGCATTATGTTTAGGGTTAGGGTTAGGTTAAGGGTGAGGGTTATGGTTAGGGTTAGGTTTAATGTTAGGGTTAGAGTAAGGGTAAGGGTTAGGGTTAGGGTTAGGTTTAGGGTTATGGTAAGGGTAAAGAGTAGGTTTAGGGTTAGGGTTAGGATTAGGGTTAGGGTAAGGGTAAGGGTTAGGGTTAAGTTTAGGGTTAGGGTTAGGGAAAGGGTAAGGGTTAGGGTTAGGGTTAGGGTTAGGATTAGGGTAAGGATTATGGTTAGGGTTTAGGTTAGGGTAAGGGTTTGGGTTAGGGTTAGGGTTAGGGTTAGGTTTAACATTAAGGTTAGGTTTAGGGTTTGGGTAATGGTAAGGGTAAGGGTTACTGTTAGGGTTAGGGTTAAGGTTAGGGTTAGGGTTAGGGTAAAGTTAAGGGAGAGGGTTAGGGTTAGGGTTAGGGGTTAGGGGAAGGGTTAGCGTTAGGGTAAGTGAAAGGTTTAGGGTTAGCAATAGGGTTAGGGGTTAGGGTTAGGGTTAGTGTTAGGGGTTAGGGTTCGGGTTAGGTTTAGGGTAAGGTTTAGGATTAGCGTTAGGGTAAGGGTTAGGGTTAGGGTAAGGGTTAGGGTTACGGTTAGGTAAGGGTTAGGGTTATGGTTAGGGGTTAGCGTTAAGGTTAGTGTTAGGGTTAAGGTTAGGGTTAGGGTTTGGATTAGGGTTAGGGTAAGGATTAGGTTTAGTGTTAGGGTTAGCGTAAGGTTAATGGTTACGGTTATGTTTAGGGTTAGGGTTAAGGTTAGGTTTAGGGTTCGGATTTAGGGTGAGGGTTAGGGTTAGGTTTAGGATAAGGGTTAGGGTTTGGGGTTAGAATTAGGGTTATGGTTAGGGTTAGGGGTTAGGTTAGGGTTAGGGTAAGGATTTGGGTTAGGGTTACGGTTTGGGTAAGGGTAAGGGTTAGGGTTAGGGTTAGTGTTAGGGTTAGGGTTAGGTTTAGGGTTAGGGTTAGGGTAAGGGTAAGGGTTAGGGGTAGGGTTAGTGTTAGGGGTTAGGGTTAGGGTTAGGGTAAAGGTAAGGTTTAGTGTTAGGAATAGGGTTACTGTTTAGGGTTAGGGTTAGTGTTAGGGTTAGTGTTAGGGCTTAGGGTTCGGGTTCGGGTTAGGGTTAGTTTTCGGGTAAGTGTTAGGATTAGGGTTAGGGTAAGGGTTAGTGTTATGGTAAGGGTTAGGGTTACGGTTAGGGTAAGGGTTAGGGTTAGGGTTAGGGGTTAGGGTTAGGGTTAGGGGTAGGGTAAGGGGTAGGGTTAGGGGAAGGATTAGGGTTAGGGTTTGGGTAAGGGTAGGGTTAGAGTTAGGGTTAGGGTAAGTATAAGTGTTAGGATTAGGGTTAGGGTTACGGTTTGGGTAAGGGTAAGAGTTAGGGTTAGGGGTTAGGGTTAGGGTTAGGGTAAGGTTTCGGTTTAGGATAGGGTTAGGGTAATTGTAAGTGTTAGGATTAGGGTTAGGGTTAGGGTTAGGAGTTAGATTTAGGGTTAGGGTAAGTGTTAGGGTTAGGATTAGTGTTAGGGATAGGGTAAAGGTAAGGGTTAGGGTTAGGGGTTAGGGTTAGGGTTAGCGTTAGGTTTAGGGTTAGGGTTATAGTAAGGGTAAAGTTGAGGGTTAGGGTTAGGGTTAGGGTTAGATTTAGGGTTAAGGTTAGGGTTAGGGAAAGGGTTAGGGTTAGGGTTAGGGTAACGACTAGGTTTAGCGTTAGGGTAAGGGTTAGGATTAGGGTTAGGTTTAGGGTTAGCATTAAGTTTATTGTTAGGGTTAGCATAAAGGTAAGGGTTAGGTTTAGGGTTAGGGTTAGTTTTAGGGTAAGGATTAGGTTTTGGTTTAGGGTTAGGGTTAGCCATAAGGTTAGGGTTAGAGGTAGGGTAAGGGTAATGGTTAGATTTAGGGCTAGGCTTAGTGTTAGGGGTTAGGGTTAGGGTTAGGGTTAAGTTTAGGGTTAGGGTTAGGTTTAGGGTTAGTGTGAGGGTAAGTGTTAGGGTTAGGGTTAGGGTTAGGGGTTAGAGTTAGGGTTAGGGTTAGGGTTAGGGTAAGGCTAAGGGTTAGGGTTAGGGTTAGGTTTAGGGTAAGGGTTAGGGTTAGGGTTAGGGTTAGAGTAAAGATAAGTGTTAGGGGTATGTTCAGGGTTAGGGTTAGGGTTAGGATTACGGTAAGGGTAAGGGTTAGGGTTAGGTTTAGAGTTAGGTTTAGGTTTAGATTTAGGGTTAGGATTAGGTTTAGACTTAGGGTAAGTGTAAGGGTTAGGGTGAGTTGTTGGGTTAGGGTTAGGTTTAGGGTTATGGTTAGGGTTAGGGTAAGGGTAAATGTAAGGTTTAGTGTTAGGAATAGGGTTACTGTTTAGGGTTAGGGTTAGTGTTAGCGGTTAGGGTTCGGGTTCGGGTTAGGGTTAGTTTTCGGGTAAGTGTTAGGATTAGGGTTAGGGTAAGGGTTAGTGTTATGGTAAGGGTTAGGTTTACGGTTAGTTTAAGGGTTAGGGTTAGGGTTAGGGGTTAGGGTTAGGGTTAGGGGTAGGGTAAGGGTTAGGGTTAGGGGAAGGATTAGGGTTAGGGTTTGGGTAAGGGTAGGGTTAGAGTTAGGGTTAGGGTAAGTATAAGTGTTAGGATTTGGTTTAGGGTTACGGTTTGGGTAAGGGTAAGAGTTAGGGTTAGGGGTTAGGGTTAGGGTAAGGGTTAGGGTAAGGTTTAGGTTTTGGATAGGGTTAGGGTAAGTGTAAGTGTTAGGATTAGGGTTAGGGTTAGGGTGAGGAGTTAGATTTAGGGTTAGGGTAAGTGTTAGGGTTAGGGTTAGGGTTAGGGATAGGGTAAAGGTAAGGGTTAGGGTTAGGGGTTAGGGTTAGGGTTAGCGTTAGGTTTAGGGTTAGGGTTATAGTAAGGGTAAAATTGAGGGTTAGGGTTAGGGTTAGGGTTAGGGTAACGACTAGGGTTAGGGTTAGGGTAAGGGTTAGGATTAGGGTTAGGGTTAGGGTTAGCATTAAGTTTATTGTTAGGGTTAGCATAAAGGTAAGGGTTAGGTTTAGGGTTAGGGTTAGTTTTAGGGTAAGGATTAGGTTTCGGTTTAGGGTTAGGGTTAGCCATAAGGTTAGGGTTAGAGGTAGGGTAAGGGTAATGGTTAGATTTAGGGCTAGGGTTAGTGTTAGGGTTTAGGGATAGGGTTAGGGTTAAGTTTAGGGTTAGGGTTAGGTTTAGGGTTAGTGTGAGGGTAAGTGTTAGGGTTAGGGTTAGGGTTAGGGGTTAGAGTTAGGGTTAGGGTTAGGGTTAGGGTTAGGGTAAGGCTAAGGGTTAGGGTTAGGGTTAGGTTTAGGGTAAGGGTTAGGGTTAGGGTTAGGGTTAGGGTTAGAGTAAAGGTAAGTGTTAGGGGTACGTTCAGGGTTAGGGTTAGGGTTAGGATTGCGGTAAGGGTAAGGGTTAGGGTTAGGGTTAGGTTTAGAGTTAGGGTTAGGTTTAGATTTAGGGTTAGGATTAGGTTTAGACATAGGGTAAGTGTAAGGGTTAGGGTGAGTTGTTGGGTTAGGGTTAAGTTTAGGGTTAGGGTTAAGGTTAGGGCAAGGGTAAAGGTTAGGGTTACGTTTAGGGTTAGTTTTAGGGTTAGGGTTAGGGTTAGGGTTAGGGTTAGGTAATGGTTAGGGTTACGGTTAGGGTATGGGTAAGGGTTAGGTTAAGGTTTAGGTTTAGGGTTTGGGTAAGGGTAGGGTTAGAGTTAGGGTTATGGTTAGGGTTAGGGGTTAGGGTTAGGGTTAGGTTAAGGGTTAGGTTTTGGGTTAGGTTAGGGTAAGTGTAAGTGTTAGGATTAGGTTTAGGGTTAAGGTTACGGTTAGGGTAAGTATAAGTGTTAGGATTAGGATTAGGGTTAGGGTTAGTGTTAGTGTTAGGGTAAGGGTAAGGGTTAGGGTGAGTTGTAGGGTTGGGGTTAAGGTTAGGTTTAGGGTTAGGGTTAGGGTCAGGGTAGGGGAAAGGGTTAGGGTTAGGGTTAGGGTTAGGTTTATGTTTAGGGTTCGGGTTACGGTTAGGATTAGTGTGAGGGTAAGTGTTAGGGTTAGGGTTAGGTTTAGGGTTAGTGTGAGGGTAAGTGTTAGGGTTAGGTTTAGGGTTAGGGGATAGATTTAGGGTTAGGGATAGGGTTAGGGTTAGGATTATGGTTAGGGTTAGGTTAGGGTTAGGGTTAGGGTTAGGGTTTGCGTTAGGGTTAGGGTTAGGTTTAGGTTAGGGTTAGGGTTAGGGTTAGGGTTAAGGTTAGGTTTAGGTTTAGGGTAAGGGTTAAGGTTGGGGTTAGGGTTAGGGATAGAGTAAAGGTAAGTGTTAGGGTTACGTTCAGGGTTAGTGTTAGGGTTAGGATTAGGGTAAGGGTAAGGGTTAGGGTTAGGGTTAGGGTTAGGGTTAGAGTTAGGGTTAGGTTTAGAGTTAGGGTTAGGTTTAGATTTAGGGTTAGCGTTAGTTTTAGACTTAGGGTAAGTGTAAGGGTTAGGATGAGTTGTAGGGTTAGGGATAGGGTTAGGGTTAGGGTTAGGGTTAGGGCAAGGGTAATGGTTAGGGTTAGGTTTAGGGTTAATTTTAGGGTTAGGGTTAGGGTAAGGGTAAGTGTTAGGGTTAGGGTTAGGGTTAGGTAAGGGTTAGGGTTAAGGTTAGGGTATGGGTAAGGTTTAGGTTAAGGGTTAGGGTTAGGGGTTAGGGTTGGGGTAAGGGTTAGGTTTAGGGTTAGGGTTAGGGTAAGTGTAATTGTTAGGATTAGGGTTAGGGTTAAGGTTAGAGTTAGGGTAAGTGTAAGTGTTAGGATTAGGATTAGGGTTAGGGTTAGTGTTAGGGTTAGGGTAAGGGTAAGGGTTAGGGTGAGTTGTAGGGTTGGGGTTAAGGTTAGGTTTAGCATTAGGGTTAGGGTAGGGGTAAGGGTTCGGGTTCGGGTTAGGTTTACGTTTAGGGTTCGGGAAAGTGTAAGGGTTAGGGTTAAGGTTAGGGTAAGGATTAGTGTTAGGGTTAGGGTTAGGGTAAGGGTTAGGGTTAGGGTTAGGTTTAACATTAAGGTTAGGGTTAGGGTTAGGGTAAGGATAACGGTTAGTGTTAGGGTTAGGGTAAGGTTTAGGGTAAGGGTAAGGGTTAGGGTTAGGGTTAGGGTTAGGGTTAGGGTTTGGGTAAGGTTAAGTGTTAGTGTTAGGGTTAGTGTTAAGGTTAGGGTTAAGGTTAGGGTTAGGGTTCGTGTAAGGGTAAGGGTTTGGGTTAGGTTTAGAGTTAGTGGTTAGGGTTAGGGTTCAGGTTAGGGTTAGCGTAAGGTTTAGGGTTAGGGTAAGGGTTAGGGTTAGGGTTAGAGTTAGGGTTAGGGTTAGGGTAAGGGTAAGGGTTAGGGTTAGGGTTAGGCTTAGGGTTAGGGTTTAGGTTTAGTGTTAGGATTAGGGTTAGGTTAAGTGTAGGGTTACTGTTAAGGTAAGTGTAAGGGTTAGGTTTAGGGTCAGGGTTCGAGTTAGTGTAAGTTAGGGTTAGGGTTAGGTTAGGATAACGGTTAGGGTTAGGGGTTACGTTTAGGGTTAGGGTTAGTGTTAGGGTAAGGGTTAGGGTTAGGGTTAGGGTTAGGGTTAGAGTTAGGGTTAGGGTTAGGGTAAGGGTAAGGGTTAGGTTTAGGGTTAGGGTTAGGGTTAAGGTTAGGGCAAGGATTAGGGTTAGGGTTAGGGTTAGTGTAAGGGTTAGGGTTAGGGTTAGGGTTAGGGTTAGCATTAAGGTTAGGGTTAGGTTAAGGGAAAGGGTTCGGTTTCGGTTAGTGTTAGTTTTAGGATTAGGGTAAGGGTAAGGGTTACGGTTAGTGTTAGGGTTAAGGTTAGGATTAGGGTTAGGGTTAGGTTTAGGGTTAGGATTAGGCTTAGGGTTAAGGTATGGGTTAGGGTTAGGATTAGGGTTAGGTTAAGGGTGAGGGTTAGTGGTAAGCATTAGGGTTAGGGTTAGGGTTAGGGTGAGGGTAAGGGTTAGTGTTAAGTTTATTGTTAGAGTTAGGTTTAGGGTAAGTGTTAGGGTTAGGGTTAGGGTTAGGTTAAGGATTAGGGTTAGGGTTAAGGTTAGTTTAGGTTTAGGGTTAGGTTTAGGGTTAGGGTAAGGATTAGGTTTCGGATAAGGGTTAGGGTTAGCCTTAAGGTTAGGGTTAGGGTTAGGGTTAGGGTTAGGTTTAAGGTTAGGGTTAGGTTTAGGGTTAGGGTTAGGGTAAGGGTTAGGGTTAGGGGTTAGGGTTAGGGTTAGGGTTAGGGTGACGGTAAGGGTTAGGGTTAGGTTTATTGTTAGGGTTAGTTTAGATTTAGGGTTAGGGTTAGGGTTAGGCTTAGAGTTAGGGTAAGGGTAAGGGTTAGGGTGAGTTGTAGGGTTAGAGTTAAGTTTAGGTTTAGGTTTAGGGTTAAAGTTAGGGTAGGGGTAAGGGTTAGGGTTAGGGTTAGGGAAAGGGTAAGGGTTAGTGTTAGGGTTAGGTTAGGGTAAGGATTAGGGTTAGGGATAGGGTAATGGTTAGGGTTAGGGTTAGGGTTTGGGTTAGCATTAAGGTTAGGGTTAGTGTTAGGGTTAGGGTTAGGGTTAGGGTTAGGGTTAGGGATAGGGTTAGGGTAGGGTTAGGGTTAGGGTCAGGGTTAGGGTTAGGGATAGGGTTAGGGTAAGTTTTAGGTTTAGGGATAGGGTTAGGGTGAGTGTAATTGTTAGGATTAGGGTTAGGGTTATGGTTAGGGTTAGGGCAAGGGTAAGGGTTAGGGTTAGATTAGGTTTAGGGTTAGTTTAAGGGTTAGGGTTAGGGTTAGGGTTAGGGTAAGGGTAAGTGTTAGGGTTAGGGTTAGGGTTAGGGTTAGGGTCAGGTTTAGGTAAGGGTTAGTATTACGGTTAGGGTATGGGTAAGGGTTAGGTTAAGCGTTAGGGTTAGGGTTTGGGTAAGGGTAGGGTTAGAGTTAGGGTAAGGGTTAGGGTTAGGGGTTAGATTTCGGGTTAGGGTAAGGGTTAGGTTTAGGGTTAGGGTTAGGGTAAGTGTAAGTGTTAGGATTAGGGTTAGGGTTAAGGTTAGGGTTAGGGTAAGTGTAAGTGTTAGGATTAGGATTGGGGTTAGGGTTAGTGTTAGGGGTAGGGTAAGGGTAAGTGTTAGGGTGAGTTGTAGGGTTGGGGTTAAGGTTAGGTTTAGGGTTAGGGTTAGTGTTAGTGTAGGGTTAAGGGTTAGGGTTAGAGTTAGGTTTACATTTAGGGTTCGGGAAAGTGTAAGGGTTAGGGTTAGGGTTAGGGTTAGGGTTAGGGTAGGGGTAGGGTGAGGGTTAGAGTTAGGTTTAGGGTTAGGGTTTGGGAAAATGTAAGGATTAGAGTTAGGATTAGGGTAAAGATTAGGGTTATGGTTAGGATAATGGTTAGGGTTATGGTTAGGGTTAGCATTAAGGTTATGGTTAGGGTTAGGGTAAGGGTAAGGATTAGAGTTAGGGTTAGGTTTCTGGTTAGGGTAAGGGTAAGGGTTAGGGTTAGGATTAGGGATAGGTTTTGGGTAACGGTAAGGGTTAGGGTTAGGTTTAGTGTTAAGGTTTTGGTTAAGGTTAGGGTTAGGGTTCGTGTAAGGGTAAGGGTTTGGGTTTGCGTTAGGGTTAGGGGTTAGTGTTAGGGTTCGGGTTAGGTTTAGGGTAAGGTTTAGGGTTAGCGTTAGGGTTAGGTGTTAGGGTTAGTGTTAAGTTTAGGGTTAAGGTAAGGGTAAGGGTTAGTGTTAGGTTTAGGGTTAGGCTTAGGGCGAGGGTAAGTGTTAGAGTTAGGGTTAGTGTTAGGGTTAGGTTTAGGGTTAGGGTAAGGGTTAGGGTTAGGGTTAGGGTTAGAGTTAGGGTTAGGGTTAGGGTAAGGGTAAAGGTTAGGGTTAGGGTTAGGCTTATGGTTAGGGTTTAGGTTTAGATTTAGGATTAGGGTTAGGTTAAGTGTAGGGTTACTGTTAAGGTAAGTGTAAGGGTTAGGTTAAGGGTCAGGGTTAGAGTTAGTGTAAGGGTTAGGGTTAGGGTTAGGTTAGGGTAACGGTTAGGGTTAGGGGTTAGGTTTAGGGTTAGGGTTAGTGTTAGGGTAAGGGTTAGGGTTAGAGTTAGGGTTAGGGTTAGAGTTAGGGTTAGGTTTAGGGTAAGTGTAATGGTTAGGTTTAGGGTTAGCTTTAGGGTTAAGGTTAGGTTTAGGGTTTGGATTCGCATTAGGTTTAGGTGTAGGGGTAGGGTTAAGGTAAGTGTAAAGGTTAGGGTTAGGGAAAGGGTAAGGGTTAGGGTTAGGGTTAGGGTTAGGGTTAGCATTAAGTTTAGGGTTAGGGTTAGGGTAAGGGAAAGGGTTAGGTTTCAGGTTAGTGTTAGTTTTAGGGTTAGGGTAAGGGTAGGGTTACTGTTAGTGTTAGGGTTAAGGTTAGGATTAGGGTTAGGGTCAGGTTTAGGGTTAGGATTAGGCTTAGCGTTAAGGTATGGGTTAGGGTTAGGGTTAGGGTTATAGTAAGGGTTAGGGTTAGGGGTTAGGGTTAGGGTTAGGGTTAGGGTGAGGGTAAGGGTTAGGGTTAGGGTTAGGGTTAGAGTTAGGTTTAGGGTAAGTGTTAGGTTTAGGATTAGGGTTAGGGTTAGGGTTAGGGGTTGGATTTGGGGTTAGGGTTAAGGTTAGTGTAAGGATAAGGGTTAGGTTTACGGTAAGGGTTAGGGTTAGGGTTAGGGTTAGGGTAAAGGTAAGTGTTAGGGTTAGGTTCAGGGTTAGGGTTAGAGTTAGGGTTAGGGTAAGGGTAAGGGGTAGGGATAGGGTTAGGGTTAGGTTTAGGGTTAGGTTTAGAGTTAGGGTTAGGTTTAGGGTTAGGGTTAGGGTTAGGTTTAGAGTTAGGGTATGAGTAAGGGTTAGGGTGTGTTTTAGGGTTAGAGTTAAGATTAGGTTTAGGGTTAGGGTTAGGGTTAGGGTTGGTGTAAGGGTTAGGGTTAGGGTTAGGGTTAGCTAAAGGGTAAGGGTTAAGGTTAGGGTTAGTGTTAAGGTTAGGGTTAAGGTTAGGTTTAGGGTTCGTGTAAGGCTAAGGGTTTGGGTTAGGTTTAGAGTTAGTGGTTAGGGTTAGGGTTCAAGTTAGGGTTAGCGTAATGTTTAGGGTTAGGGTAAGGGTTAGGGTTAGGGTTAGGGTTAGAGTTAGGGTTAGGCTAAGGGTAAGGGTTAGGGTTAGGGTTAGGCTTAGGGTTAGGGTTTAGGTTTAGTGTTAGGATTAGGGTTAGGTTAAGTGTAGGGTTACTGTTAAGGTAAGTGTAAGGGTTAGGTTTAGGGTCAGGGTTAGAGTTAGTGTAAGGTTAGGGTTAGGGTTAGGTTAGGGTAACGGTTAGGGTTAGGGGTTATATTTAAGGTTAGGGTTAGTATTAGGGTAAGGGTTAGGGTTAGGGTTAGGGTTAGGGTTAGAGTTAGGGTTAGGGTTAGGGTTAGGGTTAGGTTAGGGCAAAGCTAAGGGTTAGGGTTAGGGTTAGGTTTAGGGTAAGGGTTAGGGTTAGGGTTAGGGTTAGGGTTAGATTAAAGGTAAGTGTTAGGGTTACGTTCAGGGTTAGGGTTAGGGTTAGGATTACGGTAAGGGTAAGGGTTAGGGTTAGGGTTAGGGTTATGGTTAGGTTTAGACTTAGGGTAAGTGTAAGTGTTAGGGTGAGTTGTTGGGTTAGGGTTAGGTTTAGGATTAGGGTTAGGGTTAGGGCAAGGGTAAGGGTTAGGTTTAGGTTAGGGTTAGGGTTAGGGTTAGGGTTAGGTAATGGTTAGGGTTAAGGTTAATGTATGGGTAA
>JANJXV010000399.1:374632-429632 GCA_024803745.1 Megascapheus bottae | reverse complement strand
AGGGGTTATGTTTAGGGTTAGGGTTAGTGTTAGGGTAAGGGTTTGGTTTAGGGTTAGTGTTAGGGTTAAGTTAGGGTTAGGGTTAGGGTAAGGGTTAGGTTTAGTGTTAGGGTTAGGGTTAAGGTTAGGTTAAGGATTAGGGTTAGGGTTAGGGTTAATGTAAGGGTTAGAGTTAGGGTTAGGATTAGAGTTAGCATTAAAGTTAGGGTTAGGGTAAGGGAAAGGGTTCAGTTTCAGCTTAGTGTTAGGTTTAGGATTAGGGTAATGGTAAGGGTTATGGTTAGTGTTAGGGTTAAGTTTAGGATTAGGGTTAGGGTTAGGGTTAGGGTTAGGATTAGTCTTAGGGTTAAGGTATGGGTTAGGGTTAGGGTTAGGGTTAGGTTATGGGTGAGGGTTAAGGGTAAGTGTTAGGGTTAGGGTGAGGGTAAGGGTTAGGGTTAGGTTTAGGGTTAGGGTTAGGTTTAGGGCAAGTGTTAGGTTTAGGGTTAGGGTTCAGGTAAGTGTAAGTGTTATGATTAGGGTTAGGGTTAGGGTTAGTTTAGGTTTAGGGTTAGGTTTAGGGTAAGGATTAGGTTTAGGGTAAGGGTTAGGGTTAGGTTTAGGGTCAGGGTGAGGGTAAGGATTAGGGTTAGGGTTACTGTTAGGGTTAGGGTTAGGGTGAGGGTAAGTGTTAGGGTTAGGGTTAGGGTTAGGGGTTAGAGTTAGGGTTAGGGTTAGGGTTAGGGTAAGGGTAAGTGTTAGGGTTAGGATTAGGGTTAGGTTTAGGTTTAGGGTTAGGGTTATGGTAAGGGTAAAGCTTAGGGTAAGGTTTAGGGTTAGGGTTAAGGTTAGGTTTAGGGTAAGGATTAGGGTAAGGGTAAGGGTTAGGGTAAGGGTTAGGGTTAGGTTTAGTGTTAGTGTAAGGATTAGGGATAGGGGTTAGGTTTAGGGTTAGGGTTATTGTAAGATTTAGGGTTAGGGTTAGTTTTAGGGTTAGAGTTAGGGTAAGGTTTAGGGTTAGGGGTTAGGTTTAGGGTTAGGGTTAGGGTTAGGGTAAGGGTTAGTGTTAGAGTTAGGTTTAGGGTTAAGGTTAGGGTTAGGGTAAGTGTAAGGGTTAAGGTTAGGGTTAGGATTAGGGTTAGGGTTAAGCTTAGGTTTAGGGTTAGGTTTAGGGTTAGGATTAGGGTTAGGTTTAGGTTTAGGGTTAGGGTTAAGGTAAGTGTAAGGTTTAGGATTAGGATTAGGGTTAGGGTTAAGGTTAGGGTTAGGTTAGGGTTAGGGAAATGGTAAGGGTTAGGTTTAGGGTTAGGGTTAGAGTTAGGGTTAGGGTTAGGGTAAGGGTAAGGGTTAGGGTTAGGGATAGGGTTAGGGTTAAGGTTAGGGTTAGGCTAAGGGTAAGGGTAAGGTTTAGGATTAGGATTAAGTTTAGGGTTAGGGTTAGGGTTAGGATTAGGGTTAGGTTTAGGTTTAGGGTTAGGGTTAAGGTAAGTGTAAGTTTAGTGTTAGGATTAGGGTTAGGGTTAAGGTTAGGGTTAGGTTAGGGATAGGGAAAGGGTAAGGGTTAGGGTTAGGGTTAGGAGTATAGATCAGGGTTATGTTTAATGTTAGGGTTAGGGTAAGGGTAAGGGTTAGGTTTAGGGTTAGTGTTAGGGTTAGGTTTAGGGTTAGGGTTAGGGTAAGGGTTAGGGTTAGGGTTAGGTTTAAGGTTAGGATTAGTGTTAGTGTTAGGGTTAGGGTTAGGCTTAGGGTTAGGGTTAGGTTTAGGATTAAGGTTAGGGTTAGGGTTAAGGTTAAGGTTTGGGTTAGGGTTAGGGTTAGGATTAGGGTTAGGTTTAGGTTTAGGGTTAGGGTTAAGGTAAGTGTAAGTTTAGGGTTAGGGTTAAAGTTAGGGTTAAGGTTCGGGTAGGGTTAGGGTTAGGATTAGGGTTAGGGTTAGGGTTAGGGTAGGGTTATTGTTAGGGTTAGGGTTAGGGTTAACGTTAGGGTTAGGGTTAGGGTTAGGCTAAGGGTTAGGGTTAGGGTTAAGGTAAGGATTAGGGTTAGGGTTAGGGTTAGGGTAAGGGTTAGGTTTAGGGGTTAGGGTTAAGGTTAGGGTGAGGGTAAGGGTTAAGGTTATGGTTAGGTTTAGGGTAAAAGTTAGGGTTAGGGTTAGGGTTAGGGTTAGGTTAAGGGTAAGTGTTAGGGTTAGGGTTAGGGTTAGGGTAAGGGTAAGTGTTTGGTTTAGAGTTAGGTTTAGGGGTTAGGTTTAGGTTTAGGGTTAAGGTTCAGTTTAGAGTTAGGGTTAGGGTAAGGGTAAGGGTGAGGGTTAGGTTTAGGGATAGGATTAGGGCTCGGTTTAGATTTAGGGTTAGGGTTAAGGTTTGGATTCGTGTTAGTGTTAGGTTTAGGGTTAGGCTTAGGGTTAGGGTTAGGTTTAGGATTAAGGTTAGGGTTAGGGTTAAGGTTAAGGTTAGGGTTAGGGTTAGGATTAGGGTTAGGTTTAGGTTTAGGGTTAGGGTTAAGGTAAGTGTAAGTTTAGGGTTAGGGTTAAGGTTAGGGTTAAGGTTCGGGTAGGGTTAGGGTTAGGATTAGGGTTAGGGTTAGGGTTTGGGTAGGGTTATTGTTAGGATTAGGGTTAGGGTTAGGGTTAGGGGTAAACATTAGGGTTATGTTTAATGTTAGGTTTAGGGTAAGGTTTAGGGTTAGGGGTTAGGGTTAGTTTTAGGGTTACGGTTAGTGTAAGGGTTAGGGTTATGGTAAGGGTAAGTGTAAGGGTTAGGGTTAGGGTTAGGGCAAGGGTAAGTTTTAGGGTTAGGGTTAGGCTTAGCGTTAGCATTAGGGTAAGGGTTAGGGTTACGTTTATGGTTAGGTTTAGGTTTAGGGTTGGGGTTATGGTTAGTGTTAGGGTTAGGGTAAGGGTAAGTGTTAGTGTTAGGGTTAGGGTAAGGGTAACTGTTAGGATTAGGGTTAGGGTTTCGCTTAGGTTTAGGGTTAGGATAAGGGTAAGGGTTAGGGTTAGGGTTAGGGTTAGGGTTTGGTTTAGGGTTAGGGTTAGGGTAAGGATTAGGGTTAGAGTTAGGGTTAGGTTTTGGTTTAGGGTTAGGGTAAGGATAAGGGTAAGGTTTAGGGTTAAGGTTAGGGTTAAGTTTAGGGTTAGCTTTAGGGTTAGGGTTAGGATTAGGGTTAGGTTTAGCTTTACGGATACGCTTAGGGTAAGGGTAAGGTTTAGCGTTAGGGTTAGGGTTAGTGTTACAGTTAGGGTTAGGTTTAGGTTTAGGTTAAGTTTAGGGTTAGGGTTAGGGTTAAGGAAATGGTAAGGGTTAGGCTTAGGGTTAGGGTTAGGGGAAGGATTAGAGTTACGGTTTTGGTTAGGGTAAGGGTAAAGTTTAGGGTTAGGGTTAGATTTAGGTTTAGCATTAGGGGTTAGGTTTAGGGTTAGGGTGAGCTTTAGGTTTAGGGGTAGGGTTAGGGTAAGGGTAAGAGTTTGGGTAAGGTTTAGGTTAGGGTTAGGTTTAGGGTTAGATTTAGGGTAAGGGTGAGGGTTAGGGGTTTTGTTTAGGGTTAGGGTTAGGGTTAGGGTAAGGGTTAGGCTTAGGTTTAGGGTTAGGGTTAGAGTTAGGGTTAGGTTTAGGATAAGGGTAAGGGTTAGGCTTCGGGTTAAGGTTAGGGTTAGTGTAAGGATAATGGTTAGGGTTAGGTTTAGGGTTAGGTTATAGGTTAGCGTTAGTGTTAGGGTTAGGGTTAGGGTTAGGATTAGGGTTAGGTTTAGGTTTAGGGTTAGGGTTAAGGTAACTGTAAGTGTTAGGGTTAGTATTAGGGTTAGGGTTAAGGTTAGGGTTAGGTTAGGGTGAGGGAATGGGTAAGTGTTAGGGTTAGGGTTAGAGTTAGGGTTAGGGGTTAGGGTTAGGGTTAGGTTTAATGTTAAGTTTAGGTTGAGAGTAAGGGTTAGGTTTAGGATTAGTGTTATGGTTAGTTTTAGGGTTAGGGTTAGGGTAAGGGTAAGGGTTAGGGTTAGGGTTAGGGTTAAGGTTAAGTTTAGGGTTAGGGTTTGGGTTAGGGTTAAGTTAAGAGTAAGGGTTAATGTTAGGGTTAGGGTTAGGGTTAAGTTTAGGGTTAGGGTTAGGGTTAGGCTAAGGGTTAGGGTTAGGGTTAGGGTAAGTGTTAGGGTTAGGTGTAGGGTTAGGTTTAGGGTTAGAGTTAAAGTTAGGGTTAGGGTTAGGGTTAGGTTAAGGGTAAGGGTTAGGGTTAGGGTTAGGGTTAGGTTTAGGGTTAGGGTTAGGGTAAGGGTAAGCGTTAGGGTTAGGGTTAAGGTTAGGGTAAGGGTTAGGGTTAGGGTTAGGGTTAATGTTAGGGTAAGGGTAAGGGTTAGAGTATATGTTAGGGTTTGGTTTAGGGTTAGGGTTAGGGTTAGGGTAAGGGTAAGGCTTAGGGTTAGGGTTAGGGTTAGGTTTAGAGTTAGGGTTAGGGTTAGGGTTAGTGTTAGGGTTAGGGTAAGGTTAAGGGATACAGTTAGGGTGAGGGTTAGGTTTAGGATTAGGGTTAGGGTAAGGGTAAGGCTTAGGTTTAGGATTAGCGTTAGGGTTAATGTTAGGGTTAGGTTTAGGGTAGGGTAAAGGTTGGGTTTAGGTTTAGTGTTTTCGTTAGGGAAAGGTAAGGGTTAGGTTTAGGGTTAGGATTAGTGTAAGGATTAGGGTTAGGGTTAGGGTTATTGTAAGGGTTAGGGTTTGGGTTAGGGTTGGGGTTGGCATTAAGGTTAGGGTTAGGGTTAGGGTAAGGGTAAGGGTTAGGTTTAGGGTTAGGGGTTAGGGTTAGGGTTAGATTTAGGGTTAGGATTAGGCTTAGGTTTAGGGTCAGGTTTAGGGTTAGGGTTAGCTATAATGTTAAGTTTAGGTTGAGGGTAAGGGTTAGGTTTAGGGTTAGTGTTATGGTTAGGTTTAGGGTTAGGGTTAGGGTAAGGGTAAGGGTTAGGGTTAGGGTCAAGGTTAAGGTTAGGGTTAGGGTTAGGGTTAGGGTTAAGGTAAGAGTAAGGGTTAATGTTAGGGTTAGGGTTAGGGTTAAGTTTAGGGTTATGGTTAGGGTTAGGCTAAGGGTTAGGGTTAGGGTTAGGTTAAGTGTTAGGGTTAGGTGTAGGGATAGGTTTAGGGTTAGAGTTAAAGTTAGGGCTAGGGTTAGGGTTAGGTTAAGGGTAAGGGTTAGGGTTAGGGTTAGGGTTAGGGTTAGGGTTAGTTTTAGGGTTAGGGTTAGGGTAATGTTAAGCGTTAGTGATAGGGTTAAGGTTAGGTTAAGGGTTAGGGTTAGGGTTAGGGTTAGGGTAAGGGTAAGGGTTAGGGTTAGGGTTAGTGTTAGGTTTATGGTTTTGGTTATGGTATGGGTAATGGTTAGGGTTAGGGTTAATGTTAGGGTAAGGGTAAGGGTTAGGGTTTATGTTAGGGTTTGGTTTATTGTTAGGGTTAGGGTTAGGGTAAGGGTAAGGCTTAGGGTTAGGGTTAGGGTTAGGTTTAGAGTTAGGGTTAGGGTTATGGTTAGTGTTAGGGTTAGGGTAAGGTTAAGGGATACGGTTAGGGTTAGGGTTAGGTTTACGATTAGGGTTAGGGTAAGGGTAAGGGTTAGGTTTAGGATTAGCGTTAGGGTTAATGTTAGGGTTAGGGTTAGGGTAGGGTAAGGGTTGGGTTTAGGTTTAGTGTTTTCGTTAGGGAAAGGTAAGGGTTAGGTTTAAGGTTAGAGTTAGGGTAAGGATTAGGTTTAGGGTTAGTGTTATTTTAAGGGTTAGGGTTTGGGTTAGGGTTGGGGTTGGCATTAAGGTTAGGATTAGGGTTAGGGTAAGGGTAAGGGTTAGGATTAGGGTTAGGGGTTAGGGTTATGGTTAGGGTTAGGATTAGGGGTTAGGAATCGGGTTAGGTTTAGGGTTAGGGTTAGCATGAAGTTTAGGGTTAGGTTTAGGGTAAGGGTAAGGTTAGGTTTAGGGTTGGGGTTAGGATGAGGGTAAGGTTTAGGGTTAGGTTTAGGGTTAGGGTTAGGGTTAGGTTTAGTGTTAGGGTTAGGGTGAGGGTAAGTGTTAGGGTTAGGGTTAGGGTTAAAGTTGAGGTTAGGAATAGGATAAGGGTTAGGGTTAGGGTTAGGGTTATGGTTAGGAGTAGAGTTAGGTTCAGGGTGAGGGTAAGGGTAAGGTTTAGGGTTAGGTTTAGGGTTAGGGTAAGGGTTAGGGTTAGCTTTAGGTTCAGGGTAAGGGTAAGTGTTAGGGTTAGGAGTAGGATAAGGATAAGGGTTAGGGTTAGGGTTAGGGTTAGACTTAGGGTTAATGTTAGGTTTTGGTTTGGGGTTAGGGTTAGGGTTAGGGTAAGGGTACAGGTTAGTCTTAGGGTTAGGGTTAGGGTTAGGTTTAGGGGTGAGGGTTAGGGTTCGGGTTAGGCTAAGTGTTAGGGTTAGGGTTAGGTTTAGGGTAAGGGTAAGTGTTAGGTTTAGAGTTTGGGTTAGGGTTAGGGTTAGCGTAAGGGTAAGGGTTAGTTTTAGGGTCAGGGTTAGGGTTAGGTTTAGGGTCAGGGTTAGGGTTAGGGTTAGGTTTTGGTTAAGGGTAAGTGTTAGGGTTAGAGTTAGGGCTAGTGGTAGGGTTAGAATAAGCGAAAGGATTAGGGTTAGGGTTAGGGTTAGGGGTTAGATTTAGGGTTAGGGTTAGGGTTAGTTTTAGGGTTAGGTTTAGGGTTAGGCTTAGGGTAAGGGTTAGGGTTAGGGTTAGGGTTAAGGTTAGGGTTAGGGTCAGGGTTAGGCTAAGGGTTAGGGTTAGGGTTAGGGTTAAGGTAAATATTAGGGTTAGGGTTAGGGTTAGGGTAATGGTTAGGGTTATGGTTAGGTTTAGGGTAAAAGTTAGGGTTAGGGTTAGGGTTAGGGTTAGGGTTAGGTTAAGGGTAAGTGTTAGGGTTAGGGTTAGTGTTAGGATAAGGGTAAGGGTTTGGTTTAGAGTTAGGTTTAGGGGTTAGGTTTAGGTTCAGGGTTAAGGTTCGGTTTAGAGTTAGGGTTAGGGTAAGGGTAAGGGTGAGGGTTAGGTTTAGGGATAGGATTAGGGCTCAGTTTAGAGTTAGGGTTAGGGTTAGGGTTAAGGTTAGGGTTAGGGTAAATGTTAGATTTAGGGGTTAGGGTTAAGGTTAGGGTTGGGGTAAGGGTTAGGGTTATGGTTAGGTTTAGGGTTAGATTTATCTTTACGGATAGGCTTAGGGTAAGGGTAAGTTTTAGCGTTAGGGTTAGGGTTAGTGTTACAGTTAGGGTTAGGTTTAGGGTGAGGTTAAGTTTAGGGTTAGGGTTAGGGTTAAGGAAAGGGTAAGGGTTAGGGTTAGGGTTAGGGTTAGGGTTAAGGTTAGGGTGAGGGTAAGGGTTAAGGTTATGGTTAGGTTTAGGGTAAAAGTTAGGGTTAGATTTAGGGTTAGGGTTAGGTTTAGGTTTAGGGGTTAGGGTTAGGGTTAGGGTTAGGCTAAGTGTTAGGGTTAGGGTTAGGGTTAGGGTAAGGGTTAGTGTTAGGTTTAGAGTTAGGGTTAGGGTTAGGGTTAGCGTAAGGGTAAGGGTTAGGTTTAGGGTTAGGGTTAGGGTTAGGTTTAGGGTCAGGGTTAGGGTTAGGGTTAGGGTTTTGTTAAGGGTAAGTGTTAGGGTTAGGGTTGGGCTAGGGGTAGGGTTAGAATAAGCGAAAGGGTTAGGGTTAGGGTTAGGGTTGGGTTAGAGTTAGGGTTAGGGTTAGGGTTAGTTTTAGGGTTAGGTTTAGGGTTAGGCTTGGGGTAAGGGTTAGGGTTAGGGTTAGGGTTAGTGTTAACGTTAGGGTTAGGGTTAGGGTTAGGCTAAGTGTTAGGGTTAGGGTTAGGGTTAAGGTAAGGATTAGGGTTAGGGTTAGGGTTAGGGTAAGGGTTAGGTTTGAGGGTTAGGGTTAAGGTTAGGGTGAGGGTAAGGGTTAAGGTTATGGTTAGGTTTAGGGTAAAAGTTAGGGTTAGGGTTAGGGTTAGGTTAAGGGTAAGTGATAGGGTTAGGCTTAGGGTTAGGGTAAGGGTAAGTGTTTGGTTTAGAGTTAGGTTTAGGGGTTAGGTTTAGGTTTAGGGTTAAGGTTCGGTTTAGAATTAGGGTTAGGGTAAGGGTAAGGGTGAGGTTTAGGTTTAGGGATAGGATTAGGGCTCGGTTTAGAGTTAGGGTTAGTGTTAAGGTTAGGATTAGTGTTAGTGTTAGGGTTAGGGTTAGGCTTAGGGTTAGGGTTAGGTTTAGGATTAAGGTTAGGGTTAGGGTTAAGGTTAAGGTTAGGGTTAGGGTTAGGGTTAGGATTAGGGTTAGGTTTAGGTTTAGGGTTAGGGTTAAGGTAAGTGTAAGTTTAGGGTTAGGGTTAAGTTTCGGGTAGGGTTAGGGTTAGGATTAGGGTTAGGGTTAGGGTTAGGGTTAAGGTAAGTGTAAGTTTAGGGTTAGGGTTAGGGTTAGGGGTAAACATTAGGGTTATGTTTAATGTTAGGGTTAGGGTTAGGGTAAGGTTAAGGGTTAGGTTTAGGGTTAGTGTTCGGTTTGGGTTTAGGGTTAGGGTTAGGGTAAGGGTAAGATTTAGGGTTAGGGTTGGGTTTAAGGTTAGGGTTAGTGTTAGTATTAGGGTTAGGGTGTGGGTGAGGGTAAGAGTTAGGATTAGGTTTAAGATTAGGTTTAGGTTTAAGGTTAGGCTAAGGGTTAGGGTTAGGGTAAGGGTTAGGGTTAGGGGTAGGGTTAGGTTTAGGGTTATAGGTAGGGTTAGGGTTAGGGTTAGGGTTAGGGTAAAGTTTAGGTTTAGGGGTTAGGGTTAGGTTTAGGGTAAGGGTTAAGTTTAGGGGTTAGGGTTAGTTTTAGGGTTACGGTTAGTGTAAGGGTTAGGGTTATGGTAAGGTTTAGTGTAAGGGTTAGTTTTAGGTTTAGGGTTAGGGCAAGGGTAAGTGTTAGGGATAAGGTTAGGCTTAGCGTTAGGGTTAGGGTAAGGGTAAGGGTTAGGTTTATGGTTAGGTTTAGGTTTATGGTTGGGGTTACAGTTAGGGTTAGGGTTAGGGTAAGGGTAAGTGTTAGGGTTAGGGTTAGGGTAAGTGTGACTGTTAGGATTAGGTTTAGTGTTTGGCTTAGGTTTAGGGTTAGGATAACGCTAAAGGGTAGGGTTAGGGTTAGGGTTAGGGTTAGGGTTAGGGTAAGGATTAGGGTTAGAGTTAAGGTTAGGTTTCGGTTTAGGGTTAGGGTTAGGGTAAGGGTTAGGGTTAGGGTAAGGTTTAAGGTTAAGGTTAGGGTTAGGTTTAGGGTTAGAGTTAGGATTAGGGTTAGGTTTAGGTTTAGGGTTAGGCTTAGCGTAAGGTAAGGGTTAGGGTTAGGGAAAGGGTAAGGGTTAGGGTTAGGTTTGGGTTAGGGTAAGGGTAAGGGTTAGGGTTAGAGTTAGGGTTAGGGTTAGGGGTTAGGGTTAGGGTTATAGTTAGGTTTAGGTTTAGGGGTAGGGTGAGGGTAAGGGTAAGTGTTAGGGTTAGGGTTAGGGTTAGGGTTAGAGTTAGGTTTAGGGTTAGTGGTTAGTGTAAGGGTTATGGTTAGGTTTAGGTTTAGGGGTAGGGTTAGGGTAAGGGTAAGTGTTAGGGTTAGGGTTAGGGTAAGGGTAAGGGTTAGGGTTAGGGTTAGGGTTAGGGTAAGGTTTAGGGTTAGGGGTTAGGGTTAGGTTTAGGGTAAGGTTTAGGGTTAGGGGTTAGGGTTAGTTTTAGGGTTTCGGTTAGTGTAAGGGTTAGGGTTATGGCAAGGGTAAGTGTAAGGTTAGGGTTAGTGTTAGAGCAAGGGTAAGTTTTAGGGTTAGGGTCAGGCTTAGTGTTAGCGTTAGGGTAAGGGTTAGGGTTACGTTTATGTGTAGGTTTAGGTTTAGGGTTGGGGTTACGGTTAGTGTTAGGGTTAGGGTAAGGGTAAGTGTTAGTGTTAGGGTTAGGGTAAGGGTAACTGTTAGGATTAGGGTTAGGGTTTCGCTTAGGTTTAGGGTTAGGATAAGGGTAAGGGTTAGGGTTAGGGTTAGGGTTCGGTTTAGGGTTAGGGTTAGGGTAAGGATTAGGGTTAGAGTTAGGGTTAGGTTTTGGTTTAGGGTTAGGGTAAGGGTAAGGGTTAGGGTTAGGGTTAGGGTTAAGTTTAAGGTTAGGTTTAGGGTTAGGGTTAGGATTAGGGTTAGATTTATCTTTACGGATAGGCTTAGGGTAAGGGTAAGTTTTAGCGTTAGGGTTAGGGTTAGTGTTACAGTTAGGGTTAGGTTTAGGGTGAGGTTAAGTTTAGGGTTAGGGTTAGGGTTAAGGAAAGGGTAAGGGTTAGGGTTAGGGTTAGGGTTACGGTTAGGGGAAGGATTAGGGTTAGGGTTTGGGTTAGGGTAAGGGTAACGGTTAGGGTTAGGGTTAGGGTTAGGTTTAGCGTTAGGGGTTAGGGTTAGGGTTAGGGTGAGCTTTAGGTTTAGGGGTAGGTTTAGGGTAAGGGTAAGGGTTAGGGTTACGGTTAAGATTAGGTTTAGGGTTAGGGTTAGGTTAAGGGTAAGGTTTAGGGTTAGGGATAGTGTTACAGTTAGGGTTAGGTTTAGGGTAAGGGTTAGGGTTAGGGTTAAAGTTAGGGTAATGGTGAGGGTTAGGGGTTATGTTTAGGGTTAGGGTTAGGGTTAGGGTTAGGGTTAGGTTTAGGTTTAGGGGTAGGGTTACGGTAAGCGTAAGGGTTAGGGTTAGGTTTACGGTTAGGTTTAGGGTTAGGGTTAGGGTTAGGGTAAGGTTTAGGTTAGGGTTAGGTTTAGGGTTAGAGTTAGGGTAAGGGTGAGGGTTAGGGGTTTTGTTTAGGGTTAGGGTTAGGGTAAGGGTTAGGCTAGGGTTAGGGTTAGGGTTAGAGTTAGGGTTAGAGTTAGGATAAGGGTAAGGGTTAGGCTTAGGGTTAAGGTTAGGGTTAGTGTAAGGATAATGGTTAGGGTTAGGTTTAGGGTTAGGGTATAGGTTAGCGTTAGTGTTAGGGTTAGGGTTAGTGTTAGGATTAGGGTTAGGTTTAGGTTTAGGGTTAGGGTTAAGGTAAGTGTAAGTGTTAGGGTTAGGATTAGGGTTAGGGTTAAGTTTAGGGTTAGGTTAGGGTGAGGGAATGGGTAAGTGTTAGGGTTAGGGTTAGAGTTAGGGTTAGAGGTTAGGGTTAGGGTTAGGTTTAATGTTAAGTTTAAGTTGAGGGTAAGGGTTAGGTTTAGGGTTAGTGTTATGGTTAGGTTTAGGGTTAGGGTTAGGGTAAGGGTAAGGGTTAGGGTTAGGGTTAGGGTTAATGTTAAGTTTAGGGTTAGGGTTAGGGTTAGGGTTAAGGTAAGAGTAAGGGTTAATGTTAGGGTTAGATTTATGGTTAAGTTTAGGGTTAGGATTAGGGTTAGGCTAAGGGTTAGAGTTAGGGTTAGGGTAAGTGTTAGGGTTAGGTGTAGAGTTAGGTTTAGGGTTAGAGTTAGGGTTAGGTTAAGGGTAAGGGTTAGGGTTAGGGTTAGGGTTAGGTTTAGGGTTAGGGTTAGGGTAAGGGTAAGCGTTAGGGTTAGGGTTAAGGTTAGGGTAAGGTTTAGGGTTAGGGTTAGGGTTAGGATTAGGGGTTAGGAATCGGGTTAGGTTTAGGGTTAGGGTTAGCATGAAGTTTGGGGTTAGGTTTAGGGTAAGGGTAAGGTTAGGTTTAGGGTTGGGGTTAGGATAAGGGTAGTATTAGGGTTAGGTTTAGGGTTAGGGTAAGGGTTAGGTTTAGTGTTAGGATTAGGGTAAGGGTAAGGGTTAGGTTTAGGGTTAAGTTTAGGTTTAGGGTTAGGTTTAGGGTGAGGGTAAGGGTTAGGGTGAGGGTTATGGTAAGGGTAAGGGTTAGGTTTAGGGTTTGGGTTTGGGTTAGGGTAAGGGTAAGTGTTAGGTTTAACGTTAGGGTTAGGGTTAGGGTTAGGGTTAGGGTAAGGGTAAGGGTTAGGGTTAGGGTTACATTTAGGGTTAGGGTTAGGGTTAGGGTAAGGGTAAGGGTTAGGGTTAAGGTTAGGGTAAAGTTAAGGTGAGGGAATGGGTAAGTGTTAGGGTTAGGGTTAGAGTTAGGGTTAGGGGTTAGGGTTAGGGTTAGGTTTAATGTTAAGTTTAGGGTGAGGGTAAGGGTTAGGTTTAGGGTTAGTGTTATGGTTAGGTTTAGGGTTAGGGTTAGTGTAAGGGTAAGTGTTAGGGTTAGGGTTAGGGTTAAGGTTAAGGTTAGGGTTAGGGTTAAGGTTAGGGTTAAGGTAAGGGTAAGGGTTAATGTTAGGGTTAGGGTTAGGGTTAAGTTTAGGTTTAGGGTAAGGGTTAGGCTAAGGGTTAGGGTTAGGTTTAGGGTAAGGGTTAGGGTTAGGTGTAGGGTCAGGTTTAGGGTTAGAGTTAGGGTTAGGTTAAGGGTAGGGTTAGGGTTAGGGTTAGTGTTAGGTTTATGGTTTTGGTTAGGGTAAGGGTAAGTGTTAGGGTTAGGGTTAAGGTTAGGGTTAGGGTTAGGGTTAGGGTTAGGTTAAGGGTTAGGTTTAGGGTTAGGGTTAGGGTAAGGGTAAGGGTTAGGTTTAGGGTTAAGGTTAGGGTTAGGTTTAGGGTTAGGGTTAGGGTAAGGGTAAGGGTTAGGTTTAGGGTTAAGGTTAGGGTTAGGGTTAGGGTTAGGGTTAGGGTAAGGGTAAGGGTTAGGGTTAGGGTTAGTGTTAGGTTTATGGTTTTGGTTAGGGTAAGGGTAAGTGTTAGGGTTAGGGTTAATGTTAGGGTAAGGGTTAGGGTTAGGGTTAAGGTTAGGGTTAGGTTTAGGGTTAGGGTTAGGGTAAGGGTAAGGGTTAGGGTTAGGGTTAAGGTTAGGGTTAGGGTTAGGGTTAGGGTTAGGGTTAGGGTTAGGGTAAGGGTAAGGGTTAGGGTTAGGGTTAGTGTTAGGTTTATGGTTTTGGTTAGGGTAAGGGTAAGTGTTAGGGTTAGGGTTAATGTTAGGGTAAGGGTAAGGGTTAGGGTTTATGTTAGGGTTTGGTTTAGGGTTAGGGTTAGGGTTAGGGTAAGGGTAAGGCTTAGGGTTAGGGTTAGGGTTAGGTTTAGAGTTAGGGTTAGGGTTAGGGTTAGCGTAAGGGTAAGGGTTAGGTTTAGGGTTAGGGTTAGGGTTAGGTTTAGGGTCAGGGTTAGGGTTAGGTTTAGGGTTTGGTTAAGGGTAAGTGTTAGGGTTAGGGTTGGGCTAGGGGTAGGGTTAGAATAAGCGAAAGGGTTAGGGTTAGGGTTAGGGTTAGGTGTTAGAGTTAGGGTTAGGGTTAGGGTTAGTTTTAGGGTTAGGTTTAGGGTTAGGCTTAGGGTAAGGGTTAGGGTTAGGGTTAGGGTTAGTGTTAACGTTAGGGTTAGTGTTAGGGTTAGGCTAAGTGTTAGGGTTAGGGTTAGTGTTAAGGTAAGGATTAGGGTTAGGGTTAGGGTTAGGGTAAGGGTTAGGTTTGAGGGTTAGGGTTAAGGTTAGGGTGAGGGTAAGGGTTAAGGTTATGGTTAGGTTTAGGGTAAAAGTTAGGGTTAGATTTAGGGTTAGGGTTAGGTTTAGGTTTAGGGGTTAGGGTTAGGGTTAGGGTTAGGCTAAGTGTTAGGGTTAGGGTTAGGGTTAGGGTAAGGGTTAGTGTTAGGTTTAGAGTTAGGGTTAGGGTTAGGGTTAGCGTAAGGGTAAGGGTTAGGTTTAGGGTTAGGGTTAGGGTTAGGTTTAGGGTCAGGGTTAGGGTTAGGGTTAGGGTTTTGTTAAGGGTAAGTGTTAGGGTTAGGGTTGGGCTAGGGGTAGGGTTAGAATAAGCGAAAGGGTTAGGGTTAGGGTTAGGGTTAGGGGTTAGAGTTAGGGTTAGGGTTAGGGTTAGTTTTAGGGTTAGGTTTAGGGTTAGGCTTGGGGTAAGGGTTAGGGTTAGGGTTAGGGTTAGTGTTAACGTTAGGGTTAGGGTTAGGGTTAGGCTAAGTGTTAGGGTTAGGGTTAGGGTTAAGGTAAGGATTAGGGTTAGGGTTAGGGTTAGGGTAAGGGTTAGGTTTGAGGGTTAGGGTTAAGGTTAGGGTGAGGGTAAGGGTTAAGGTTATGGTTAGGTTTAGGGTAAAAGTTAGGGTTAGGGTTAGGGTTAGGTTAAGGGTAAGTGATAGGGTTAGGCTTAGGGTTAGGGTAAGGGTAAGTGTTTGGTTTAGAGTTAGGTTTAGGGGTTAGGTTTAGGTTTAGGGTTAAGGTTCGGTTTAGAATTAGGGTTAGGGTAAGGGTAAGGGTGAGGTTTAGGTTTAGGGATAGGATTAGGGCTCGGTTTAGAGTTAGGGTTAGGGTTAAGGTTAGGATTAGTGTTAGTGTTAGGGTTAGGGTTAGGCTTAGGGTTAGGGTTAGGTTTAGGATTAAGGTTAGGGTTAGGGTTAAGGTTAAGGTTAGGGTTAGGGTTAGGGTTAGGATTAGGGTTAGGTTTAGGTTTAGGATTAGGGTTAAGGTAAGTGTAAGTTTAGGGTTAGGGTTAAGTTTTGGGTAGGGTTACGGTTAGGATTAGGGTTAGGGTTAGGGTTAGGGTAGGGTTAGTGTTAGGGTTAGGGTTAGGGTTAGGGTTAGGGGTAAACATTAGGGTTATGTTTAATGTTAGGGTTAGGGTAAGGTTAAGGGTTAGGTTTAGGGTTAGTGTTCGGTTTGGGTTTAGGGTTAGGGTTAGGGTAAGGGTAAGATTTAGGGTTAGGGTTGAGTTTAAGGTTAGGGTTAGTGTTAGTATTAGGGTTAGGGTTTGGGTGAGGGTAAGAGTTAGTATTAGGTTTAAGATTAGGTTTAGGTTTAAGGTTAGGCTAAGGGTTAGGGTTAGGGTAAGGGTTAGGGTTAGGGGTAGGGTTAGGTTTAGGGTTATAGGTAGGGTTAGGGTTAGGGTTAGGGTTAGGGTAAAGTTTAGGTTTAGGGGTTAGGGTTAGGTTTAGGGTAAGGGTTAAGTTTAGGGGTTAGGGTTAGTTTTAGGGTTACGGTTAGTGTAAGGGTTAGGGTTATGGTAAGGTTTAGTGTAAGGGTTAGGTTTAGGTTTAGGGTTAGGGCAAGGGTAAGTGTTAGGGATAAGGTTAGGCTTAGCGTTAGGGTTAGGGTAAGGGTAAGGGTTAGGTTTATGGTTAGGTTTAGGTTTATGGTTGGGGTTACAGTTAGGGTTAGGGTTAGGGTAAGGGTAAGTGTTAGGGTTAGGGTTAGGGTAAGTGTGACTGTTAGGATTAGGTTTAGTGTTTGGCTTAGGTTTAGGGTTAGGATAACGCTAAAGGGTAGGGTTAGGGTTAGGGTTAGGGTTAGGGTTAGGGTTAGGGTAAGGATTAGGGTTAGAGTTAAGGTTAGGTTTCGGTTTAGGGTTAGGGTTAGGGTAAGGGTTAGGGTTAGGGTAAGGTTTAAGGTTAAGGTTAGGGTTAGGTTTAGGGTTAGAGTTAGGATTAGGGTTAGGTTTAGGTTTAGGGTTAGGCTTAGCGTAAGGTAAGGGTTAGGGTTAGGGAAAGGGTAAGGGTTAGGGTTAGGTTTGGGTTAGGGTAAGGGTAAGGGTTAGGGTTAGAGTTAGGGTTAGGGTTAGGGGTTAGGGTTAGGGTTATAGTTAGGTTTAGGTTTAGGGGTAGGGTGAGGGTAAGGGTAAGTGTTAGCGTTAGGGTAAGGGTTAGGGTTACGTTTATGTGTAGGTTTAGGTTTAGGGTTGGGGTTACAGTTAGTGTTAGGGTTAGGGTAAGGGTAAGTGTTAGTGTTAGGGTTAGGGTAAGGGTAACTGTTAGGATTAGGGTTAGGGTTTCGCTTAGGTTTAGGGTTAGGATAAGGGTAAGGGTTAGGGTTAGGGTTAGGGTTCGGTTTAGGGTTAGGGTTAGGGTAAGGATTAGGGTTAGAGTTAGGGTTAGGTTTTGGTTTAGGGTTAGGGTAAGGGTAAGGGTTAGGGTTAGGGTTAGGGTTAAGCTTAAGGTTAGGTTTAGGGTTAGGGTTAGGATTAGGGTTAGATTTATCTTTACGGATAGGCTTAGGGTAAGGGTAAGTTTTAGCGTTAGGGTTAGGGTTAGTGTTACAGTTAGGGTTAGGTTTAGGGTGAGGTTAAGTTTAGGGTTAGGGTTAGGGTTAAGGAAAGGGTAAGGGTTAGGGTTAGGGTTAGGGTTACGGTTAGGGGAAGGATTAGGGTTAGGGTTTGGGTTAGGGTAAGGGTAACGGTTAGGGTTAGGGTTAGGGTTAGGTTTAGCGTTAGGGGTTAGGGTTAGGGTTAGGGTGAGCTTTAGGTTTAGGGGTAGGTTTAGGGTAAGGGTAAGGGTTAGGGTTACGGTTAAGGTTAGGTTTAGGGTTAGGGTTAGGTTAAGGGTAAGGTTTAGGGTTAGGGATAGTGTTACAGTTAGGGTTAGGTTTAGGGTAAGGGTTAGGGTTAGGGTTAAAGTTAGGGTAATGGTGAGGGTTAGGGGTTATGTTTAGGGTTAGGGTTAGGGTTAGGGTTAGGTTTAGGTTTAGGGGTAGGGTTACGGTAAGCGTAAGGGTTAGGGTTAGGTTTACGGTTAGGTTTAGGGTTAGGGTTAGGGTTAGGGTAAGGTTTAGGTTAGGGTTAGGTTTAGGGTTAGAGTTAGGGTAAGGGTGAGGGTTAGGGGTTTTGTTTAGGGTTAGGGTTAGGGTAAGGGTTAGGCTAGGGTTAGGGTTAGGGTTAGAGTTAGGGTTAGAGTTAGGATAAGGGTAAGGGTTAGGCTTAGGGTTAAGGTTAGGGTTAGTGTAAGGATAATGGTTAGGGTTAGGTTTAGGGTTAGGGTATAGGTTAGCGTTAGTGTTAGGGTTAGGGTTAGTGTTAGGATTAGGGTTAGGTTTAGGTTTAGGGTTAGGGTTAAGGTAAGTGTAAGTGTTAGGGTTAGGATTAGGGTTAGGGTTAAGTTTAGGGTTAGGTTAGGGTGAGGGAATGGGTAAGTGTTAGGGTTAGGGTTAGAGTTAGGGTTAGGGGTTAGGGTTAGGGTTAGGTTTAATGTTAAGTTTAAGTTGAGGGTAAGGGTTAGGTTTAGGGTTAGTGTTATGGTTAGGTTTAGGGTTAGGGTTAGGGTAAGGGTAAGGGTTAGGGTTAGGGTTAGGGTTAATGTTAAGTTTAGGGTTAGGGTTAGGGTTAGGGTTAAGGTAAGAGTAAGGGTTAATGTTAGGGTTAGATTTATGGTTAAGTTTAGGTTTAGGGTTAGGGTTAGGGTGAGGGTAAGGGTTAGGGTGAGGGTTATGGTAAGGGTAAGGGTTAGGTTTAGGGTTTGGGTTTGGGTTAGGGTAAGGGTAAGTGTTAGGTTTAACATTAGGGTTAGGGTTAGGGTTAGGGTTAGGGTAAGGGTAAGGGTTAGGGTTAGGGTTACGTTTAGGGTTAGGGTTAGGGTTAGGGTAAGGGTAAGGGTTAGGGTTAAGGTTAGGGTAAAGTTAAGGTGAGGGAATGGGTAAGTGTTAGGGTTAGGGTTAGAGTTAGGGTTAGGGGTTAGGGTTAGGGTTAGGTTTAATGTTAAGTTTAGGGTGAGGGTAAGGGTTAGGTTTAGGGTTAGTGTTATGGTTAGGTTTAGGGTTAGGGTTAGTGTAAGGGTAAGTGTTAGGGTTAGGGTTAGGGTTAAGGTTAAGGTTAGGGTTAGGGTTAAGGTTAGGGTTAAGGTAAGGGTAAGGGTTAATGTTAGGGTTAGGGTTAGGGTTAAGTTTAGGGTTAGGGTTAGGGTTAGGCTAAGGGTTAGGGTTAGGTTTAGGGTAAGGGTTAGGGTTAGGTGTAGGGTCAGGTTTAGGGTTAGAGTTAGGGTTAGGTTAAGGGTAGGGTTAGGGTTAGGGTTAGTGTTAGGTTTATGGTTTTGGTTAGGGTAAGGGTAAGTGTTAGGGTTAGGGTTAAGGTTAGGGTTAGGGTTAGGGTTAGGGTTAGGGTAAGGGTTAGGTTTAGGGTTAGGGTTAGGGTAAGGGTAAGGGTTAGGTTTAGGGTTAAGGTTAGGGTTAGGTTTAGGGTTAGGGTTAGGGTAAGGGTAAGGGTTAGGTTTAGGGTTAAGGTTAGGGTTAGGGTTAGGGTTAGGGTTAGGGTAAGGGTAAGGGTTAGGGTTAGGGTTAGTGTTAGGTTTATGGTTTTGGTTAGGGTAAGGTAAGTGTTAGGGTTAGGGTTAATGTTAGGGTAAGGGTTAGGGTTAGGGTTAAGGTTAGGGTTAGGTTTAGGGTTAGGGTTAGGGTAAGGGTAAGGGTTAGGGTTAGGGTTAAGGTTAGGGTTAGGGTTAGGGTTAGGGTTAGGGTAAGGGTAAGGGTTAGGGTTAGGGTT
Source organism: Megascapheus bottae (assembly GCA_024803745.1). Classification (NCBI taxonomy): domain Eukaryota; kingdom Metazoa; phylum Chordata; class Mammalia; order Rodentia; family Geomyidae; genus Megascapheus; species Megascapheus bottae. The sequence continues at coordinate 411,481 of JANJXV010000399.1, read as the reverse complement.
AGTGTTAGGTGTATGGTTTTGGTTAGGGTAAGGGTAAGTGTTAGGGTTAGGGTTAATATTAGGGTAAGGGTAAGGGTTAGGGTTTATGTTAGGGTTTGGTTTAGGGTTAGGGTTAGGGTTAGGGTAAGGGTAAGGCTTAGGGTTAGGGTTAAGGTTAGGTTTAGAGTTAGGGTTAGGGTTAGGGTTAGGGTTAGTGTTAGGGTTAGGGTAAGGTTAAGGGATACGGTTAGTTTTAGGGTTAGGTTTGGATTAGGGTTAGGGTAAGGGTAAGGGTTAGGTTTAGGATTAGCTTTAGGGTTAATGTTAGGGTTAGGGTTAGGGTAGGGTAAGGGTTGGGTTTAGGTTTAGTGTTTTCGGTAGGGAAAGGTAATGGTTAGTGTTAGGGTTAGGGTTAGGGTAAGGATTAGGGTTAGGGTTAATGTTATTGTAAGGGTTAGGGTTTGGGTTAGGGTTGGGCTTGGCATTAAGGTTAGGGTTAGGGTTAGGATAAGGGTAAGGGTTAGGTTTAGGGTTACTGGTTAGGGTTATGGTTAGGGTTAGGATTAGGGGTTAGGAATTGGGTTAGTTTTAGGGTTAGGGTTAGCATGAAGTTTAGGGTTAGGTTTAGGGTAAGGGTAAGGTTAGGTTTAGGGTTGGGGTTAGGATGAGTGTAAGGATTAGGGTTAGGTTTAGGGTTAGGGTTAGGGTTAGGTTTAGTGTTAGGGTTAGGGTGAGGGTAAGGGTTAGGGTTAGGGTTAGGGTTAAGTATGGGTTTAGGGTTAGGGTTAGGGTGAGGGTAAGGGTTAGGGTTAGGGTTATGGTAAGGGTAAGGGTTAGGGTTAGGGTTTGAGTTTGGGTTAGGGTAAGGGTAAGTGTTAGGTTTAATGTTAGGGTTAGGGTTAGGGTTAGGGTTAGGGTAAGGGTAAGGGTAAGGGTTAGGTTTAGGGTTAGGTTTAGGGTTAGGGTTAGGGTTAGGGTAAGGGTAAGGGTTAGGGTTAAGGTTTGGGTTAGGGTTAGGTTTAGGGTTAGGGTTAGGGTAAGGGTTAGGGTTAGGGATAGTTTAGGGTTAAGATTAGGATTAGGGTTAAGGTTAGGTTTAGGTTTAGGGATATGTTTAAGGTTATGGTAAGGGTTAAGGATTAGGGTTAAGGTTAGGGATAGGGTTATGGGTAGGGATAGGTTTAGGTTAAGGGTTAGGGTTAGGGTAAGGGTTAAGGTTAGGGTTATGGTTGGCTTTAGGGTTAGGGTTAGTGTAAGGGTAAGGGTTATGGTTAGGTTTAGGGTTGGGGTTAAGGTTAGTGTTAGGGTGAGGGTAAGGGTAAGAGCTGCGTTTAGTGTTAGGGGTTAGGGTTAGGGTTAGGGGAAGGGTTAGGTGTTAGGGTTCGGATAAGGGTTAGGGTTATTGTAATTGTTAGGGTTAGGGTAAGGTTAAGGGTTAGATTTAAGGTTAGGGTTAGGTTTAGGTTTAGGGGTTAGGGTTAGGCTAAGTGTTAGGGTTAGGGTTAGGGTTAGGGTAAGGGTAAGTGTTAGGTTTAGAGTTAGGGTTAGGGTTAGGGTTAGCGTAAGGGTAAGGGTTAGGTTTAGGGTCAGGGTTAGGGTTAGGGTTAGGTTTAGGGTCAGGGTTAGTGTTAGGGTTAGGGTTTGGTTAAGAGTAAGTGTTAGGGTTAGGGTTAGGGCTAGGGGTAGGGTTAGAATAAGCGAAAGGGTTAGGGTTAGGGTTAGGGTTAGGGGTTAGAGTTAGGGTTAGGGTTAGGGTTAGTTTTAGGGTTAGGTTTAGGGTTAGGCTTAGGGTAAGGGTTAGGGTTAGGTTTAGGGTTAAGGTTAGGGTTAGGGTTAGGGTTAGGCTAAGGGTTAGGGTTAGGGTTAAGGTAAGGATTAGGGTTAGGATTAGGGTTAGGGTAAGGGTTAGGTTTAGGGGTTAGGGATAAGGTTAGGGTTAGGGTTAGGGTTAGGGTTAGGGTTAGGGTTAGGGTTAGGGGTTAGGGTAAGGGTTATGGTTAGGTTTAGGTTTAGGGGTAGGGTTAGGGTAAGGGTAAGTGTTAGGGTTAGGGTTAGGGTAAGGGTAAGGGTTAGGGTTAGGGTTAGGGTTAGGGTAAGGTTTAGGGTTAGGGGTTAGGGTTAGGTTTAGGGTAAGGTTTAGGGTTAGGGGTTAGGGTTAGTTTTAGGGTTTCGGTTAGTGTAAGGTTAGGGTTATGGCAAGGGTAAGTGTAAGGTTAGGGTTAGTGTTAGAGCAAGGGTAAGTTTTAGGGTTAGGGTCAGGCTTAGTGTTAGCGTTAGGGTAAGGGTTAGGGTTACGTTTATGTGTAGGTTTAGGTTTAGGGTTGGGGTTACAGTTAGTGTTAGGGTTAGGGTAAGGGTAAGTGTTAGTGTTAGGGTTAGGGTAAGGGTAACTGTTAGGATTAGGGTTAGGGTTTCGCTTAGGTTTAGGGTTAGGATAAGGGTAAGGGTTAGGGTTAGGGTTAGGGTTCGGTTTAGGGTTAGGGTTAGGGTAAGGATTAGGGTTAGAGTTAGGGTTAGGTTTTGGTTTAGGGTTAGGGTAAGGGTAAGGGTTAGGGTTAGGGTTAGGGTTAAGCTTAAGGTTAGGTTTAGGGTTAGGGTTAGGATTAGGGTTAGATTTATCTTTACGGATAGGCTTAGGGTAAGGGTAAGTTTTAGCGTTAGGGTTAGGGTTAGTGTTACAGTTAGGGTTAGGTTTAGGGTGAGGTTAAGTTTAGGGTTAGGGTTAGGGTTAAGGAAAGGGTAAGGGTTAGGGTTAGGGTTAGGGTTACGGTTAGGGGAAGGATTAGGGTTAGGGTTTGGGTTAGGGTAAGGGTAACGGTTAGGGTTAGGGTTAGGGTTAGGTTTAGCGTTAGGGGTTAGGGTTAGGGTTAGGGTGAGCTTTAGGTTTAGGGGTAGGTTTAGGGTAAGGGTAAGGGTTAGGGTTACGGTTAAGGTTAGGTTTAGGGTTAGGGTTAGGTTAAGGGTAAGGTTTAGGGTTAGGGATAGTGTTACAGTTAGGGTTAGGTTTAGGGTAAGGGTTAGGGTTAGGGTTAAAGTTAGGGTAATGGTGAGGGTTAGGGGTTATGTTTAGGGTTAGGGTTAGGGTTAGGGTTAGGGTTAGGTTTAGGTTTAGGGGTAGGGTTACGGTAAGCGTAAGGGTTAGGGTTAGGTTTACGGTTAGGTTTAGGGTTAGGGTTAGGGTTAGGGTAAGGTTTAGGTTAGGGTTAGGTTTAGGGTTAGAGTTAGGGTAAGGGTGAGGGTTAGGGGTTTTGTTTAGGGTTAGGGTTAGGGTAAGGGTTAGGCTAGGGTTAGGGTTAGGGTTAGAGTTAGGGTTAGAGTTAGGATAAGGGTAAGGGTTAGGCTTAGGGTTAAGGTTAGGGTTAGTGTAAGGATAATGGTTAGGGTTAGGTTTAGGGTTAGGGTATAGGTTAGCGTTAGTGTTAGGGTTAGGGTTAGAGTTAGGATTAGGGTTAGGTTTAGGTTTAGGGTTAGGGTTAAGGTAAGTGTAAGTGTTAGGGTTAGGATTAGGGTTAGGGTTAAGTTTAGGGTTAGGTTAGGGTGAGGGAATGGGTAAGTGTTAGGGTTAGGGTTAGAGTTAGGGTTAGGGGTTAGGGTTAGGTTTAGGTTTAATGTTAAGTTTAAGTTGAGGGTAAGGGTTAGGTTTAGGGTTAGTGTTATGGTTAGGTTTAGGGTTAGGGTTAGGGTAAGGGTAAGGGTTAGGGTTAGGGTTAGGGTTAATGTTAAGTTTAGGGTTAGGGTTAGGGTTAGGGTTAAGGTAAGAGTAAGGGTTAATGTTAGGGTTAGATTTATGGTTAAGTTTAGGGTTAGGGTTAGGGTTAGGCTAAGGGTTAGAGTTAGGGTTAGGGTAAGTGTTAGGGTTAGGGTTAGGGTTAGGTTTAGGGTTAGGTTTAGGGTAAGGGTAAGCGTTAGGGTTAGGGTTAAGGTTAGGGTAAGGGTTAGGGTTAGGGTTAGGGTTAGGATTAGGGGTTAGGAATCGGGTTAGGTTTAGGGTTAGGGTTAGCATGAAGTTTGGGGTTAGGTTTAGGGTAAGGGTAAGGTTAGGTTTAGGGTTGGGGTTAGGGTTAGGTTTAGTGTTAGGATTAGGGTAAGGGTAAGGGTTAGGTTTAGGATTAAGTTTAGGTTTAGGGTTAGGGTTAGGGTGAGGGTAAGGGTTAGGGTGAGGGTTATGGTAAGGGTAAGGGTTAGGTTTAGGGTTTGGGTTTGGGTTAGGGTAAGGGTAAGTGTTAGGTTTAACATTAGGGTTAGGGTTAGGGTTAGGGTTAGGGTAAGGGTAAGGGTTAGGGTTAGGGTTACGTTTAGGGTTAGGGTTAGGGTTAGGGTAAGGGTAAGGGTTAGGGTTAAGGTTAGGGTAAAGTTAAGGTGAGGGAATGGGTAAGTGTTAGGGTTAGGGTTAGAGTTAGGGTTAGGGGTTAGGGTTAGGGTTAGGTTTAATGTTAAGTTTAGGGTGAGGGTAAGGGTTAGGTTTAGGGTTAGTGTTATGGTTAGGTTTAGGGTTAGGGTTAGTGTAAGGGTAAGTGTTAGGGTTAGGGTTAGGGTTAAGGTTAAGGTTAGGGTTAGGGTTAAGGTTAGGGTTAAGGTAAGGGTAAGGGTTAATGTTAGGGTTAGGGTTAGGGTTAAGTTTAGGGTTAGGGTTAGGGTTAGGCTAAGGGTTAGGGTTAGGTTTAGGGTAAGGGTTAGGGTTAGGTGTAGGGTCAGGTTTAGGGTTAGAGTTAGGGTTAGGTTAAGGGTAGGGTTAGGGTTAGGGTTAGTGTTAGGTTTATGGTTTTGGTTAGGGTAAGGGTAAGTGTTAGGGTTAGGGTTAAGGTTAGGGTTAGGGTTAGGGTTAGGGTTAGGGTAAGGGTTAGGTTTAGGGTTAGGGTTAGGGTAAGGGTAAGGGTTAGGTTTAGGGTTAAGGTTAGGGTTAGGTTTAGGGTTAGGGTTAGGGTAAGGGTAAGGGTTAGGTTTAGGGTTAAGGTTAGGGTTAGGGTTAGGGTTAGGGTTAGGGTAAGGGTAAGGGTTAGGGTTAGGGTTAGTGTTAGGTTTATGGTTTTGGTTAGGGTAAGGTAAGTGTTAGGGTTAGGGTTAATGTTAGGGTAAGGGTTAGGGTTAGGGTTAAGGTTAGGGTTAGGTTTAGGGTTAGGGTTAGGGTAAGGGTAAGGGTTAGGGTTAGGGTTAAGGTTAGGGTTAGGGTTAGGGTTAGGGTTAGGGTAAGGGTAAGGGTTAGGGTTAGGGTTAGTGTTAGGTGTATGGTTTTGGTTAGGGTAAGGGTAAGTGTTAGGGTTAGGGTTAATATTAGGGTAAGGGTAAGGGTTAGGGTTTATGTTAGGGTTTGGTTTAGGGTTAGGGTTAGGGTTAGGGTAAGGGTAAGGCTTAGGGTTAGGGTTAAGGTTAGGTTTAGAGTTAGGGTTAGGGTTAGGGTTAGGGTTAGGGTTAGTGTTAGGGTTAGGGTAAGGTTAAGGGATACGGTTAGGGTTAGGGTTAGGTTTGGATTAGGGTTAGGGTAAGGGTAAGGGTTAGGTTTAGGATTAGCTTTAGGGTTAATGTTAGGGTTAGGGTTAGGGTAGGGTAAGGGTTGGGTTTAGGTTTAGTGTTTTCGGTAGGGAAAGGTAATGGTTAGTGTTAGGGTTAGGGTTAGGGTAAGGATTAGGGTTAGGGTTAATGTTATTGTAAGGGTTAGGGTTTGGGTTAGGGTTGGGCTTGGCATTAAGGTTAGGGTTAGGGTTAGGATAAGGGTAAGGGTTAGGTTTAGGGTTACTGGTTAGGGTTATGGTTAGGGTTAGGATTAGGGGTTAGGAATCGGGTTAGTTTTAGGGTTAGGGTTAGCATGAAGTTTAGGGTTAGGTTTAGGGTAAGGGTAAGGTTAGGTTTAGGGTTGGGGTTAGGATGAGTGTAAGGATTAGGGTTAGGTTTAGGGTTAGGGTTAGGGTTAGGTTTAGTGTTAGGGTTAGGGTGAGGGTAAGGGTTAGGGTTAGGGTTAGGGTTAAGTATGGGTTTAGGGTTAGGGTTAGGGTGAGGGTAAGGGTTAGGGTTAGGGTTATGGTAAGGGTAAGGGTTAGGGTTAGGGTTTGAGTTTGGGTTAGGGTAAGGGTAAGTGTTAGGTTTAATGTTAGGGTTAGGGTTAGGGTTAGGGTTAGGGTAAGGGTAAGGGTAAGGGTTAGGTTTAGGGTTAGGTTTAGGGTTAGGGTTAGGGTTAGGGTAAGGGTAAGGGTTAGGGTTAAGGTTTGGGTTAGGGTTAGGTTTAGGGTTAGGGTTAGGGTAAGGGTTAGGGTTAGGGATAGTTTAGGGTTAAGATTAGGATTAGGGTTAAGGTTAGGTTTAGGTTTAGGGATATGTTTAAGGTTATGGTAAGGGTTAAGGATTAGGGTTAAGGTTAGGGATAGGGTTATGGGTAGGGATAGGTTTAGGTTAAGGGTTAGGGTTAGGGTAAGGGTTAAGGTTAGGGTTATGGTTGGCTTTAGGGTTAGGGTTAGTGTAAGGGTAAGGGTTATGGTTAGGTTTAGGGTTGGGGTTAAGGTTAGTGTTAGGGTGAGGGTAAGGGTAAGAGCTGCGTTTAGTGTTAGGGGTTAGGGTTAGGGTTAGGGGAAGGGTTAGGTGTTAGGGTTCTGATAAGGGTTAGGGTTATTGTAATTGTTAGGGTTAGGGTAAGGTTAAGGGTTAGATTTAAGGTTAGGGTTAGGTTTAGGTTTAGGGGTTAGGGTTAGGCTAAGTGTTAGGGTTAGGGTTAGGGTTAGGGTAAGGGTAAGTGTTAGGTTTAGAGTTAGGGTTAGGGTTAGGGTTAGCGTAAGGGTAAGGGTTAGGTTTAGGGTCAGGGTTAGGGTTAGGGTTAGGTTTAGGGTCAGGGTTAGTGTTAGGGTTAGGGTTTGGTTAAGGGTAAGTGTTAGGGTTAGGGTTAGGGCTAGGGGTAGGGTTAGAATAAGCGAAAGGGTTAGGGTTAGGGTTAGGGTTAGGGGTTAGAGTTAGGGTTAGGGTTAGGGTTAGTTTTAGGGTTAGGTTTAGGGTTAGGCTTAGGGTAAGGGTTAGGGTTAGGTTTAGGGTTAAGGTTAGGGTTAGGGTTAGGGTTAGGCTAAGGGTTAGGGTTAGGGTTAAGGTAAGGATTAGGGTTAGGATTAGGGTTAGGGTAAGGGTTAGGTTTAGGGGTTAGGGATAAGGTTAGGGTTAGGGTTAGGGTTAGGGTTAGGGTTAGGGTTAGGCTTAGGGTAAGGGTTAGGGTTAGGTTTAGGGTTAAGGTTAGGGTTAGGGTTAGGGTTAGGCTAAGGGTTAGGGTTAGGGTTAAGGTAAGGATTAGGGTTAGGATTAGGGTTAGGGTAAGGGTTAGGTTTAGGGGTTAGGGATAAGGTTAGGGTTAGGGTAAGGGTTAGGGTTATGGTTAGGTTTAGGGTAAAAGTTAGGGTTAGGTTTAGGGTTAGGGTTAGGTTAAGGTTAAGTGTTAGGGTTAGGGTTAGGGTTAGGGTAAGGGTAAGTGTTTGGTTTAGAGTTAGGTTTAGGGGTTAGATTTAGGTTTAGGGTTAAGGTTCGGTTTAGAGTTAGGGTTAGGGTAAGGGTAAGGGTGAGGGTTAGGTTTAGGGATAGGATTAGGGCTCGGTTTAGGGTTAGGGTTAGGGTTAAGGTTAGGGTTAGGGTAAGGGTTAGGTTTAGGGGTTAGGGTTATGGTTAGGTTTGGGGTAAGGGTTAGGGTTATGGTTAGGTATAGGGTAAAAGTTAGGGTAAGCGTTAGGGTTAGGGTTAGTGTTAGGTTAATGGTAAGTGTTAGGGTTAGGGTTAGGGTTAGGGTAAGGGTAAGGGTTTGGTTTAGAGTTAGCTTTAGGGGTTAGGTTTAGGTTTAGGGTTAAGGTTCGGTTTAGAGTTAGGGTTAGGGTACGGGTAAGGGTGAGGGTTAGGTTTGGGATAGGATTAGGGCTACGTTTAGAGTTAGGGTTAGGGTAACGGTTAGGGTTAGGTTTTGGGTTAGGGTGGGGGTTAGGGTTAGGGTTAGGGTTATGGTTAGGCTAAGGATTAGGTTTAGGTTTAGGGTTAGCATTAAGGTTAGGTTTAGGGTTAGGCTTAGCATTAAGGTTAGGGTTAGGGTAAGGTTAAGGGTACGGATTAGGTTTGGGTTAGGGTTAGAATTAGGGTTAAGGTTAGGTTTAGGGTAAGGGTTAGGGTTAGGGTTACGGTTAGGTTTAGGGTTAGATTTAGGTTAAGGTACGGGTTAGGATTAGTGTTAGTGTTACAGTTAGGGTTAGGTTTAGGGTAAGGATTAGGGTTAGGGTTAGAGTTAGGGTAATGGTGAGGGTTAGGGGTTATGTTTAGGGTTAGGTTTAGGGTTAGGGTTAGGTTTAGGTTTAGGGGTAGGGTTAGGGTAAGGGTAAGGGTTAGGGTTAGGGTTACGGTTAGGTTTAGGGTTAGGGTTAGGGTTAGGGTAAGGTTAAGGGTTAGGGTTCGGTTTAGGGTTAGAGTTAGGGTAAGGGGAGGGTTAGGGGTTATGTTTAGGGTGAGGGTTAGGGTAAGGGTTAGGGTTAGGGTTAGGGTTAGGGTTAGAGTTAGGGTTAGAGTTAGGGTAAGAGTAAGGGTTAGGCTTAGGGTTAAGGTTAGGGTTAGTGTAAGGGTAAGGGTTAGGGTTAGGGTTATGTTTAGGGTTAGGGTTAGGTTTAGGGTAAGGGTAAGGGTTAGGGTTAACGTTTGGGTTAGGGTTAGGTTTAGGGTTAGGGTTAGGGTAAGGGTTAGGGTTAGGGTTAGTTTAGGGTTAAGGTTAGGGTTAGGGTTAAGGTTAGGTTTAGGTTTAGGGATACGTTTAAGGTTAGGGTAAGGGTAAGGATTAGGGTTAAGGTTAGGGATAGGGTTATGGGTAGGGATAGGTTTAGGTTAAGGGTTAGGGTTAGGGTAAGGGTTAGGGTTAGGGTTATGGTTGGTTTACGGTTAGGGTTAGTGTAAGGGTAAGGGTTATGGTTAGGTTTAGGGTTGGGGTTAAGGTTAGTGTTAGGGTGAGGGTAAGGGTAAGAGTTGAGTTTAGCGTTAGGGGTTAGGGTTAGGGTTAGGGGAAGGGTCAGGTGTTAGGGTTAGGATAAGGGTTAGGGTTATTGTAATTGTTAGGGTTAGGGTAAGGTTAAGGGTTAGATTTAGGGTTAGGGTTAGGTTTAGGTTTAGGGGTTAGGGTTAGGGTTAGGGTTAGGCTAAGTGTTAGGGTTTGGGTTAGGGTTAGGGTAAGGGTAAGTGTTAGGTTTAGAGTTAGGGTTAGGGTTAGTGTTAGCGTAAGGGTAAGGGTTAGGTTTAGGGTCAGGGTTAGTGATAGGGTTAGGTTTAGGGTCAGGGTTAGGGTTAGGGTTAGGGTTTGGTTAAGGGTAAGTGTTAGGGTTAGGGTTAGGTCTAGGGGTAGGGTTAGAATAAGCGAAAGGGTTATGGTTAGGGTTAGGGTTAGGGGTTAGAGTTAGGGTTAGGGTTAGTTTTAGGGTTAGGTTTAGGGTTAGGCTTAGGGTAAGGGTTAGGGTTAGGGTTAGGGTTAGGGTTAGGGTTAAGGTTAGGGTTAGGGTTAGGGTTAGGCTAAGGGTTAGGGTTAGGGTTAAGGTAAGGATTAGGGTTAGGGCTAGGGTTAGGATAAGGGTTAGGTTTAGGGGTTAGGGTTAAGTTTAGGGTTAGGGTAAGGGTTAGGTTTATGGTTAGGTTCAGGGTAAAAGTTAGGGTTAGGGTTAGGGTTAGGTTAAGGGTAAGTGTTAGGGTTACGGTTAGGGTAAGGGTAAGGGTTTGGTTTAGAGTTAGGTTTAGGGGTTAGGTTTAGGTTTAGGTTTAAGGTTCGGTTTAGAGTTAGGGTTAGGGTAAGGGTAAGGGTGAGGGTTAGGTTTGGGATAGGATTAGGGCTACGTTTAGAGTTAGGGTTAGGGTTACGGTTAGGGATAGGGTTTGGGTTAGGGTGGGGGTTAGGGTTAGGGTTAGGGTTATGGTTAGGCTAAGGATTAGGTTTAGGTTTAGGGTTAGCATTAAGGTTAGGTTTAGGGTTAGGGTTAGCATTAAGGTTAGGGTTAGGGTAAGGTTAAGGGTACGGATTAGGTTTAGGTTAGGGTTAGAATTAGGGTTAAGGTTAGGTTTAGGGTAAGGGTTAGGGTTAGGGTTAGAGTTAGGGTAATGGTGAGGGTTAGGGGTTATGTTTAGGGTTAGGGTTAGGGTTAGGGTTAGGTTTAGGTTTAGGGGTAGGGTTAGGGTAAGGGTAAGGTTTTGGGTTAGGGTTACAGTTAGGTTTAGGGTTAGGGTTAGGGTTAGGGTTAGGGTAAGGTTTAGGGTTAGGGTTAGGTTTAGGGTTAGAGTTAGGGTAAGGGGAGGGTTAGGGGTTATGTTTAGGGTGAGGGTTAAGGTTAGGGTAAGGGTTATGGTTAGGGTTAGGGTTAGATTTAGAGTTAAGTTTAGGGTTAGGGTAAGAGTAAGTGTTAGGCTTAGGGTTAAGGTTAGGGTTAGTGTAAGGTAAGGGTTAGGGTTAGGGTTAGGGTTAGGGTTTAGGTTAGCGTTAGTGTTAGGGTTAGGGTTAGGGTTAGGATTAGGGGTAGGTTTAGTTTTAGGGTTAGGGTTAAGGCCAGTGTAAGGGTTAATGTTAGGATTTGGGTTCGGGTTAAGGTTAGGGTTAGGTTAGGGTTAGGGAAAGGGCAATGGTTAGGGTTAGGATTAGAGTTAGGTTTAGGGGTTAGGCTTAGGGTTAGATTTAATATTAAAGTTAGGGTAAGGGTTAGGTTTAGGGTTAGTGTTATAGTTAGGTTTAGGGTTAGGGTTAGGGTAAGGGTTAGGGTTAGGGTTAGGGTTAAGTTTAGGTTTAGGGTTAGGGTTAGGGTTAGGGTAAGGGTAAGGGTTAGGGTTAGGGTTAGGGTTAGGGTTAGGTTAAGGGTAAGGGTTAGGGTTAGGGTTAGGTTAAGGGTTAGGGTTAGGGTTAGGCTAAGGGTTAGGGTTAGGGTTAGGGTAAGGGTTAGGGATAGGGGTAGGGTTAGGTTTAGTGTTTGAGTTAGGGTTAGGGATAGGGTTAGGGTTAGGTTAAGGGTAAGGGTTAGGGTTAGGGTTAGGGTTAGGTTAAGGGTTAGGGTTAGGGTAAGCGTAAGGGTTAGTGTTAGGGTTAGGTTAGGGTTAAGGTTAGGATTAGGGTTAGGGTTAGGTTTAGGGTCAGGGTAAGGGTAAGGGTTTGGGTTAGGGTTAGTGTTAGGTTTATGGTTTTGGTTAGGGTAAGGGTAAGGGTTAGGGTTAGGGTTAGTGTAGGGTAAGGGTAAGGGTTAGGGTTAGGGTTTCGGTTAGGCTAAGGATTAGGGTTAGGGTTAGGGTTAGCATTAAGGTTAGGGTTATGGTAAGGTTAAGGGTACGATTAGGTTTAGGTTAGGGTTAGAATTAGGGTGAGGGTTAGGTTTAGGTTTAGGTTTAGGGGTAGGGTTAGGGTTAGGGGTTAGGGTTAGGATTAGGGTTAGGGTTAGACCTAGCATTACGGTTAGGGTAAGGGTAAGGGTTAGGTTTTACGGTTAGGTTTAGGGTTAGGGTCAGGTTTAGGGTTAGGGTTAGGGTAAGGGTAAGGGTTAGGGTTAGGTTTATGGTTGGGGTTAAGGTTAGTGTTAGTGTTAGGGTTAGGGTTAGGGTAAGGCTAAGAGTTAGGGTTAATGTTAGGGTTAGGGTTAGAGTTAGGGTAAGGGTTAGGTTTAAGGTTAGGGTTAGGGTAATTTTAAGGGTAAGGTTTAGGGTTAGGGTCAGGTTTAGCGTAAGGGTTAGGGTAACGGTAAGCGATAGGGTTAGGGTTAGGGTGAATGTTAGGGTTAGGGTTAGGGTTAGGGTTAGGGTTGGGGCAAGGTTTAGGGTTAGGATTAGGGTTAAGGTTAAAGTTAGGGTTAGGGTTAGGGTTAAGGTAAGGGTAAGGGTTAATGATAGGGTTAGGGTTAGGGTTAATTTAGGGTTAGGTTTAGGGTTAGGCTAAGGGTTAGGGTTAGGGTTATGGTAAGGGTTAGGGTTAGGTGTAGGGTTAGGTTTAGTGTTAGAGTTAGGGTTAGGTTAAAGGTAAGGGTTAGGGTTAGGGTTAGGGTTAGGTTTAGGGTTAGTGTTAGGGTAAGGGTAAGGGTTAGGGTTAGGGTTAAGGTTAGGGTTAGGGTTAGGGTTAGGGTCAGGGTTAGGGTAAGGGTAAGGGTTAGGATTAGGCTTAGTGTTAGTTTTATGGATTTGGTTAGGGTAAGGGTAAGGGTTAGGGTTAGGGTTAATGTTAGGGTAAGGGTAAGGGTTAGGGTTTACGTTAGGGTTTGGTTTAGGGTTAGGGTTAGGGTTAGGGTAAGGGTAAGGCTTAGGGTTAGGGTTAGGGTTAGGTTTAGAGTTAGGGTTAGGGTTAGGGTTAGGTTAAGGTTAAGATATACGGTTAGGGTTAGTGTTAGGTTTAGGATTAGAGTTAGGGTAAGGGTAAGGGTTAGGTTTAGGGTTAGCGTTAGGGTTAATGTTAGGGTTACAGTTATGGTAGGGTAAGGGTTGGGTTTAGGGTCAGGGTTAGGGTAAGGATTAGGGTTAGGGTTAGTGTTATTGTAAGGGTTAGGGTTTGGGTTAGGGTTGGGGTTGGCATTAAGGTTAGGGTTAGGGTTAGGGTAAGGGTAAGGGTTAGGATTAGGGTTAGGGGTTAGGGTTATGTTTAGGGTTAGGATTAGGGGTTAGGAATCGGGTTAGGTTTAGGGTTAGGGTTAGCAAGAAGTTTAGGGTTAGGTTTTGGGTAAGGGTAAGGTTAGGTTTAGGGTTGCTATTAGGATGAGGGTAAGGATTAGGGTTAGGTTTAGGGTTAGGGTTAGGGTTAGTGTTAGGGTTAGGGTAAGGGTAAGGGTTAGGGTTAGGGTTAGGGTTAAGTTTAGGTTTAGGGTTAGGGTTAGGGTGAGGGTAAGGGTTAGGGTTAGGGTTATGGTAAGGGTAAGGGTTAGGGTTAGGGTTTGGGTTTGAGTTAGGGTAAGGGTAAGGGTTAGGGTTAGGGTTACATTTAGGGTTAGGGTTAGGGTTAGGGTAAGGGTAAGGGTTAGGGTTAAGGTTTGGGTTAGGGTTAAGGTTAGGGTTAGGGTTAAGGTTAGGTTTAGGTTTAGGGATATGTTTAAGGTTAGGGTAAGGGTAAGGATTAGGGTTAAGGTTAGGGATAGGGTTATGGGTAGGGATAGGTTTAGGTTAAGGTTTAGGATTAGGGTAAGGGTTAGGGTTATGGTTATGGTTGGGTTTAGGGTTAGGGTTAGTGTAAGGGTAAGGGTTACGGTTAGGTTTAGGGTTGGGGTTAAGGTTAGTGTTAGGGTGAGGGTAAGGGTAAGGTTTGCGTTTAGGATTAGGTTTTAGGGTTAGGGTTAGGGGAAGGGTTAGGTGTTAGGGTTAGGATAAGGGTTAGGGTTATTATAATTGTTAGGGTTAGGGTAAGCTTAAGGGTTAAATTTAGGGTTAGGGTTAGGTTTAGGTTTAGGGGTTAGGGTTAGGGTTAGTGTTAGGCTAAGTGTTAGGGTTAGGGTTAGGGTTAGGGTAAGGTTAAGTGTTAGGTTTAGAGTTAGGGTTAGGGTTAGGGTTAGCGTAAGGGTAAGGGTTAGGTTTAGGGTCAGGGTTAGGGTTAGGGTTAGGTTTAGGGTCAGGGTTAGGGTTAGGGTTAGGGTTTGGTTAAGGGTAAGTGTTAGGGTTAGGGTTAGGGCTAGGGGTAGGGTTAGAATAAGCGAAAGGGTTAGGGTTAGGGTTAGGGTTAGGGGTGAGAATTAGGGTTAGGATTACGGTTAGTTTTAGGGTTAGGTATAGGGTTAGGCTTAGGGTAAGGGTTAGGGTTAGGGTTAGGGTTAGGGTTAGGGTTAGGGTTACAGTTAGGGTTAGGCTAAGGGTTAGGGTTAGGGTTAAGGTAAGGATTAGGGTTAGGGTTAGGGTTAGGGTAAGGGTTAGGTTTAGGGGTTAGGGTTAAGGTTAGGGTTAGGGTAAGGGTTAGGGTTATGGTTAGTTTTAGGGTAAAAGTTAGGTTTAGGGTAATCGTTAGGTTAAGGGTAGGTGTTAGGGTTAGGGTTAGGGCAAGGGTAAGGATTTGGTTTAGAGTTAGGTTTAGGGGTTAGGTTTTGGTTTATGGTTAAGTTTCGGTTTAGAGTTAGGGTTAGGGTAAGGGTAAGTGTTAGGGTTAGGGTTAGGGTTAGGGTAAGGGCTCGGTTTTGAGTTAGGGTTAGGGTTAAGGTTAGGGTAAGGGTAAGGGTTAGGGTTAGGGTTAGGGCTAGGGTTAAGTTTAGGGTTAGGGTTAGGCTAAGGGTTAGGTTTAGGGTTAGGGTAAGGGTTAGGGTTAGGGGTAGGGTTAGGTTTAGTGTTAGAGTTAGGGTTAGCGATAGGGTTAGGGTTAGGTTAAGGGTAAGGGTTAGGGTTAGGGTTAGGGTTAGGTTTAGGGTTAGGGTTAGGTTAGGGTTAAGGTTAGGATTAGGGTTAGGGTTAGGTTTATGGTCAGGGTAAGTGTAAGGGTAAGGGTTAGGGTTAATGTTAGGTTTATGGTTTTGGTTAGGGTAAGGGTAAGGGTTAGGGTTTGTGTTAGTGTAGGGTAAGGGTAAGGTTTAGGGTTAGGGTTAGGGTTAGGGTAAGGATTAAAGTTAGTGTTAGTGTTAGGGTAAGTGTTAGGGCTAGGGTTAGGGTTAGGGTTAGGGTTAGGGTAAGTGTAAGTGTTAGGGTTAGGGTTAGTGTTAGGGTTAAGGTTAAGGTTAGGGTTAGAATTAGGGTAAGGGTAAGGGTTAGGTTTAGGGTTAGGGTAAGGGTAAGGTTTGGGGCTAGTGTTAGGGTTAGGGTTTTGGGTTAGGGTTAGGGTTAGGTTTAGAGTTTAGAGTTAGGGTTAGTGTTAGCATTAAGGTTAGGTTTAATTTCAGGTTTAGGGCAAGGTTATGGTTAGGGTTAGGGTTAGGGTAGATGTAAGGGTTAGCTTTAGGGTCAGTGTTAGGCTTAGGGAAAGGGTAAGGATTAGGGTTAGGTTTAGTGTTAGGGTAAGGATTAGGGTTAGGGTGAGGGTTAGGGTTAGGGTTAGCATTAAGTTTAGGGTTAGGTTAAGGGTAAGGTTAAGGGTTAGTGTTAGTGTTAGGGTTAGGGTTAGGTTAAGGATTAGGGTTCGGGTTAGGGTTAGCATTAAGGTAGGGTTAGGGTTAGGGTGAGCATTAAGGTTAGGGTTAGGGTTAGGGTTAGGATTAGCATAAAGGTTAGGGTTAGGGTTAGGTTAAGTGTACGGGTTGAGTTTAGGGTTAGGTTTAGAGTTAGGGGTTAGTGTTAGGGGTAGGGTTAGGTTTAGGATTAGGGTTAGGGTAAGGGTAAGATTTAGGGTTAGGGTTAGGGTTAATGTTAGGGTTAGGGTTAGGGTAATGGTAAGCGTAAGGGTTATGTTTAGGTTTAGGGTTAGGGTTTAGGGTTAGGGTTAGGGTTAGAATAAGGCTTAGGGTTAGGGTTAGGGTAAGGGTAAGGTTTAGGGTTAGGGTTAGTGTTAGGGTAAGGGTAAGTGTTAGGTTTCGGTTATTGT
This sequence comes from Megascapheus bottae, assembly GCA_024803745.1. Lineage (NCBI taxonomy): Eukaryota > Metazoa > Chordata > Mammalia > Rodentia > Geomyidae > Megascapheus > Megascapheus bottae. Next base: position 396,081 of record JANJXV010000399.1, on the reverse strand, counting down.
TAGGTTTAGGGTTAGGGTTAGGGTAAGGGTAAGGGTTAGGGTTAGGGTTAGGGTAAGGGTAAGGGTTAGGGTTAGGGTTAGGTTTAGAGTTAGGGTTAGGGTTAGCTTTAGGGTTATGGTTAGGGCAAGGTTAAGGGTTAGGGTTATTGTTAGGGTTAGGTTTAGGGTTATGGTTAAGGAAAGTTAGGGTAAGGGTAAGGGTTAGGATTAGGCTTAGGGTTAGGGGTAATATTAGGTTTATGGTTAAGTTTAGGGTAGAGGTAAGGGTGAGGGTTAGGGTTAGTGTTTTGGTTAGGGAAAGGGTAAGGGATAGGGTTAGGGTTAGGTTTAGGGTAAAGGTTAGGGTTAGTGTTAGTTTTAGGGTCAGGGTTAGGGTTTGGGTTAGGGTAAGGGTTAGCATTAAGGTTAGGGTTAGGGTTAGGTTAAGAGTAATGGTTAGGGTTAGCATTCGGGTTACGGTAAGGGTAAGGGTTAGGGTTAGGTTTAGGGTTAGGTTTAGGGTTAATGTAAAGGTAAGGGTAAGAGTTAGGGTTAGGGTTAGTGTTAGGGTTAAGGTTAGGGTTAGGGTTAGGGTAAGGGTAAGGGTTAGGGTTAGGGTTAGGGTTAGGTGTTAGGGTTAGGGTTAGGGTTAGGGTAAGTGTAAGGTATAGGGTTAGGGTTAGGGATAGGGGTTAGGGTTAGTGTTAGGGTTAGGGGTTAGGAATCGGGTTAGGGTTAGGGTTAGGGTTAGGGGTTAGGAATCGGGTTAGGATTAGGGTTAGGGTAAGGGTTAGGGTTAGGGTTAGTGTTAGTATGAAGTTTAGGGTTAGGGTTAGGGTTAGGGTAAGTGTAAGGTATAGGGTTAGGGTTAGGGTTTGGCTTAGGGTAAGGGTAAGGGTTAGGGTTAGGGTTAAGGTTAGGGGATCGTGTTAGGGTTAGGGTTAGGGTTAGGTTTAGGGGTAGGGTTAGGGTAAGGGTAAGGGTTAGGGTTAGGGTTAGGGTTACGGTTAGGTTTAGGGTTAGGGTTAGGTTAAGGGTATGTGTTAGGGTTAGTGTTAGTTTTACAGTTAGGGTTAGGTTTAGGGTAAGGGTTAGGGTTAGGGTCATAGTTAGGGTAATGGTGAGGGTTAGGGGTTATGTTTAGGCTTAGGGTTAGGGTTAGTGTTAGGTTTAGGTTTAGGGGTAGGGTTAGGGTAAGGGTAAGGGTTAGCGTTAGAGATACGGTTAGGTTTAGGGTTAGGGTTAGGGTTAGGGTAAGGTTTAGGGTTAGGGTTAGTTTTAGGGTTAGAGTTAGGGTAAGGGTGAGGGTTATGGGTTATGTTTAGGGTTAGGGTTAGGGTTAGGGTAAGGGTTAGGGTTAGGGTTAGAGTTAGGGTTAGGGTTAGGGTAAGGGTAAGGGTTAGGCTTAAGGTTAAGGTTAGGGTTAGTTTAAGGGTAAGGGTTAGGGTTAGGGTGAGGGTTAGGGTTAGGGTTAGGGTTAGGGTTAGGGTTAGGGTAAGTGTAAGAGTTAGACTTAGGGTTAGGGTTAGCTTAGGTTTAGGGTTAGGGTTAAGGTAAGGGTAAGGGTTATGGTTAGGGTTAGGGTTAGGGTTAAAGTTAGGGTTAGGGTTAAGGTTAGGGTTAGGGTAAGTTTAAGGCTTAGGGTTAGGGTTAGGATTAGGTTTAGGGTACAGGTCAGGTTTAGGGTTAGGCTTAGGGATATGGTTAGGTTTAAGGTTAGGGTTAGGGGAAGGGCAAGGTTTAGGATTAGGGTTAGGGTTGGGGTTAAGTTTAGGGTTAGGGTAAGGGTAAGGGTTAGGGTTAGGGTTAGGGTTAAGGTTAGGGTTAGGGTTAGGGTAAGGGTTAAGGTTTGGGTTAGGGTTAGGGTTAGGGATACGGTTAGGGTTAGGCGTTAGGTTTAGGTTTAGGATAAGGGTTAGGGTAGGGGTTAGGGTTAGGGTAAGGGTTAGGGTTAGGGTTAGGATTAGGGTAAGGGTTAGGGTTAGGGTTAGGGTGAGCGTTAGGGTATGGGTTAGGGTTAGGGTATGGTAAGGGTTAGGATTCGGGTTAGGGATCAGGGTAAGCATTAGGGTTAGGGTAAGGGTTATGGTTAGGATTAGGGTTAGGGTAAGGCTAAGGGTTAGAGTTAGGTTTAGGGTGAGCGTACGAGTTAAGGTTAGGGTTAGGGTTACGGTTAGGGTGAGCATTAGGGTTAGGGTTAGGGTTAGGGATAGGGTAAGGTTTAGGATGAGGGTTAGGTTAAGGCTAAGGGTTAGACTTAGGTTTAGGGAAAGGGATAGGGTTAGGGTTAGGGTTAGGGTAAGGGTAAGGGTTAGGTTTAGGGTTAAGGTTAGGGTAAAGGTAAGGGTTAGGTTTAGGGTTAAGTTTAGGGAAAGGTTAAGGGTTAGGGTTAGGGTAAGGTTAAGGGTTAGGGTTAGGGTTAGGGTAAAGGTTAGCGTTAGGGTTAGGGTAAGGGTAATGGTAAGGTTTAGGGTTAGGGTTAGGGTTAGGGTTAGGGAAAGGGTAAGGGTCAGGGTTAGGGTTAGGTTTAGGGTAAGGTTTAGGGTTAGGGTTACTGTAAGCGAAAGGGTTAGGTTTAGGGTTAGGGCAAGGGTAAGGGTTAGGATTAGTGTTAGGGTTAGGGTTAGGGTTAGATTTAGGGTTAGGGTTACGGCTAGGGTAAGGGTTAGTGTTAGATTTAGGGTTATGGGCAGCATTAAGGTTAGGGTTAGGGTTAGGGATAGGGTTAGGTAAAGGGTAAGGGTTACAGTTAGGGTTAGGGTTAGGGTTAGGTTAAGGATTAGGGTTAGGTTTAGGTTAGGGTAAGGGTTAGGATTAGCATTAGCATTAGGCTTAGGGTTAGCATTATGGTTTGGGTTAGGGTTAGGTTAAGGGTAAGGGTTAAGGTTAGGGTTAGGGTTAGGGTTAGGGTAAGTGTTAGGGTTAGGGTTAGAGTTAGGGTGAGGGTTAGGGTTAGGGTAAGGGTAAGGGTTAGTGTTAGGGTTAGGGATAGTGTTAGGTTTATGGTTAGGGTTAGGGTTAGTGTTAGGGTTAGTGTTAGGTTTAGGGATAGGGTTAGGGTAAGGGTAAGGGTGAGGGTTAGGGTTAGGGTTAGGGTAAGGGTTAGTATTAATGTTAGGATTAGGGTTAGGGTTAGGATTAGGATAAGGTAAAGGTTAGGGTTAGAGTTAGGGTTAGTGTAAAGGTTAGGGTTAGGGTTAGGGTTAAGGTTAGGGGTAGTGTTAGGGTTAGGGTTAGGGTAAGGGTAAGGGTTAGGGTTAGGGTTAAGGGTAGGGTTAAGGTTAGGGTTAGGGTTAGGGTTAGGGTTAGGCTAAGGGTTAGGTTTAGGGTTAGTGTAAGGGTTAGGGTTTGGGTTAGGGTTAGGGTTAGAGTTCTGGTTAGGGTTAGGGTTAGGGTAAGGGTAAAGGTTAGGTTTAGGGGTAGGGTTAGGGTAAAGTTTAGGGTTATGGTTAGGGTTAGAGTTAGGGTAAGGCTAAGGGTTAGAGTTAGAGTTAGGGTTAGGTTAGGTTTAGGGTTAGGGTTAGGGTAAGGGTAAGGGTTATGATTAGGGTTAAGATTAGGGTAAAAGTTAGGGTTAGGGTTAAGGTTAGGGTTAGGGTAATTTTAATGCTTAGGGTTAGGGTTAGGATTAGGTTTATTTTACGGGAAAGGTTTAGGGTTAGGGTTAGGGTTAGGTTTAGGGTTAGGGTTAGGTTAAGGGTAAGGTTGAGGGTTAGGGTTAGTGTAAGGGTTAGGATAAGGGTAAGGGTAACGTTTAGGGTATGTTTATTTTTAGGATTAGGGTTAGGGAAAGGGTCAGGTTTAGGGTTAGGGTAGAGTTTGGGTTAGGGTAAGGATTAGGGTTAGGGTTAGGGTTAGGGTAAGGGTTACGGTTAGGGTTAGGGTTAGCATTATGGTTATGGTTAGGGTTAGGTTAAGGGTAAGGGTTAGGGTTAGTGTTAGGGTAAGGGTAAGGGTTAGGATTAGGGTTAGAGTTAGGGTTAGGGTTAGGGTTAGGGTAAGTGTTTGGGTTAGGGTTAGGTTTAGGGTTAGGTTTAGGTTTAGGGTTAGGGTAAGGGTAAGGGTTAGGGTTAGGTTTAGGTCTAGGGTTAGGGTTAGGGTAAGGATTAGGGTTAGGGTTAATGTTATTGTAAGGGTTAGGGTTTGGGTTAGGGTTGGGCTTGGCATTAAGGTTTGGGTTAGGGTTAGGATAAGGGTAAGGGTTAGGTTTAGGGTTAGGGGTTAGGGTTATGGTTAGGGTGAGGATTAGGGGTTAGGAATCGGGTTAGTTTTAGGGTTAGGGTTAGCATGAAGTTTAGGGTTAGGTTTAGGGTAAGGGTAAGGTTAGGTTTAGGGTTGGGGTTAGGATGAGGGTAAGGATTAGGGTTAGGTTTAGGGTTAGGGTTAGGGTTAGGTTTAGTGTTAGGGTTAGGGTGAGGGTAAGGGTTAGGTTTAGGGTTAGGGTTAAGTTTAGGTTAAGGGTTAGGGTTAGGGTGAGGGTAAGGGTTAGGGTTAGGGTTATGATAAGGGTAAGGGTTAGGGTTAGGGTTTGAGTTTGGGTTAGGGTAAGGGTAAGTGTTAGGTTTAATGTTAGGGTTAGGGTTAGGGTTAGGGTTAGGGTAAGGGTAAGGGTTAGGTTTAGGGTTAGGTTTAGGGTTAGAGTTAGGGTTAGGGTAAGGGTAAGGGTTAGGGTTAATGTTTGGGTTAGGGTTAGGTTTAGGGTTAGGGTTAGGGTAAGGGTTAGGGTTAGGGATAGTTTAGGGTTAAGGTTAGGGTTAGGGTTAAGGTTAGGTTTAGGTTTAGGGATATGTTTAAGGTTATGGTAAGGGTTAAGGTTTAGGTTTAAGGTTAGGGATAGGGTTATGGGTAGGGATAGTTTTAGGTTAAGGGTTAGGGTTAGGGTAAGGGTTAAGGTTAGGGTTATGGTTGGCTTTAGGGTTAGGGTTAGTGTAAGGGTAAGGGTTATGGTTAGGTTTAGGGTTGGGGTTAAGGTTAGTGTTAGGGTGAGGGTAAGGGTAAGAGCTGCGTTTAGTGTTAGGGGTTAGGGTTAGGGTTAGGGTTAGGCTAAGTGTTAGGGTTAGGGTTAGGGTTAGGGTAAGGGTAAGTGTTAGGTTTAGAGTTAGGGTTAGGGTTAGGGTTAGCCTAAGGGTAAGGGTTAGGTTTAGGGTCAGGGTTAGGGTTAGGGTTAGGTTTAGGCTCAGGGTTAGGGTTAGGGTTAGGGTTTGGTTAAGGGTAAGTGTTAGGGTTAGGGTTAGGGCTAGGGGTAGGGTTAGAATAAGCGAAAGGGTTATGGTTAGGGTTAGGGTTAGGGGTTAGAGTTAGGGTTAGGGTTAGGGTTAGTTTTAGGGTTAGGTTTAGGGTTAGGCTTAGGGTAAGGGTTAGGGTTAGGTTTAGGGTTAAGGTTAGGGTTAGGGTTAGGGTTAGGCTAAGGGTTGGGGTTAGGGTTAAGGTAAGGATTAGGGTTAGGGTTAGGGTTAGGGTAAGGGTTAGGTTTAGGGGTTAGGGTTAAGGTTAGGGTTAGGGTAAGGGTTAGGGTTATGGTTAGGTTTAGGGTAAAAATTAGGGTTAGGGTTATGTTAAGGTTAAGTGTTAGGGTTAGGGTTAGGGTTAGGGTAAGGGTAAGTGTTTGGTTTAGAGTTAGGTTTAGGGGTTAGATTTAGGTTTAGGGTTAAGGTTCGGTTTAGAGTTAGGGTTAGGGTAAGGGTAAGGGTGAGGGTTAGGTTTAGGGATAGGATTAGGGCTCGGTTTAGAGTTAGGGTTAGGGTTAAGGTTAGGGTTAGGGTAAGGGTTAGGTTTAGGGGTTAGGGTTAAGGTTAGGTTTGGGGTAAGGGTTAGGGTTATGGTTAGGTTTAGGGTAAAAGTTAGGGTTAGGGTTAGGGTTAGGGTTAGTGTTAGGTTAATGGTAAGTGTTAGGGTTAGGGTTAGGGTTAGGGTAAGGGTAAGGGTTTGGTTTAGAGTTAGCTTTAGGGGTTAGGTTTAGGTTTAGGGTTAAGGTTCGGTTTAGAGTTAGGGTTAGGGTACGGGTAAGGGTGAGGGTTAGGTTTGGGATAGGATTAGGGCTACGTTTAGAGTTAGGGTTAGGGTAACGGTTAGGGTTAGGTTTTGGGTTAGGGTGGGGGTTAGGGTTAGGGTTAGGGTTATGGTTAGGCTAAGGATTAATTTAATTTTAGGGTTAGCATTAAGGTTAGGTTTAGGGTTAGGCTTAGCATTAAGGTTAGGGTTAGGGTAAGGTTAAGGGTACGGATTAGGTTTGGGTTAGGGTTAGAATTAGGGTTAAGGTTAGGTTTAGGGTAAGGGTTAGGGTTAGGGTTACGGTTAGGTTTAGGGTTAGATTTAGGTTAAGGTACGGGTTAGGATTAGTGTTAGTGTTACAGTTACGGTTAGGTTTAGGGTAAGGATTAGGGTTAGGGTTAGAGTTAGGGTAATGGTGAGGGTTAGGGGTTATGTTTAGGGTTAGGCTTAGGGTTAGGGTTAGGTTTAGGTTTAGGGGTAGGGTTAGGGTAAGGGTAAGGGTTAGGGTTAGGGTTACGGTTAGGTTTAGGGTTAGGGTTAGGTTTAGGGTAAGGTTTAGGGTTAGGGTTCGGTTTAGGGTTAGAGTTAGGGTAAGGGTTAGGGTTAGGGTTAGGGTTGGAGTTAGGGTTAGAGTTAGGGTAAGAGTAAGGGTTAGGCTTAGGGTTAAGGTTAGGGTTAGTGTAAGGGTAAGGGTTAAGGTTAGGGTTATGTTTAGGGTTAGGGTTAGGTTTAGGGTAAGGGTAAGGGTTAGGGTTAACGTTTGGGTTAGGGTTAGGTTTAGGGTTAGGGTTAGGGTAAGGGTTAGCGTTAGGGTTAGTTTAGGGTTAAGGATAGGGTTAGGGTTAAGGTTAGGTTTAGGTTTAGGGATACGTTTAAGGTTAGGGTAAGGGTAAGGATTAGGGTTAAGGTTACGGATAGGGTTATGGGTAGGGATAGGTTTAGGTTAAGGGTTAGGGTTAGAGTAAGGGTTAGGGTTAGGGTTATGGTTCGTTTACGGTTAGGGTTAGTGTAAGGGTAAGGGTTATGGTTAGGTTTAGGGTTGGGGTTAAGGTTAGTGTTAGGGTGAGGGTAAGGGTAAGAGTTGCGTTTAGCGTTAGGGGTTAGGGTTAGGTTTAGGGTTAGGGGAAGGGTTAGGTGTTAGTGTTAGCATAAGGGTTAGGGTTATTGTAATTGTTAGGGTTAGGGTAAGGTTAAGGGTTAGATTTAGGGTTAGGGTTAGGTTTAGGTTTAGGGGTTAGGGTTAGGGTTAGGGTTAGGCTACGTGTTAGGGTTAGGGTTAGGGTTAGGGTAAGGGTAAGTGTTAGGTTTAGAGTTAGGGTTAGGGTTAGGGTTAGCGTAAGGGTAAGGGTTAGGATTAGGGTCAGGGTTAGGGATAGGGTTAGGTTTAGGGTCAGGGTTAGGGTTAGGGTTAGGGTTTGGTTAAGGGTAAGTGTTAGGGTTAGGGTTAGGTCTAGGGGTAGGGTTAGAAGAAGCGAAAGGGTTATGGTTAGGGTTAGGGTTAGGGATTAGGGTTAGGGTTAGGGTTAGGGTTAGTTTTATGGTTAGGTTTAGGGTTAGGCTTAGGGTAAGGTTTAGGTTTAGGGTTAGGGTTAGGGTAGGGTTAAGGTTTTGGTTAGGGTTAGGGTTAGGCTAAGGGTTAGGGTTAGGGTTAATGTAAGGATTAGGGTTAGGGCTAGGGTTAGGGTAAGGGTTAGGTTTAGGGGTTAAGGTTAAGTTTAGGGTGAGGGTAAGGGTTAGGTTTATGGTTAGGTTTAGGGTAAAAGTTAGGGTTAGGGTTAGGGTTAGGGTTAGGTTAAGGGTAAGTGTTAGGGTTACGGTTAGGGTAAGGGTAAGGGTTTGGTTTAGAGTTAGGTTTAGGTGTTAGGTTTAGGTTTAGGGTTAAGGTTCGGTTTAGAGTTAGGGTTAGGGTAAGGGTAAGGGTGAGGGTTAGGTTTAGGGATAGGATTAGGGCTCGGTTTATAGTTAGGGTTAGGGTTAAGGTTAGGGTTAGGGTAAGGGTTAGGTTTAGGGGTTAGGGTTAAGGTTAGGGTTAGGTTAAGGGTTAGGGTTATGGTTAGGTTTAGGGTAAAAGTTAGGGTTAGTGTTAGGTTAAGGGTAAGTGTTAGGGTTAGGGTTAGGGTTAGGGTAACGGTAAGGGTTTGGTTTAGAGTTAGGTTCAGGGGTTAGGTTTAGGTTTAGGGTTAAGGTTCGGTTTAGAGTTAGGGTTAGTGTAAGGGTAAGGGTGAGGGTTAGGTTTGGGATAGGATTAGGGCTACGTTTAGAGTTAGGGTTAGGGTTACGGTTAAGTATAGGGTTTGGGTTAGGGTGGGGGTTAGGGTTAGGGTTAGGGTTATGGTTAAGCTAAGGATTAGGTTTAGGTTTAGCGTTCGCATTAAGGTTAGGTTTAGTGTTAGGGTTAGCATTAAGGTTAGGGTTAGGGTAAGGTTAAGGGTACGGATTAGGTTTAGGTTAGGGTTAGAATTAGGGTAAAGTTTAGGGTTAGGGTTACGGTTAGGTTTAGGGTTAAATTTAGGTTAAGGTATGGGTTAGGATTAGTGTTAGTGTTACAGTTAGGGTTAGGTTTAGGGTAAGGGTTAGGGTTAGGGTTAGAGTTAGGGTAATGGTGAGGGTTAGGGGTTATGTTTAGGGTTAGGGTTAGGGTTAGGGTTAGGTTTAGGTTTAGGGGTAGGGTTAGGGTAAGGGTAAGGTTTAGGGTTAGGGTTACGGTTAGGTTTAGGGTTAGGGTTAGGGTTAGGGTTAGGGTTAGGGTAAGGTTTAGGGTTAGGGTTAGGTTTAGGGTTAGAGTTAGGGTAAGGGGAGGGTTAGGGGTTATGTTTAGGGTGAGGGTTAAGGTTAGGGTAAGGTTTAGGGTTAGGGTTAGGGTTAGATTTAGAGTTAAGTTTAGGGTTAGGTTAAGAGTAAGTGTTAGGCTTAGGGATAAGGTTAGGGTTAGTGTAAGGTAAGGGTTAGGGTTAGGGTTAGGGTTAGGGTTAGGGTTTAGGTTAGCGTTAGTGTTAGGGTTAGGGTTAGGGTTAGGATTAGGGGTAGGTTTAGTTTTAGGGTTAGGGTTAAGGCCAGTGTAAGGGTTAGGGTTAGGATTTGGGTTAGGGTTAAGGTTAGGGTTAGATTAGGGTTAGGGAAAGGGCAATGGTTAGTGTTAGGATTAGAGTTAGGTTTAGGGGTTAGGCTTAGGGTTAGATTTAATATTAAAGTTAGGGTAACGGTTAGGTTTAGGGTTAGTGTTATAGTTAGGTTTAGGGTTAGGGTTAGGGTAAGGGTTAGGGTTAGGGTTAGGGTTAGGGTTAAGTTTAGGTTTAGGGTTAGGGTTAGGGTTATGGTAAGGGTAAGGGTTAGGGTTAGGGTTAGGGTTAAGTTTAGGGTTAGGGTTAGGGTTAGGCTAAGGGTTAGGGTTAGGGTTAGGGTAAGGGTTAGGGGTAGGGGTAGGGTTAGGTTTAGTGTTTGAGTTAGGGTTAGGGATAGGGTTAGGGTTAGGTTAAGGGTAAGGGTTAGCGTTAGGGTTAGGGTTAGGTTTAGGGTTAGGGTTAGGGTTAGGGTTGGGGCAAGGGTTAGGGTTAGGATTAGGGTTAAGGTTAAAGTTAGGGTTAGGGTTAGGGTTAAGGTAAGGGTAAGGGTTAATATTAGGGTTAGGGTTAGGGTTAATTTAGGGTTAGGGTTAGGGTTAGGCTAAGGGTTAGGGTTAGGGTTATGGTAAGGGTTAGGGTTAGGTGTAGGGTTAGGTTTAGTGTTAGAGTTAGGGTTAGGTTTAGGGTTAGGGTTAGGGTAAGGGTAAGGGTTAGGGTTAGGGTTAAGTTTAGGGTTAGGGTTAGGGTTAGGGTCAGGGTTAGGGTAAGGGTAAGGGTTAGGTTTAGGGTTAGTGTTAGTTTTATGGTTTCGGTTAGGGTAAGGGTAAGGGTTAGGTTTAGGGTTAATGTTAGGGTAAGGGTAAGGGTTAGGGTTTACGTTAGGGTTTGGTTTAGGGTTAGGGTTAGGGTTAGGGTAAGGGTAAGGCTTAGGGTTAGGGTTAGGGTTAGGTTTAGAGTTAGGGTTAGGGTTAGGGTTAGGGTTAGGTTAAGGTTAAGGTATACGGTTAGGGTTAGTGTTAGTTTTAGGATTAGAGTTAGGGTAAGGGTAAGGGTTAGGTTTAGGGTTAGCGTTAGGGTTAATGTTAGGGTTAGGGTTATGGTAGGGTAAGGGTTGGGTTTAGGGTTAGTGTTTTCGTTAGGGAAAGGTAAGGGTTAGGGTTAGGGTTAGGGTTAGGGTAAGGATTAGATTTAGGGTTAGTGTTATTGTAAGGGTTAGGGTTTGGGTTAGGGTTGGGTTTGGCATTAAGGTTAGGGTTAGGGTTAGGGTAAGGGTAAGGGTTAGGATTAGGGTTAGGGGTTAGGGTTATGGTTAGGGTTAGGATTAGGGGTTAGGAATCGGGTTAGATTTAGGGTTAGGTTTAGCATGAAGTTTAGGGTTAGGTTTTGGGTAAGGGTAAGGATAGGTTTAGGGTTGCTATTAGGATGAGGGTAAGGATTAGGGTTAGGTTTAGGGTTAGGGTTAGGGTTAGTGTTAGGGTTAGGGTAAGGGTAAGGGTTAGGGTTAGGGTTAGGGTTAAGTTTAGGTTTAGGGTTAGGGTTAGGGTGAGGGTAAGGGTTAGGGTTAGGGTTATGGTAAGGGTAAGGGTTAGGGTTAGGGTTTGGGTTTGAGTTAGGGTAAGGGTAAGTGTTAGGTTTAATGTTAGGGTTAGGGTTAGGGTTAGGGTTAGGGTAAGGGTAAGGGTTAGGGTTAGGGTTACATTTAGGGTTAGGTTTAGGGTTAGGGTAAGGGTAAGGGTTAGGGTTAAGGTTTGGGTTAGGGTTAAGGTTAGGGTTAGGGTTAAGGTTAGGTTTAGGTTTAGGGATATGTTTAAGGTTAGGGTAAGGGTAAGGATTAGGGTTAAGGTTAGGGATAGGGTTATGGGTAGGGATAGGTTTAGGTTAAGGTTTAGGATTAGGGTAAGGGTTAGGGTTATGGTTATGGTTGGGTTTAGGGTTAGGATTAGTGTAAGGGTAAGGGTTACGGTTAGGTTTAGGGTTGGGGTTAAGGTTAGTGTTAGGGTGAGGGTAAGGGTAAGGTTTGCGTTTAGGATTAGGTTTTAGGGTTAGGTTTAGGGGAAGGGTTAGGTGTTAGGGTTAGGATAAAGGTTAGGGTTATTGTAATTGTTAGGGTTAGGGTAAGGTTGAGGGTTAGATTTAGTGTTAGGGTTAGGTTTAGGTTTAGGGGTTAGGGTTAGGGTTAGGGTTAGGCTAAGTGTTAGGGTTAGGGTTAGGGTTAGGGTAAGGGTAAGTGTTAGGTTTAGAGTTAGGGTTAGGGTTAGGGTTAGCGTAAGGGTAAGGGTTAGGTTTAGGGTCAGGGTTAGGGTTAGGGTTAGGTTTAGGGTCAGGGTTAGGGTTAGGGTTAGGGTTTGGTTAAGGGTAAGTGTTAGGGTTAGGGTTAGGGCTAGGGGTAGGGTTAGAATAAGCGAAAGGGTTAGGGTTAGGGTTAGGGTTAGGGGTGAGAATTAGGGTTAGGATTACGGTTAGTTTTAGGGTTAGGTATAGGGTTAGGCTTAGGGTAAGGGTTAGGGTTAGGGTTAGGGTTAGGGTTATGGTTAGGGTTAGGGTTAGGGTTAGGCTAAGGGTTAGGGTTAGGGTTAAGGTAAGGATTAGGGTTAGGGTTAGGGTTACGGTAAGGGTTAGGTTTAGGTGTTAGGGTTAAGGTTAGGGTTAGGGTAAGGGTTAGGGTTATGGTTAGTTTTAGGGTAAAAGTTAGGTTTAGGGTAAGGGTTAGGTTAAGGGTAGGTGTTAGGGTTAGGGTTAGGGTTAGGGTAAGGGTAAGGGTTTGGTTTAGAGTTAGGTTTAGGGGTTAGGTTTAGGTTTAGGGTTAAGGTTCGGTTTAGAGTTAGGGTTAGGGTAAGGGTAAGTGTTAGGGTTAGGGTAAGGGCTCGCTTTTGAGTTAGGGTTAGGGTTAAGGTTAGGGTAAGGGTAAGGGTTAGGGTTAGGGTTAGGGCTAGGGTTAAGTTTAGGGTTAGGGTTAGGCTAAGGGTTAGGTTTAGGGTTAGGGTAGGGTTGGGGTTAGGGGTAGGGTTAGGTTTAGTGTTAGAGTTAGGGTTAGCGATAGGGTTAGGGTTAGGTTAAGGTTAAGGGTTAGGGTTAGGGTTAGGGTTAGGTTTAGGGTTAGGGTTAGGTTAGGGTTAAGGTTAGGATTAGGGTTAGTGTTAGGTTTAGGGTCAGGGTAAGTGTAAGGGTAAGGGTTAGGGTTAATGTTAGGTTTATGGTTTTGGTTAGGGTAAGGGTAAGGGTTAGGGTTTGTGTTAGTGTAGGGTAAGGGTAAGGGTTAGGGTTAGGGTTAGGGTAAGGATTAGAGTTAGTGTTAGTGTTAGGGTTTTGGGTTAGGGTTAGGGTTAGGGTTAGGGGTTAGGATTCGGGTTAGGGTTAGCTTTAGAGTAAGTGTTAGGGTTAGGTTTAGGGTTAGGGTAAGGGTTAGATTTAGAGTTTAGAGTTAGGGTTAGTGTTAGCATTAAGGATAGGGTTAGTTTCAGGTTTAGGGCAAGTTTGTGGTTAGGGTTAGGGTTAGGGTAGATGTAAGGGTTAGCTTTAGTGTCAGTGTTAGGCTTAGGGAAAGGGTAAGGATTAGGGTTAGGTTTAGTGTTAGGGTAAGGATTAGGGTTAGGGTGAGGGTTAGGGTAGGGTTAGCATTAAGTTTAGGGTTAGGTTCAGGGTAAGGTTAAGGGTTAGTGTTAGTGTTAGGGTTAGGGTTAGGTTAAGGATTAGGGTTCGGGTTAGGGTTAGCATTAAGGTAGGGTTAGGGTTAGGGTGAGCATTAAGGTTAGGGTTAGGGTTAGGGTTAGGATTAGCATTAAGGTTAGGGTTAGGGTTAGGTTAAGTGTGCGGGTTAGGTTTGGGGTTAGGTTTAGAGTTAGGGGTTAGTGTTAGGGGTAGGGTTAGGTTTAGGATTAGGGTTAGGGTAAGGGTAAGAGTTAGGGTTAGGGTTAGGGTTAATGTTAGGGTTAGGGTTAGGGTAATGGTAAGCGTAAGGGTTATGTTTAGGTTTAGGGTTAGGGTTTAGGGTTAGGGTTAGGGTTAGAATAAGGCTTAGGGTTAGGGTTAGGGTAAGGTTAAGGGTTAGGGTTAGGGTTAGGTTTAGAGTTAGGGTTAGGTTTAGCTTTAGGGTTATGGTTAGGGCAAGGTTAAGGGTTAGGGTTATTGTTAGGGTTAGGTTTAGGGTTAGGGTTAAGGAAAGTTAGGGTAAGGGTAAGGGTTAGGATTAGGCTTAGGGTTAGGGGTAATATTAGGTTTAGGGTTAAGTTTAGGGTAGAGGTATGGGTGAGGGGTAGGGTTAGTGTTTTGTTTAGGGAAAGGGTAAGGAATAGGGTTAAGGTTAGGTTTAGGGTAAAGATTAGGGTTAGTGTTAGTTTTAGGGTCAGGGTTAGGGTTTGGGTTAGGGTAAGGGTTAGCATTAAGGTTAGGGTTAGGGTTAGGGTAAGGGTAAGGGTTAGGGTTAGCATTCGGGTTACGGTAAGGGTAAGGGTTAGGGTTAGGTTTAGGGTTAGGTTTAGGGTTAATGTAAAGGTAAGGGTAAGAGTTAGGGTTAGGGTTAGTGTTAGGGTTACGGTTAAGGTTAGGGTTAGGGTTAGGGTAAGGGTAAGGGTTAGGGTTAGGGTTAGGGTTAGGTGTTAGGGTTAGGGTTAGGGTTAGGGTAAGTGTAAGGTATAGGGTTAGGGTTAGGGTTAGGGGTTAGTGTTAGGGTTAGGGTTAGTGTTAGTATGAAGTTTAGGGTTAGGGTTAGGGTTAGGGTAAGTGTAAGGTATAGGGTTAGGGTTAGGGTTTGGGTTAGGGTAAGGGTAAGGGTAAGGGTTAGGGTTAGGGTTAGGGTTAGGTTTAGGGTTAGGGTTAGGTTAAGGGTATTGGTTAGGGTTAGTGTTAGTGTTACAGTTAGGGTTAGGTTTAGGGTAAGGGTTAGGGTTAGGGTCATAGTTAGGGTAATGGTGAGGGTTAGGGGTTATGTTTAGGGTGAGGGTTAGGGTTAGTGTTAGGTTTAGGTTTAGGGGTAGGGTTAGGGTAAGGGTAAGGGTTAGCGTTAGAGATACGGTTAGGTTTAGGGTTAGGGTTAGGGTTAGGCTTAAGGTTAAGGTTAGGGTTAGTTTAAGGGTAAGGGTTAGGGTTAGGGTTAGGTTTAGGGTAAGGGTAGGTGTTAGGGTTAGGGTTAGGGTTGGGTTTAGGTTTGAGGTTAAGTTTAGGGATTGTGTTAGGGCAAGGGTAAGGGTTAGGTTTAGGATTAGGGTTAGGGTTAGGGTTAAGGTTAGAGTTAGGTTAAGGGTAAGGGTTAGTGTTTAGGTTAGGGTTAGAGGAAAAGGTTTGGGTTAGGGTTAGGGTTAGAGTTAGGGTTAGGGTAAGAGTAAAGGTTAGGGTTAGGGTTAGGTTTAGTTTTCGGGTTACGGTTAGGGTTAGGGTAAGGTTTAGGGTTAGGGTTAGGTTTCAGTTAAGCATTAGTTAAGGGTAAGGGTTAGGGTTAGGGTAAGGGTTAGGGTTATGGTTAGTGTTAGGTTTAGGGTTAGGTTTAGGGTTAGGGTTAGGGTTAGGGTAAGGGTAAGGGTTAGGGTTAGGGTTAGGGTTAGGGTTAGGGGTTAGGGTTAGGTTTGAGATTAGGTTTAGGGTTAGGGTAATGTAAGGTTTAGTTTTAGGGTTAGGGTTAGTGGTTAGATTTGGGTTAGGGTTAGAGTAAGGTTTAGGGTTAGGTTTAGGGTAATGGTAAGGTTTAGGGTTTGGGTTAGGGTTAGGTTTGGGATTAGGGTTAGGGTAAGAGTAATAGTAAGGGTTAGGGTTAGTGTTAGGGTTAGGTTAAGGGTAAGGGTTAGGGTTAGGGTTAGGATTAGGGTTACAGTTAGGTTTAGGGTTAGGGATAGGGTTAGGTTTATGTTTAGGGTTAAGTTTAGGGTGAGGTTTACGGTTAGGGTTAGGTTTAGGGTTAAGTTTAGGGAAAGGGTAAGGGTTAGAGTTAGGGTTAGGGTTAAGGTTACGGTTAGTGTTAGGGTTAGGGTTAGGGTAAGGGCAAGGGTTAGGGCTAGGGATAGGGTTAGGGATAGGATTAGGGTTAGGGTTCGAGTTAGGCTAAGGGTTAGGGTTAGGGTTAGGTTAAGGGTTAGGGTTAGGGTTAGGGTAAGAGGTAGGGTTAGGGTCAGGGTAAGGGTAAGGTTAAGGGTTAGGGTTAGGGTTAGGGTAGGGGTTAGGGTTAGGGGTTAGGGTTAGGGTTAGGGTTAGGTTTAGGGTAGGGTTAGGATTAGGGTTAGGGTTAGGTTCAGGGTTAGGGTTAGGGTTAGGGTGAAAGTTAGGGTTAGGGTTAGGGTTAGGGTAAGGGTTAGGTTTAGGGATAGGGTACGGTTTATGGTTAGGTTTAGTGTAAGGCTAAGGGTTAGACTTAGGGTAAGGGTTAGGGTTAGGGTTAGGGTAAGGGTAAGGATTAGGTTTAGGGTTAAGGTTAGGGTAAAGGTAAGGGTTAGGTTTAGGGTTAAGTTTAGGGAAAGGTTAAGGGTTAGGGTTAGGGTAAGGTTAAGGGTTAGGGTTAGGGTTAGGGTAAAGGTTAGCGTTAGGGTTAGGGTAAGGGTAAGGGTAAGGTTTAGGGTTAGGGTTAGGGTTAGGGTTAGGGAAAGGGTAAGGGTTAGGGTTAGGTTTATTGTAAGGTTTAGGGTTAGGGTTAGTGTAAGCGAAAGGGTTAGGTTTAGGGTTAGGGCAAGGGTAAGGGTTAGGATTAGTGTTAGGGTTAGGGTTAGGGTTCGATTTAGGGTTAGGGTTACGGCTAGGGTAAGAGTTAGGGTTAGATTTAGGGTTATGGTCAGCATTAAGGTTAGGGTTAGGGTTAGGGATAGGGTTAGGTAAAGGGTAAGGGTTACGGTTAGGTTTAGGGTTAGGGTTAGGTTAAGGATAAGGGTTAGGTTTAGGTTAGGGTAAGGGTTAGGATTAGCATTAGGCTTAGGGTTAGCATTAAGGATAGGGTTAGGGTTAGAGTAAGGGTAAGGGTTAGGGTTAGGGTTAGGTTAAGGGTAAGGGTTAGGGTTAGGGTTAGGGTTAGAGTCGGGGTAAGGATTAGTGTTAGTGTTAGGGTTAGGGTTAGGTTTGGCGTTAGAGTAAGGTTAAGGGTTAGGGTTAGGTTTAGCGTTAGGGTAAGGTTAAGGGTTAGTGTTAGGGTTAGGTTTAGGGTTAGGGTTAGGGTAAGTGTTAGGGTTAGGGTTAGAGTTAGGGTGAGGTTTAGGGTTAGGGTAATGGTAAGGGTTAGTGTTAGGGTTAGGGATAGTGTTAGGTTTATGGTTAGGGTTAGGGTTAGTGTTAGGGTTAGTGTTAGGTTTAGGGATAGGGTTAGGGTAAGGGTAAGGGTGAGGGTTAGGGTTAGGGTTAGGGTAAGGGTAAGGGTTAGTATTAATGTTAGGATTAGGGTTAGGGTTAGGATTAGGATAAGGTAAAGGTTAGGGTTAGAGTTAGGGTTAGTGTAAGGGTTAGGGTTAGGGTTAGGGTTAAGGTTAGGGGTAGTGTTAGGGTTAGGGTTAGGGTAAGGGTAAGGGTTAGGTTTAGGGTTAAGGGTAGGGTTAAGGTTAGGGTTAGGGTTAGGGTTAGGGTTAGGCTAAGGGTTAGGTTTAGGGTTAGTGTAAGGGTTAGGGTTTGGGTTAGGGTTAGGGTTAGAGTTCTGGTTAGGGTTAGGGTTAGGGTAAGGGTAAGGGTTAGGGTTAGGGGAGGGTTAGGGTAAAGTTTAGGGTTATGGTTAGGGTTAGAGTTAGGGTAAGGCTAAGGGTTAGAGTTAGAGTTAGGGTTAGGTTAGGTTTAGGGTTAGGGTTAGGGTAAGGGTAAGGGTTATGATTAGGGTTAGGATTAGGGTAAAAGTTAGGGTTAGGGTTAAGGTTAGGGTTAGGGTAATTTTAATGCTTAGGGTTAGGGTTAGGATTAGGTTTAGTTTACGGGAAAGGTTTAGGGTTAGGGTTAGGGTTAGGTTTAGGGTTAGGGTTAGGTTAAGGGTAAGGTTGAGGGTTAGGGTTAATGTAAGGGTTAGGATAAGGGTAAGGGTAAGGTTTAGGGTATGTTTATTGTTAGGATTAGGGTTAGGGAAAGGGTCAGGTTTAGGGTTAGGGTAGATTTTGGGTTAGGGTAAGGATTAGGGTTAGGCTTAGGGTTAGGGTAAGGGTTAGGGTTAGGGTTAGGGTTAGCATTATGGTTATGGTTAGGGTTAGGTTAAGGGTAAGGGTTAGGGTTAGTGTTAGGGTAAGGGTAAGGGTTAGGATTAGGGTTAGAGTTAGGGTTAGGGTTAGGGTTAGGGTAAGTGTTTGGGTTAGGGTTAGGTTTAGGGTTAGGTTTAAGTTTAGGGTTAGGGTAAGGGTAAGGGTTAGGGTTAGGTTTAGGTCTAGGGTTAGGGTTAGGGTAAGGCTTAGGGTTAGGGTTAGTGTTCGGTTTAGGGTTAAGGTTAGGGTTAGGGTAAAGTTAAGCGTTAGGGTTAGGGTGAGGGTTTGGGCTTAGTGTTAGGGTTTGGGTTAAGTTTATGGTTAGGGTAAGGGTAAGGTTTAGGGTTAGGGTTAGGGTTAGGGTTAGGTTTAGCATTAAGGTTAGGGTTAGGGTTAGGTTAAGGGTAAGGGTTAGGGTTATTGTTACGGTAAGGGTAAGGGTTAGGATTAGGGTTAGGGTTAGGGTTAGGGTTAGGGTAAGTGTTAGGGTTAGGGTTAGGGTTAGGGTTAGGTTTAGCATTAAGGTTAGGGTTAGGGTTAGGTTAAGGGTAAGGGTTAGGGTTATTGTTACGGTAAGGGTAAGGGTTAGGATTAGGGTTAGGGTTAGGGTTAGGGTTAGGGTAAGTGTTAGGGTTAGGGTTAGGTTTAGGGTTAGGGTTAGGGTTAGGGTTAGGGTAAGGGTAAGGGTTAGGGTTAGGTTTAGGTGTAGGGTTCGGGTTAGGGTAAGGGTTAGGGTTAGGGTTAGTGTTCGGGTTAGGGTTAAGGTTAAAGTTAGGGTAAAGTTAAGCGTTAGGGTTAGGGTGAGGGTTTGGGCTTAGTGTTAGGGTTTGGGTTAAGTTTATGGTTAGGGTAAGGGTAAGGTTTAGAGTTAGGGTTAGGGTTAGCATTAAAGTTAGGGTTAGGGTTAGGTTAAGGGTAAGGGTTAGGGTTATTGTTACGGTAAGGGTAAGGGTTAGGATTAGGGTTATGGTTAGGGTTAGGGTTAGGGTAAGTGTTAGGGTTGGGGTTAGGTTTAGGGTTAGGTTTAGGGTTAGGGTTAGGGTAAGGGTAAGGGTTAGGGTTAGGTTTAGGTCTAGGGTTCGGGTTAGGGTAAGGGTTAGTGTTAGGGTTAGTGTTCGGGTTAGGGTTAAGGTTAAAGTTTGGGTAAAGGTAAGGGTTAGGGTTAGGGTTAGGTTTAGGAGTTAGGGTTAGGTTTGGGTTAGGGTAAGGGTTAGGGTTAGGTGTAGGGTAAGAGTAAGGTTTAGGGTTAGGGTTAGGTTTAGGTTTGTGGTAAGGTTTACGGTAAGAGTAAGGGTTAGTTTTAGGCTTAGGGTTAGGGTAAGGGTAAGGGTTAGTGTTAGGGTTACGGTTAGGGTTAAGGTTATGGTTAGTGTTAGGGATAGGCTAAGGGTTAGGGTTACGGTTAGGGTAAGGGTTAGGGGTAGGGATGGGGTTAGGGTTAGAGGTAGGGTAACGGTTAGGGTAAGGGTAAGGGTTAGGGTTAGGGTTAGTGTTAGGGTTAGCGTAAGCGTTAGGGTTAGGGTTAGCGTAAGGATTAGGGTTAGGGTTAGGGTTAGGTTTATCATTAAGGTTAGGGTTAGGGTTATGGTTAGGGTTAGGGAAAGGGTAAGGTTTAGGTTTAGGGTTAGGGTTAGGGTTAGGGTTAGGTTTAGGGCAAGGGTAAGGTTTAGGTTTAGGGTTAAGGTTAGGGTTAAGTTTAGGGTTAGGGTTAGGGTTAGGCTAAAGGTTAGGGTTACGGTTAGGGTAACGGTTAGGGTTAGGATTAGGTTTAGGGTACGGGTAAGTTTTGGGTTAGAGTTAGGTTTAGTGTTAGGTTTAGGGTTAGGGGTAGGGTAAGGGTAAGGTTTAGGGTTAGGGTTAGGGTTAGGGTTAAGGTTAGGGTTAGGGTTAGGTTTGGGGTTAGGGTTACGGTAAGAGTAAGGGTTAGGGTTAGGGTTAGGGTAAGGGTAAGGGTAAGGGTAGGGTTAGGGTTAAGGTTAAGGTTATGATTAGGCTAAGGGTTAGGGTTAGTGTTAGGGTAAGGTTTAGGGCTAGCGTTAGGGTTAGGGTTAGCATTAAGGTTAGGGTTAGGGTTAGGGTATGGGTAAGGGTTAGGATAAGTGTAAGGTTTAGGGTTAGGGTTAGGGTTAGGGTAAGGATTAGTCTTAGGGTTTGGATTAGGGTTAGGTTTAGGGTTAGGGTAAGGGTAAGGGTTAGGGTTAGGGTTAGGGTTAGGGTTAGGGTAAGGGTTAGGGTAAGGGTAAGGATTAGGGTTAGGGTTAGCGTTAGGGTTAGGGTTACCATTAAGGTTAGGGTTAGGGTTAGGGTTAGGGAAAGGGTAAGGGTTAGGGTTATTGTTAGGGTTAGGTTTAGGGTAAGGATAAGGGTTAGGTTTAGGGTTAGGGTAAGGTTTAGGGCTAGCGTTAGGTTTAGGGTTAGCATTAAGGTTAGGGTTAGGGTTAGGGTATGGGTAAGGATTAGGATAAGGGTAAGGTATAGGGTTAGGGTTAGAGTTAGGGTAAGGTTTAGTCTTAGGGTTTGGATTAGGGTTAAGTTTAGGGTTAGGGGAAGGGTAAGGGTTAGGGTTAGGGTTAGGGTTAGGGTTAGTGTAAGGATAAGGGTTAGGTTTAGGCTTAGGTTAAGTGTTGTGGTTAGCGTTAGGTTTAGGGTCAGCATTAAGGTTAGGGTTAGGGTTATGGTAAGGGTAAGGGTTAGGGTTAGGGTTAGGGTTAGGGTTAGGGTAAGGTTAAGTGTTAGGGTTACGGTCAGGGTTAGCGTTAGGGTTAGGGCAAGGGTTAGGTTTAGGGTTAGGGTTAGGTTTATGGTTAGCTTCAGGGGTAGGCCAAGTGTTAGGGTTAGGGTTAGGGTTAGGTATAGAGTAAGGGTAAGGGTTAGGGTTAGGGGTTAGGGTTAGTGATAGGTTTAGTGTTAGGGTTAGAGTAAGGGTACGGTGAGGTTTAGGGT
Organism: Megascapheus bottae; assembly: GCA_024803745.1. Lineage (NCBI taxonomy): Eukaryota > Metazoa > Chordata > Mammalia > Rodentia > Geomyidae > Megascapheus > Megascapheus bottae. The sequence continues at coordinate 375,983 of JANJXV010000399.1, read as the reverse complement.
TAGGATTAGGGTTAGGATTAGGTTTAGTGTTAAGGTTAGGTTTAGGGTTAGTGTTAGTTTTAGGGTTAGGGTTAAGTTTAGGGTTAGGGTTAGGGTAAGGGTAAGGTTTAGGGTTAGGGTTAGGTTTAGGTGTTAGGGTTAGGGTTAGGGTAAGGGTTAGGGTTAGGGTTAGTTTAAGGGTGAGGGTTAGGGTTAGGGTAAGGGTTAGGGATAGGTTTAGTGTTAGGGTTAGAGTAAGGGTACGGTGAGGTTTAGGGTTAGGATTAGGATTAGGATTAGGTTTAGTGTTAAGGTTAGGGTTAGGGTTAGTGTTAGGTTTAGGGTTAGGGTTAAGTTTAGGGTTAGGGTTAGGGTAAGGGTAAGGTTTAGGGTTAGGGTTAGGGTTAGGTGTTAGGGTTAGGATTAGGGTAAGGGTTAGGGTTAGGGTTAGTTTAAGGGTGAGGGTTAGGGTTAGGGTAAGGGTTAGGTTTAGGGTTAGGCTTAGGGTTAGGTTTGGGGTTAGGGTTAGGGTAATGGTTAGGGTTAGGGTTAAGGTTAGTGTTAGGTTTATGGTTAGGTTTAAGGTTAGTGTTAGGGTTAGTGTTAGGTTTAGGGTTAGGGTTAGGGTAAGGGTAAGGGTGAGGGATAGGGTTAGGGTTAGTGTAAGGGTAAGGGTTAGTATTAATGTTAGGTTTAGGGTTAGGGTTAGGATTAGGATAAGGTAAGGGTTAGGGTTAGGGTTAGGTTAAGGGTAAGGATTAGTGTTAGGGTTAAGGTTAGGGTTAGGGTTAGGGTTAGGTTTAGGGTTAGGCTAAGGGTTAGGGTTAGGGTTAGTGTTATTGTAAGGGTTAGGGTTTGGGTTAGGGTTGGGGTTGGCATTAAGATTAGGGTTAGGTTTAGGGTAAGGGTAAGGGTTAGGGTTAGGGTTAGGGGTTAGGGTTAGGGTTAGGGTTAGGATTAGGGGTTAGGAATCGGGTTAGGTTTAGGGTTAGGGTTAGCATGAAGTTTGGGGTTAGGTTTAGGGTAAGGGTAAGGTTAGGTTTAGGGTTGGGGTTAGGATAAGGGTAAGTATTAGGGTTAGGTTTAGGGTTAGGGTTAGGGTTAGGTTTAGTGTTAGGATTAGGGTAAGGGTAAGGGTTAGGGTTAGGGTTAGCGTGAGGGTAAGGGTTAGGGTTAGGGTGAGGGTTATGGTAAGGGTAAGGGTTAGGTTTAGGGTTTGGGTTTGGGTTAGGGTAAGGGTAAGTGTTAGGTTTAACGTTAGGGTTAGGGTTAGGGTAAGTGTAAGGGTTAGGGTTAGGGTTACGTTTAGGGTTAGGGTTAGGGTTAGGGTAAGGGTAAGGGTTAGGGTTAAGGTTAGGGTAAAGTTAAGGTG